>JACEFZ010012189.1:105000-337571 GCA_014155875.1 Cepaea nemoralis
CGTGCGCTCACATCAAACATGAGAGTATTCGGGGTTACGGAAATAGCTGCTAATCCTCGACCAGGGAGACCGGCACAGCATAGGTAATTTTGAAATATTTAAGGCAAATGTAAAATTATATAATGTTTTAGGCATATATAATTATGTAATATTTAAGGCATAAATAAATTATGTAATAATTAAGGCGTATATAATTAAAACATATATAATTATGTAATAATTAAGTCACCTTTAATTGTGTAATATTTAAATCAATTGTAATGGTGTAATATTTTAATTATTTGTAATTATACTATTCGAATTTTGAAAGAAATTAGTTATTTATCATATAAAAACATCCCTACTAGGCGTTAACGTCTTTCTCCGTAATCCCGTATTTTCTCGTGAGTAACGTAACCTGCGCGAGAATCGGTAGCGGTTCTTGCCGCTTTGGTAACTTACGGGGTTTGTGAGCTCAGAAAGCAACGGCAAACTACTGAGCGTAATCTTGCCTAGTACATCAACAGCAGCTGAAAAATTCTGATGTTGACTGCAACGTCCTGTAAGGGATATGCACAGAAAATGTAATATTTAAAGTAATTGTATTTGTGCAACATCTGTGAGATGAAATGCTTGAGGAGAGCTGCCACCTTAACTATCTGAGATCGAATAAGAAATGATGTTATCAGACAGATAGTGCGATGAACACTGTGGGATAAATATATTGAAAGGCAGAAGATCAAATGATTTCGTCATCTGGTTAGATCAGTGCTTCCCAACGTGGGGCCCACGCCCTACAAGGGGGCAATTCGATTGTTAAGGGGGGCAATTCGAAACTGGAAGAAATCTGCTGGATATAACAAAACGGGGAGACTTGAGACTGAAGTTAACTAAATTGGAACCTGGCATAAAATCTTTGCAGCAAGCATCAACGCAAGGATCTCACTAAATTTAAATAATTACTAATAATTAAAATAATATAGAAAAATCTTTCATTAAAATTATTTTGTACTTGAATTTCAGTTCTCCATTATATGTTTTGAAAATTTACTTACTGTGTTTGCTCAATAATTTCCTAGTGATTTCTTCCTAAAACTTATCGGTCCTTTGGCTAGGATCGGGTGCATTTGCTGCTCTCCCCCCAGTAGTGTGCCTGGTCTGGTCGGGGGCCGGGATAGTGTGCCTGGTCTGGTCGGGGGCCGGGGTAGTGTGCCTGGTCTGGTCGGGGGCCGGGGTAGTGTGCCTGGTCTGGTCGGGGGCCGGGGTAGTGTGCCTGGTCTGGTCGGGGGCCGGGGTAGTGTGCCTGGTCTGGTCGGGGGCCGGGGTGATCAAATAAAACCCATTACATAACTTCACCTTACATGTGGGCCTGGTCGACCACTGTGGGCGGGGGAACCAGCTTGCCTGGGTAACCGCCAAACCAAAACAAAAAAAACATTCACCCGACACACAGGGACGCGGGACCTGGGGGGGGGGGGGGGGGGGGGGGGGGGGGGGCTTTGGCCCCTCTGGGAACCATGAGCCCTTCTAAAAATACAATTCAAGTTTCTTTAGTGAGCATTTCAATTTTTGAATATTAAAAATGATCCATATGTTGGGGGAGGGGGGGGGGGGGGGGTCACGAGAATTTTAGAAAGGCTTAGGTGGGGCATAGCACAAAAAAGATTGGGAAACATTGGGTTAGACTGTAACACCAGCAACTACCAGCACTGGCCCTTCATCAAGGAACTGCTGCTACGAGGGTAGGTGCACTCTCGAGAAGAAAATGGATTGACGATATCAAAGGCATGGTACAAACCCACGGAATGACAGTATCCAGTGCCATCTATCGGGCGCTGGAGCGTCAACTATTCCCTCCCCTCGGAGAATGTATTTATGCAATATTGAAACCGATTGTTCTAGTGTGATATTACAGAAGTGTAATTTTAAATATAGCAGTAGGAAGTGTAATAGACAACAGAACACGTGGCAACAAAGTGGCTTTAAAGAACAGGACATGAGGCAATGAGGTAGAATTACACAACAGGACATTGGACAATGAAGTGGGATTACACAACATAACATGAGGCAATGAAGTGTTATTACACAACAGGACACGAGGCAATGAAGTGGGATTGCACAACAGCACATGGGGCAATGAAGTGGACTTACACTACAGAACATTGGACAATGAAGTAGAATTACACGGCAGGACATGGGACAATGAAGTGGGATTACACAACAACATGAAGCAATGAACTTACACAACAGGACATGAGGCAATGAGTATTATTACACAACAGGACATGAGGCAATGAAATGGGATTACACAACAGAATATTGGACAATGAAGTGTGCTAGACACTCAAAACATTGACAATGAATTGAGGTTGCAAACAGAATAAGAAGTGGGGTTACACAACAAAACGGCGGACATCACATGGGTTTGAACAACAGAACATGTCACAATCAGTGGTAGACAACAGAACATGTTCAAGTTATTTAGACAACAGAAACATGTCACAATCAAGTGGATTTACACAGACATTCACAATCAGTGGGTTTAGACAACATGTCACGTGGGTTTAGACACAGAAAATGTGACACACGTGGGTTTAGACAACAGAACATGTCACAATCTAGCGGGTTAAGACAACAGAACATGTCACAATCAAGCGGGTTTAGACAACAGAACATGACATCTAGCGGTTAGACACAGAATCAAATCGCGGGTTTAGACAACAGAAAATGACACAATCACGACAAATAACATTACACAATCAAGTGGGTTTAGACAACAGAAATGTGACAATCACGTGAGTTAGATAACAGACACAATCACGTGAGTTTAGACAACAGAACATGACACAATCACGTGGGTTTAGACAACAGAAAATGTGACAATCACGTGAGTTAGATAACAGAACATGACACAATCAAGTGAGTTTAGACAACAGAACATGACACAATCAAGTGGGTTTAGACAACAGAACATGACACAATCTAGCGGGTTTAGACAACAGAACATGTCATAATCACATGGGTTTAGACAACAGAACATGTCACAATCAAGTGGATTTAGACAACAGAACATGTCACAATCAAGTGGGTTTAGACAACAGAACATGACACAATCAAGTGGATTTAGACAACATAAAATGTGACAATCACGTGAGTTTAGACAACAGAACTTGTCACAATCAAGTGGGTTTAGACAACAGAACATGACACAATCACGTGGGTTTAGACAACAGAACTTGTACACAATCAAGTGGGTTTATACAACAGAACATGACACAATCAAGTGGGTTTAGACAACAGAAAATGTGACAATCACGTGAGTTTAGATAACATAACATGACACAATCAAGTGGGTTTAGACAACAGAACATGACACAATCACGTGAGTTTAGACAACAGAACATGACACAATCAAGTGGGTTTAGACAACAGAACATGACACAATCACGTGAGTTTAGACAACAGAACATGACACAATCAAGTGGGTTTAGACAACAGAACATGACACAATCAAGTGGGTTTAGACAACAGAACACGTGACAATCAAGTGGGTTTAGACAACAGAGCATGTTAATTCTTTTTTAAAGGTTTCGGAAAAAGAGGATTACAGACGAGATTATAGACTTCATTGCACCAGATTTTATCCCATATGTTTCGGTATATTTTTGCAGGACGTCCTGCCGAAAGCATCGCATAGAGCACAAACTCCGTAGCTCTAGCAACGATCCCCAGGAGACTCCGAGAAAAATTGCACTTGTGAACAGAGATGACAGGGTCCGAAAATGATCAAGCGACCCTCGAAGTGTGAGGCAGGCTGTTTTAGTACTTCGCTATGGATATCCTCACATGCGAACATCCATTGAAAATCACTGGTGTTAATTGTGTTTTGCATATATTTAAATTCACTCCTGTGCGAATTCTGGTTTACAAACGATGCTACAGAGAATATGGAAAGATATTTGATGAAAGAAATAATTAAGAACAAGGCAGCAAAAGAACCACTCCCTTTGTACGCCAAATCTAATTGTAGTATCAATGTACATACATGCAGGTGCTAGTCTACCTACATCAGAAGAACAGAGAGGAAGTTAAACAGCAGGGTGGTCGAACACATACCCAATTGCATTGACAGAATAATACACAAAGACGATGGGAACCTGGCCAAGCCGACATACCCAAACCTCCTTCGTCATCGACTGGAAAGCACATTTTCGGAAACCGGTTGGTAAGGATAATCAATTTCGCGTGTTGTTTAAAACACAAAATAGTCCCATGTTAAAGGTTACAGAATCACCATTAATCTGCGTAGCCCATTTTTGTACAAACAGAAAGACGTGATGATCAGTTTAAAATTACCGTGGTAGACAATTGATATTGCTGTGTGAATATGTGTACATTTCAGCTTGAATAATTTTCTAATTACTTCATTTTATGTTGTGTGATTTCTGCAGTATGTACCTGGGGAGATGCAGCGAAATATGCCAGGCAATAAATCGTGCACTCTATTGTTTGTGTCTTCTTTATTCAAGTTCACTATGGTAAAACATTGTTTTGAAATAAAAATAGGCGAGTGAAATATTTCTGCCACGTTAAGAGGCAAGAAAAAAAAAGAGACATAACACTCTTATAAAAACCATACTGGATGGTAAAGTTAAAGGCAGGAGGGCAAGAGATAGACAACTATACAATTGGGAAGATAACATCGGGAGTCTTTGTGGCGAAGTGGTCAAGCCGTTTGACTCAGACTCCGAAGGTTGTGGGTTCAATTTCGGGCCGCGTCCTTCGGTTCACGAGTGAAATTTTTCGGAGACTCCTGTGGGTCGTCGCTAGAGCTACGGAGTTCGTGCTTTGTGCGACGCTTTCCACGCTGCGGAAGGCAACCGAGCCACATGGGATAAAACCCGGTGCAATGAAGTCGACTTTTAAGCGACTTGTTTAAGATAACATCAAATAACAGTTATTCGATAACCTCAACAGATGGACGAACACCAACCAGCCTTACAGAATGTACAGTCAAGGTGACAGATAGGCTGCGTTGGAGATTCACTGCAGCTTGATTGATTGATATTTTGACAACGGTAGATGGAAGACGTATTAAAGAAGTTAAATGTAGAATAGCTCAAGTCAACGCAGTATGTTGCAATGTAATTGTATGTCCGCCTTGCTTTACAACTCACAGATGACTGACAACCACCACCTTGTTGACAACCCCTTGCTGCTGCATTCTCCTTACACCATGATAGTCAATCTGTTCATCTGAATTGTTCACATGATCCCAGAGGGCCTTCACCACATCTGCCTTATCATGCATCAAATCGCCCCTTAAAGATGCGACACCAGCCAATCTGTCGGCCTGTTCATGTCCATCCATACCAGTGTCCGGGAGAAAAGATCCAGCGAATGCTCACAACCCGCGACCTCTGAACTGATGCATGCCATCCTGCACGAAGCATGTCTGTCTTCACCTTTATAGCATGCTTTGTGAATCACAACATGCTTAGATAGTTTGTTCTCCAGCCAGCGGAAAGCTGCAGTAACCGCCTCCACCTCTATTCTCAGACTTGAAGTTTGGGCACAATTTTTATTCCACTTTATGAGAAGGAATAAATTGGAGAACTTGGTGACAACTGGCAAGATCTAGGGGAAAAGAACAAGGGGGAGGCAGAGAAGTAAATACCTGGATGGCTCGGCCATGTGGTATGGTCGAGACAAGAACACAGAGCTGATCCACGACGCTGGTGATCGCGTGAGTTGGCGAAACATGACCGCCTACGCTTATAGTCATGACACATAATGATGATGAAACGTAAATTTACCAAGAAATTACCAACAGTCAAAACATAATGTGGCTGACTGCGACGTCCTGTAAAGAATAAGCAATTAACTTTTAATAGTACTGTATCCCTTTGGATACTTGAAAATTTAGTTGCAACGAGCAGGCTTGATGGGAAGAGAGTAAGAGGAAGACAACGGGATAAATATATTGATGGTTTGGCAGCATGGCATTGTCGGGACAAGAACATAGACCTGATTCGAGACGTTGGTGACCGTGTGATATGGCGACCCATGATCGCCCACGCCTTTCTGCATAGCACTTGATAATGATGATGATGATCCCTTTGCTCATCCTCATTTCAAAACCTGGTTTCACTCAATTCCCACAATGACTGAAATACCCAACCCTGTCATTTATTTTAAAAGACGTCACACGGAAAATATCATCAAATATGGCGGTCGGGGCTGCAGTAAACCCCTCTTTTCAGCTAAAATATCGCAGTCGTAGATACTTCCTATTTCCATTTGTGGAGTGAGTGAATATTATATTATTCTTCCTGCTAAATATACCCCCTTAATTATTCCTCCCTGTAGGGCATTACCATATTTTAATCTTACGTTTCTTTAACGGCTTCTCTCCAAAATTGCTATCCCCTTTCTAAAACTATGGAACAAAATCGTGAAAACGCTTGCCTCCCCTTTCCATTGGCTTTGCTGCTTCGTGTCTACTCACTACTTTTCGATGTGATTTTCTCCCTTCACATTCTATAGAAAACTCGAAAACATCTTTTTGCTTCCATGAGCTATATTTAGCAGCTATTTGCCGGCGACCCAAAGATCTGTGTGTATTAAGGGAAACGGTGAGCCCGAAATAGAAGAAATCGAAGGATTGCCTGAATTTCGGGAGCCTGGTTCCTATCTATTTTCAGGAACTCCGAAAATAAACGGCTCACACAAGAAATATGGAACACAGGTTGTCCAAAATTGCTAATTTTACATATTTTTTTAAAGGATAATGGGAAGAATAATTCATTATGTTATGGATTTGAATCAATAAAGACATGAATAAAATATTTATGCCAATAGTAATAACATATCAGTTAGAAAACGTATAGGAAAATGAATCTCAGTGTACCAGGGGGATTCAAATAAACACATTAAAGTGTGATAGAAATTACAGTAACCATGCCTTGTCTTGTAACCTGTCAATATTGTTGTTAAGGATGTCAAGAGTGTTAAGGTCATAACATCACGGGATAGACGAACATGGCAACGTCATCAAGACAGTTTAAAGATGCCCCCCCCCCCCCACACTTTTGACATGCACCAAAGAGGAGCAGCGTACTATTATCTCTTTTTTAATCAGTGAAGGGGTGACACATATACACATTTATGGCGAATGAAGGTTCAGTATGGGGATGCATGTCTGTCAGTCCAGCAAGTGTATAAGTCGATAGGAGGTTTAAAAACGCAGTGACTTCTGTGACAGGCTGTTCATGACTGGGTCAGGGACACCAGTTAGTGACCAAGAGAATGTTTGTCTACAGGAAACCAAGCAATTTATCGACGCTGGAGGACTTGAATTGAACGCAGTGGTGACTACGTCGAAAAATGATACATTTGTTCTTAACATTCTCAGAATATATTCACCAAACTTAAAAACACACACACATTTAAGGTTTTCACTTGAAGCCCCTTCGAACATTACCAAAAATATTGTACGAAAACAATGTAATTGTTAAGAACCGAAGAATTATCATGTGATGCTTTTAACTGGGAAACCAGGAATTTGAAAATTAACTTTTATAAACTTTTTCTTTTCGTTGTCAAGCTGGATATACTCCTCACGTGTATCTCTGTGTTTTCGTCAATGGGGAGTCGCTGACGTGTAGTGACTAGTTGCTTGACTGTCAGCTTGGTGGTCTTGAGTTCAAGCCGTATCCAGGTGGATCTTGTAATAAACCTGGGCTACCATATTGACCAGGCCTCAAATTGATACCAATCTTGAGAAAGTGAAAGAGGTGGATGTGATGTGGACCACTAATGATGAATAATGTTGTAATCACATCTAGCCTCTGTCGGCTGTGTGTGTGATTTACTGACCAATTAATTGTACGGTCAGTGGGTGTGCTGGTTAGACTATACAAATGTGTGTCTAGTGCCATATGTCTTAAGGCATGTGCAAGAAACCTTAATCACACCAGTGCGTGTTCTTCTTTTTCAGCAGTCAGTGTTTGCTATAAATCTATTCCGCAATAAGTCAAAAACAGCGCGGCTTATGTGAGATCTTCACAGGTCTACCCAAGGTCTTCACCGCTCTCCGTGGGGTCTTCATTGGCATAAATAAGGTCTTCATTTCTATCCATGAGGTCTTCATTGGTAATCCGGAGATCTTCACCTCTGTCCCTGAGGTCTTCTTTGGTAATCCAGAGATCTTCACCTCTGTCCCTGAGGTCTTCATTGGTAATCCGGAGATCTTCACCTCTGTCCCTGAGGTCTTCTTTGGTAATCGAGAGATCTTCACCTCTGTCCCTGAGGTCTTCATTGGTAATCCAGAGATCTTCACCTCTGTCCCTAAGGTCTTCATTGGGATCCCTGAGGTCTTCATCGCTCTCCCTGAGGTCTTCATTGGTATCCCTGAGGTCTTCATCGGTATCCCTGAGGTCTTCATCGCTCTCCCTGAGGTCTTCATCGCTCTCCCTGAGGTCTTCATTGGTATCCCTGAGGTCTTCATTGGTATCCCTGAGGTCTTCATTGGTATCCCTGAGGTCTTCATTGGTATCCCTGAGGTCTTCATTGGTATCCCTGAGGTCTTCACCGGTATCCCTGAGGTCTTCATTGGTATCCCTGAGGTCTTCATTGGTATCCCTGAGGTCTTCATTGGTATCCCTGAGGTCTTCATTGGTATCCCTGAGGTCTTCATTGGTATCCCTGAGGTCTTCATTGGTATCCCTGAGGTCTTCATTGGTATCCCTGAGGTCTTCATTGGTATCCCTGAGGTCTTCATTAGTATCCCTGAGGTCTTCATTGGTATCCCTGAGGTCTTCATTGGTATCCCTGAGGTCTTCATTGGTATCCCTGAGGTCTTCATCACTCTCCCTATCGTCTTCATTGGTATCCCTGAGGTCTTCATTAGTATCCCTGAGGTCTTCATCGCTCTCGCTGAGGTCTTCATTGGTATCCCAAAGGTCTTCATCGCTCTCCCTGAGGTCTTCATTGGTATCCCTGAGGTCTTCATCACTCTCCCTAACGTCTTCATTGGTATCCCTTTGGTCTTCATTAGTATCCCTGAGGTCTTCATTAGTATCCCTGAGGTCTTCATTAGTATCCCTGAGGTCTTCATCGCTCTTCCTGAGGCCTTCATTGCTCTTCCTAAGGTCTTCATCGCTCTCCCTAATGTCTTCATTAGTATCCCTGAGGTCTTCATCGCTCTCCCTGAGGTCTTCATTGGTATCCCTAAGGTCTTCATCGCTCTCCCTGAGGTCTTCATTGGTATCCCTGAAGGTCTTCATCACTCTCCCTAACGTCTTCATTGGTATCCCTTTGGTCTTCATTAGTATCCCTGAGGTCTTCATTAGTATCCCTGAGGTCTTCATTAGTATCCCTGAGGTCTTCATCGCTCTTCCTGACGTCTTCATTTGTATCCCTGTGGTCTTCATTAGTATCCCTGAGGACTTCATTAGTATCCCTGAGGTCTTCATTCGTATCTCTGAGGTCTTCATTTGTATCCCTGAAGTCTTCATCGCTCTCCCTGAGGTCTACATTTGTATCCCTGAGGTCTTCATCGCTCTCCCTGAGGTCTTCATCGCTCTCCCTGAGGTCTTCATTTGTGTCCCTGAGGTCTTCGTCGCTCTCCCTGAGGTCTTCATTGGTATCCCTGAGGTATTCATTGGTATACCTTAGGTTTTCATTGGTATCCCTGAGGTCGTCACCGCTCTCCCTGAAGTCTTCATTGGTATCCTTGAATTCTTCCTTGAAATCCCTGAGGTCTTCACCTCTTTCACTGAGATCTTCACCAGTATTCCTTCGGTCTTCATTGGTATCTCTGGGGTCTTCACCTCTCTCCCTAGGTCTTCAACGGTCTGCCTGAGATCTTCACAGCTCTCCCTGAGATCTTCACAGCTCTTCCTGAGATCCTCACCACTCTTGTCGAGATCTTCACAGCTCTCCCTGAAATCTTCACTGCTCTCCCTGAAATCTTAACCGCTCTCCCTGAGATCTTCACAACTCTTCCAGAAATCATCACAGCTCTCCCTGAAATCTTCACCAGCTCTCCATGAGATCTTCACAGCTCTCCCTGAGGTCTTCACTACTTTCCCTGTGTTCTTCACCGCTCCACCTGAGATCTTCACCGCTCTCCTTGAGGTCTTCACAGCTCTACTTGAGGTCTTCACCACTCTTCATGTGTTCTTCATCACTCCACTTTTTTTCTTCACCACTCCACTTTTTTTCTCTGTATTCTCATCTTTCATATTATCATTTTGTATGCCACTTGATTTAATCATGTATAATATAACATTACTGTGATGTGAATGAGAGGGTTAGTGAGAGAGAGAGAGAGAGAGAGAGAGAGAGAGAGAGAGAGAGAGAGAGAGAGAGAGAGAGAGAGAGAGAGAGAGAGAGAGAGAGAGAGAGAGAGAGAGAGAGAGAGAGAGTTGAATTGCATCACTAATGTTTTACGCTACACAATGTAGTATATGCACAATTTTTTCTCCACTTCTTACAATTTTTGCGAGAAGGCTCACGACAATAATCAGTGTATCAACTGTGTTAAAGTGTGGGAGTTTGTTCTTATTACTTTCAGTGATCATGTATGTGTGTAGATGTGAGGATGTTTGTGTGGGTGTGTATGTGAGGGATGTGTGTGGGGATTCGGGGAATGTATGTGTGGAGGGGTTGTATGTGGAGGATGTGTATGGGTTGCTGGGTGATGTGTGGATGGGTGGAGGGATGTTTAGTCGGTGGGGGATGTATGTGTGTGTGAGGGGTGTGTGTGTGTGTGTGTGTGTGTGTGTGTGTGTGTGTGTGTGTGTGTGTGTGTGTGTGTGTGTGTGTGTGTGTGTGTGTGTGTGTGTGTGTGTGTGTGTGGAGGGGGGATATTTGGGAGGATTATTGGAAGTATGTGGTGTTGGTGGGTTGGGGGTGTGGGTAGGGAATGTGTATTGTAGGGATTGTCTGTTGTTGCACATTTACAGGTTCACAATTTTGTTTTTCGATGGTATCCTCAATTCGAGGTTTTCTGCTGATGGTGTCATTGAAAGATTCAACCGCCCCTGTGTTGTGCACCTCTGTGAATTCGTTTCGAATTCCGTCATCGGTGGTCTCCCTTGTGCTTTTGGCAGTTTGAGACATGCAAATGTGTTCTTTAGTTCTGGAATCACTGTTTGCTTTCTGGATGCAGTTTTTCTGTTCCCATTCTCTGATTTCTTTTTCAGAACAGGATCTTATGTTAGGAAGATTTCCAAGAATAATATCTGCGCAAGGATCTTCCAATACTGCGCATAGCACTTGTCCTGACAGAAAAGGTGTCTGAATTTCGGCCAGTGCTAGGGGGTATCTTTCGATGGTGCCTGCGAATGTGCGACATGTCACGTAGTTGTGTGTGTAGTCTTTGTCATTGATTAATGTTCTTTTAATCCCAACCAGAGTCGCTCCGCTATCGCGCATGATTGTACATAGTTTGTTATTAACAAAACCTTTCACTTGCCTTTCACAAAAATTTTAACTTGCCTTTAGACGCTAAGGCTGCGTTGGCCATTTCGTTGGATATAGGGATTGTATGGCCACATTCCAAAGTTGTATCCAACTGAAATTTATTTTTGAACTGAAAAAACTGAAATTGAACTGCACGTATTACAGGTGTTATTATTGATGGTGTTAATGATTTCTACCGCATTACCTGACTCATTCGCACTTTCATTTTGGATGTCACATTCATTCAGTTCTTCATTTTCTTCATCCGTAGATGTATCTATTAATGCTGCATTGGCCTGCTTCATCATTTTGCGGCCCTCGCAGCGTCCTGAATAATGCCCGTACGCTGAACAAAAGTAACATTCGACCGCTCTCTGATACGCGTTTTTTTTTTCTTTTTCTTTCTTTTGTTTTTCCACCATCATTTGAAGGTGATGTGGATAAGTTGGTGATTTATCACATATTGCGTACTGTTCGTGTGTCAGATGACAATACTGACACAGGACTGGTTTTGTGAATTTAGAGCGTTGTTTGAACCTATTCTCATTTGGTTTTGAATAGTTGGTGTTTGTAACAGCTGCTGTTTCATTCTGACTCATATTTAACTGAAAAAATATCACGATTAGCTGTGAAATACGCACTACCTTTACTTTCGACTTCTTGAATAGTCTTACAATCACTTTGCCTCAGAAATTTAGAGAAAGGAGTTGGTATTGTGTTCATGATTTCATCAATTATTATTAGCTCTTTTAGTTTATCATAGCTGTTATTTGTTTTCGCTGAAGTTATCCATTTTGTACAAATATCTTGGACTGTAGACTCGTAGTCTATGAACGTTTGGTTAGGTGATGGTGTTAATTTTGAAAACTGCAATTGATAACCTGCTGTGTCTAGTGAAAAATGTTGTAGTATTCTTTGTTTTAAATAGTCGTAATCTTTCCTCATGTCTTGTGGAATTGTTTCTATCACTTTTAAGGGCTCTAATGCTAAGTTTCTCATCAGAATAAATGCCCAATCGACTTTTGAAACGTTATGGTATGACATCAAACACTCGAAGTTCTCTAAGTATGCCCTTATTGAATCCCCGGAACAAAAAGGTTTGACTAAGCCTTTATATTTGTTGTATTTTTGTTCCTCTTCCTTACTCCTTAATTTGTTTACTGAAATTTCTAAGTTGGAGTCAATTTCTATTTGTTTCAATTTTAATTGTGTTTCTAATTCTAACTTTTTTGTTTCTGCGTGTAATTGAGCTTGTTTGCTAGCAGCTTCGAGCTCCATTTGCATCTTTTCAGTCTCTCTTTGCATCTTTTTCTCTTTAGCCTCTATTTACATTTTTTTCTCTTCAACCTCTATTTGCATTTTTTTCTCTTCCGCCTCTATTTGCATTTGCATCTTTTTCTCTTCTCTTTCCGCTGTCCTATCTTCTCGTGCTATGTTTTCTAAATGAGTCTTTTGTGCCCATTCTGACAGTTTATCGGCAGTATGGCCTAATTTCACTCCTAATTCTATGCATTGTTCTAGTGTTGACATTGTGATAATTTAGTCAATTTAAAATTTTTAGAACTTAAATCCCTTTGAAAATCGTTTGGGTGTACACAACTTGGTTATGTCCCTTAATCTTATTCTACACACTTTCTAACGAACACGTTTACATGGTCATAAAATTTACATATATATCATCAATAGCAATACATAGAAAAGATGTTACATCAATGAAAATATGTGAGTATCGTTTAGGGATCCAATGAGCATGAAATGGGACTTATCTTATTTACTGGTTTCTTGGCTGTAGTGTTGTTTGGTTCCCCTGTTTTATCGCCACTGCTGGAGAACAGTTTACATGCACACAATTTTTCGCGGAACAATCTGTTGTTGGAATAAAAAAAAAATTAGTAATTTGTCACCGTAATTGTCCAGTCATGTCAATGTTAAATTTTATGAACATTGTGTTTTTAAGTAATTTTCTAGAGGGACTACGATAGCTCATTAACAGATGATACGATAGTAGCTGCAAAGTTCAGACTTTGTCATGTATGAATGTTGATATATTTTACTTTGCAAAACCAAGAGTTGTCGGGAAAGTGAAGCTTGCGCTTGCCAAAACCGGCTTGGCTCCCAAATAGCCTGTCAACGTCCTAGATACCTAGGGGAATGAAACTCGGGTTCATACAGGCAACAAACTCCGTTCTGATAATATCTGATATAATTTATATACAGTAAGCTGGCGAAGAATGGTTTTCGCAGCCAGCTACACTTGAGTAGCATATCACAGGAGTTCATAACAAAACAATCATACATAATCATTACAACAAAACTCTATCATCTATCTATCTTATGAGTAACACCCCTAAATACACTTGGGTTCAATCTATCAAGTCCCCCTTAAGGTAAGCCCTGTTGCTTCTTCGATGTCCAGTCCGCGTCTGCCCTCTAACGTGTCTCGATCGGACACGGGCTGTAACTCTCCTCGAGCTTCTCGTGGAACAGGTCCTGGCACGCGGTTAAGCGGGTTCCACCTGTGTCCACGGGGCTGTAGGCGAACTGACCTATCCTTCTCGAAGGCTCTAGATTGTTCGAGCATTCGAGTGGGTCTCTTTAGTTCCCTTGTATTGGGGTTATGTCCCTTCTCTAATTCCCTTCTATCTTTATGTTCCTACCGACTCCATGTGAGACTCTGACAGGGTTCCCCTCTCCCGCTTCTATGGGTTAGCATATGGTAATTAGTCTGTACTAATTCTGTCATAGGATCACATGAAGTTGGTGTAGGTAGTTTCCTGGATGGGAACCTGGCCATCTATATACTTGCACTATTAACTCATGTATTTCCCAGTACAACAATTCAGGGTTATTGCTGAAGAGCTCCTATTTCTTCCATATTCTTAAACATGCTTATCCGACCGAAGTTCCCTGACGCTTCTAGTTGTATTTGCAACCGCGCCCTTCTCAAGTATCCATATGATACCAGGATATTAAACTCTTTGTTAGAGAGTTTTAACCAGACAAATTGTCTTGGCTTATTTAAGAACACTTGCACTTCTTGTCCCGAATGTGTATTTGATACACTTTTACTTCCGTATGTTTTATAGTGTTTAATATACATATGTACTCTTGTTTTCTCCCAAGTAACTACTTATGTTCCTGTTTGCCTGTTAGTCTGTTTACTGCCTTGTTAATCGCTCTAATAAAATGGGTGTGATTTAATTGTTAGCGTTTAGTTTTATGAGTATGTCCTAACTAATGTATAAAGTGTGTGCTACATGTGTGTATGTGGTGTGTAGTACATCTCTAAGTGTCACGAGATGGAATATCCCTTGTCATGAATTACGTCATCTGTGTAACGCATGCACAGGGTATTCAAACAGTGATTCTTAGAATGAACCTATTTTCTCTAACACTCAACATGTATACACAATTTTAGACAAGTGTACATTTTACATCCAAAAACGCAGACAAATTAAAATCAATACTTTTTGCGTACAATTTGTCCGCTCAGTATATCTCTCTCATTTAATTCATTCACTCTCTGATTTGCACACCTTTCATTCAATATAATAATTTGTTAAAATATACAAATTGAGGTGAGGTAAATGTTGTCGCCCTTAGAAGAAAGAAAACTGGCGATATGTTATATTCAAAGAGCCAAGTACTATCTGTACTGGTGATAAGAAATGGTTTCTAAGTTAAATTGTAACAATTGTATTGGGAGAAAATTTTAACTATGAATGAAAATGTTTGTGACATATTATGAATTCCGTTAGAGTAGTCAACAGTTTTAAATCACTAAGGAATCAATGATTTGGGCAACATATAATTTCAATGGTTCTTGATTAATAAGAAACAAAGAAAAGAAGTGACACAATAGACAATAGAAAAAATGGAAAGCTAGAGGAACATATGAATTACCAAATATGAATTTCCAAATGACGAGACTGCCTCATAGAATGAACAAGTGAATCTTTCATGTCCAAAAATATTGGGAACCACTTGTAGCATTGTCTCTTATCCAATGTCATCTTTTGCCATTACACCTTGAAGGGCAACGATTGTTGTATACTTCTTTTTCTTCGTCGTCTTCTATTTATTATTAATTTTCTTCTTCTGCTTACGATCACTCCATTTTGATTATTCGTCATCATCATTATGTACCATGTCGATAAGCGTAGGCGGGTATGTATCGCCATCTCACTTGATCACCAGTGTCGGGAATCAGCTCTGCATTTTTGACTCCATCTGGTCAAGCCATCTACATATTTACCTGTCTGCCTTCCCTTTGTTCTGTATCCCCTCAATCTTGTCAGTTGTCGCCAAGTTCTCTAATTCACTTCTTCTCATAGTGTGCCCAAGAAATTGTGATTGTCCACGTCTAATTTCTAAAATCAGTTTACGGTTTTCATTTGTTTCTTGTTGGACGCGTTCATTGGTTTTTCTGTCTGTCCATGGTATTCTTTGCATTTTCCTCAGGAACCACATTTTACCTTCCTTTAGATATTTTTCATCTTGTCGGCTCATTGTCCGCGTCTCACATTTATATAGACGTACAAGTTCTATGTAGCGCTTTCACACTCTGTTTCTTGTTGCAACTGACATTTTGTTATTGATCCGTATATTTTCCATCTTGCGAAAGGCTACCTTTCCCATAGTTTTTCTTGTTCTAATGTCTTCAAAGCACTTCCCATCAGATGTTATGATTTTATATTTCGATTATTACTCGGTCAATATTTGGACAATCGAACATACTGAAACATCTAAACATACATATGTCCTCAAAAAGACAGATAATAAATAGCATATTCACACTAAACCTATGCTATCGGTGTATAGCTGTTCTTGGGTAATTTTATATTGCTGATTCCAAAAATGTAATCAGATTCTTTTTTCTGTCAGCTCTTGTTTTTAAGATGACAAAGAATGACCTTCTTAGTAGGGTAATGGTTATGTACAAGCCTAGGGTTAGATGCCATCAGTGCCCCCCCCCCCCCCAAAAAAAATAATCCTAGTATATGTAATTACTGTGCATTTTACCGGCTCCGTGGCGAAGGTGTTACGGATGAAGTGTGTGATCCCGCATACCCGCCTTCGAAACACAGCTGCGCGCGATTTGGCAGCAGACCGCGTTGTGTTGATTTTTTTACGAAATGGTATGGGTGCCGGTCGTTCAGAAAGCAATGCCAAACTACTGAGCGTAAACTTACCAACAGATCACAACAGCAAAAAAATGCTGGTGTTGACTGCGACGTCCCGTACAGGATACGCAGCTATAAAAAAAAAAAAACACACACACACACTGTGCGTTTATTACCTTCATATAAAACACCCAAAAAATGTATTAAAACTTTATCACTAGCATTTTTTTACGAGTATGTAGTGAACACACAAAAGGCTTCTTTTCGATGACTTCCTGGAATGTGATATTCCCGGATAGTCACACTTAAGGGTCCAACAGTAATCTGCCATCATGTGGGCATCCCAAAGTCCCTGGTATTTCTCTTCCATTGCTTTCATATCTTGGTAAAAATCTGTCACCCTGCTCCTTACTAAAGTCGTCAAGATTATCGGGAAATAATTGTAAATGGTTATGGCAATTTTATGTTCATGTTGCATCCAAGCTTACAAAAACTAGACAGTATGTTTTCAACCAATTCAAAAAAATTACCTGCTTCACAAATACCCAGAAAGTTTTGCGCAAATAAAACGAAAGATGATCAGTCTGTGGACTCAGCTATGTTCACCAAATAAATAAAAATTTTGATCGTTTATTAACTTTCTAATTTGAGGTCCATCAAAAATCCCAGCTTTAAGTTTTTCTATGCTCAATTCCGAAAACTTTCTGCATAAATAATTACAACAGGTACCATCTTTGTTTAACGCCTTAACAAATTGCTTCATCAAGCCAAGCTTCATATGTAATGGTAGCAATAGAACTCTTTTTCGATCAATGACAGGCTTGTTGGCAATATGTTCTTCTCCAACCTTAAATTCACCCTAGACAGTCATTGTCTTTGTCCAGTGCGTATATTTTGCCCTGCTTTCCCACAAACATATAAGGCATGGATATTTGGTGAATCCCCTTTGCTGTCCAAACTAAAAGTTCATCATTTTAATATCTACACAAACCATCCAGTTATGTTCTAATAACTGTTCTAATACTTAATTTTGTCAGAACTGTGCTTATTGTAGCATACTCCTCCGTCGTTGTAGTAGAATAGGCAATTGGAATGTAGCCATATTTGTTATCATTGTGTAAGAGAACACCTTTCAAACTTCTTTTAGAGCTGTCGATGAAACATCGCCACTCCTCTGGTGTATAACTTACACCCATTTTGTTTACAAAACCTTCTACATTAGTACAAACCACAAGGTTGTTTTATTTACAAAAGAATGGAAGAATACCTTGCTCTCTGCTGGGATAAAATGTAACCTTTGTTTCAGCAGTCAGTATTTATTGCTTTTTATCTTGACATCAGATGTTCTGAAGATTCCTTGGAGAGATATATCTCAGATTAGATCATTCATTTCACACTGGTCGAAGCGGTGAGCAGATTGAAAATCATCTTCGAAATCACTATCACTGTTACTTGTCGCTCAACATGCCACAGCTGTTTAATCTTCTATCTGTGAAATATTTCCATATTTTGTGATGTTTCCATTAATTCCCATTACATTGACAACACAGAAATAACAGTCATCATAGTGGTTCTTAGGCTCTCTCCAAACCATTGGAATTCCAAATTTTGTAAGGGACTAAATAGCAATAGTTCAATAGTTTTTTGTTTGTTTTTTTCCCCAGAGCCTTATTTAGGAAATACTGTAATAATTTTAATTAAATACAAAAATGCTTATATCAACAACAACAACAAAAAAACAACTAGAGCTGCTACAGACAAATAAATGTGATAGCTGGATTTAGCAGGCCTAATTTATGCAAACTCAAGTGTAAAATGTTTGGTACTCAAAAGAAATGTCTTATGTGTGTAGGTTTGTGTTACCTTTAGTATTTTGAAACAATCTGTAAATGCATTTTCTGTCTCTTTCGGTAACATTAAAGCCACTCCTTACCTGTAATGGGCATTTCTCTCTACATCAAACGTAAATTGCACTGTTGTCCTTAATTTAGAAGTGTTTTGTCTGCTCCATTCCAGTTTTTGCCTGTAGTCTCAAAATACAAATTTTAGAATATTTCATGTTCCATGCTAGATATTAAGCATTTCCCAGTTCATGTATAATTCTAACAATCCAGACACCAAATCTGGAGATGTTCATAAGTGAAAGAAACTACGAGAAGTTGGTGATTCTGGTGCTTTCTTCACATCGCGTCGTACTCTTTCTAGAAGAAGAGACACTCGTGTTTATTGAGAAGAATAGCGACAGCACAGTTGGATTCTGACCTTGCTTGCAAGGTAAGCGTTTTTTCTTGTTAGTAATTTTGCTTCCTTGTTAGTTAGTTAGCTACCTAGCTGGCTAGTTAGGTAGTTAGTTAATTAGCCAGTTAGTTAGCCAGTTAGTTAGCCAGTTAGTTAGTTAGTTAGTTAGCTAGTTAGTTAGTTAGTTAGTTAGTTAGTTAGTTAGTTAGTTAGTTAGCCAGTTAGTTAGTTAGCCAGTTAGTTAGTTAGTTAGTTAGTTAGTTAGTTAGTTAGTTAGTTAGTTAGTTAGTTAGTTAGTTAGTTAGCCAGTTAGTTAGTTAGTTAGTTAGTTAGTTAGTTAGTTAGCCAGTTAGTTAGTTAGTTAGTTAGTTAGTTAGTTAGTTAGCCAGTTAGTTAGTTAGTTAGTTAGTTAGTTAGTTAGTTAGTTAGTTAGTTAGTTGGTTAGTTGGTTGGTTGGTTAGTTGGTTAGTTGGTTGGTTGGTTGGTTGGTTGGTTGGTTGGTTGGTTGGTTAGTTGGTTAGTTGGTTGGTTAGTTGGTTGGTTGGTTGGTTGGTTGGTTAGTTGGTTGGTTGGTTGGTTGGTTGGTTGGTTAGTTGGTTAGTTGGTTGGTTGGTTGGTTGGTTGGTTGGTTGGTTGGTTGGTTAGTTGGTTAGTTGGTTGGTTGGTTGGTTGGTTGGTTGGTTGGTTGGTTGGTTAGTTGGTTAGTTGGTTGGTTGGTTGGTTGGTTGGTTGGTTAGTTGGTTGGTTGGTTAGTTGGTTGGTTGGTTGGTTGGTTGGTTGGTTGGTTAGTTGGTTGGTTGGTTGGTTGGTTGGTTGGTTAGTTGGTTGGTTGGTTGGTTGGTTGGTTGGTTGGTTGGTTAGTTGGTTAGTTGGTTGGTTGGTTGGTTGGTTGGTTGGTTGGTTGGTTGGTTGGTTGGTTGGTTAGTTAGTTATCTTCAATGCACATCGACCTATTCAATCCCCAATTGTTTGGATTCCCTTCTCAGTATCTTACTCAGCTTGTAGCTGCCAACAACACCGCTCCTGTGTTGGCTATGTTTCTTTTTGTCTGGCGTCACTTCTTTTGACTTCTTGTTTTTTTTGCAATCTGGTCAAGGCTGCAGATTCACATTCAGCACTTCATTTGTTCAATCACCCTTCCCCTCTAAGGCACTCACTGTATCAGTCCGGCCCATTGTTTGACAGCTTTCAATAGCAGGCCCTCGATCAACTAACGCCAAGCCTTTTGCTATCTCCTGCATCCAGCTCCATGTCCTCCTTATACCCATGTGACAGGAAGTTAATCAGCAAACCAGACTTCTTGCGGCTTTCTCTGCAACTCATCATAACTGTTTATTTGGTTGTTTCCAGAAATGAGGTTTGAAGATTGAGCACAACCCACTACTGGCAACGCTGATCGTATTCCGGTACTAACCCTGAGCCTTGTCCACGTCGGATTAGAAGCACTAGAGTCGAATTTCGCTCACGTTTGAGCTGTCAGTAGTGCATATCCCTGACTGGACCCGGGATCGAACTCCGGATCACTGGCGTGTGAGCGGGTGTGTAACTACTTGATCACGCGGCTCTCGCTAGACGCCACCAAATTATCACACTAGAATATCACAAGGTCACCCATTATAGGCTACAGCTCACAGTAGCTCAAAGCTCATCATAACTCTTCTAGAGGTCCGTCTTGTCCTCTTAGTTTGCCGAGTTGTTCTTTTCTCTTCATGTGACGAGTTCATGGTCGGTTGGTATTTGTGGCTGAACTGTTCTACGTGATAGGTGTAGCCTGCCCTAAGCACAACCCTTCATAGTCGCCTCTTACGGCAAGCATGATAGGGTCCAGAGCTACAACAAGCTGCTTCCTTCACGGACCCCGTAATACACCGGGCTATCTTGGTGCAGAATCATTAACTGATTGGTGTTTGTCCATTAAGAATGATGATGACCATACATTTCATCCATTGAGGTTGAAAGTTTGGAGCCGTTAACTGATTAGGTGTCATGGGATGATCAATCGTCTTAAGCGACTTCCCGTATCTGTCCTGGGCTTATATACTTCCGAAATGTTGTCATTGCGTTATAGTACAACATGTCTGCTACCGTATAAGCAGCTTTTAAGTCATAATCTGTGATACACCCCTATCTCCCATTTCCGCCATCCATTTTTGTTTGGTTTAAACCTACTTTTTGCTTGGCACAAATAAACTCGAGCTTGTGTTGCTACACAAATCGGAATGGAAGTGGGAGGGTTGTATGTGCCCTTATCTTAATGCCCACTAGCTGCCAGCCTGGCCAGCAATGATACCTCGCCACTTTCTTCTAACCCATCGTGTGCATGGCCGGTGCAGAGGCTCAAAGCGTGAGTCAAATGCGCTAACCCGATTGGCTGAAATCTGTGATTTGAATGTGGGTGATACCTTGCAAAAACCCCTGATCTCCAGAGCTTGGGGTTTGTATGACGTAGTTGCGATATTGATCATTGACGTAGACTTCATATTTCTTCAGATGTTCACACTGTTCTTGTTCCTGGCCATTGATTGATTTCTTACCCTTGTCGTTTACGGGCTGCCTCGTCATTTTGGGACATGTGAACCAAACGGCAACCCGCCATTTTGGGAAAGGGGTTGTTGATTAGAAACTTGTCCCCAGAAGATATTGCTTGAACTTCATTTTTCTTTGTTAGTCGTTACATAAATTTTTCTCTGTTGCATTAGTTGTTTATTTATAGAGTTGAAAAGTTATTAGAATGTCCTTTACATGACGTCACAGTCAAATGCAGCTTTTTTGACTGTTTGTGATACCTTGGCGAGTTTACACTCAGTACTTTGCCATTTCACGCTTGTGAGACGTGGACACTTACTAAACAAGTTGAACAGCGCATAAATGCCTTTGAATATAAATGTAATAGACGGGTTCTAAGAATATCGTGGATAGAGAACAGAACAAATGCATCCATACTTCAAGAGTTGAATATTGAAGAGGGTTGGCTACTAACGACAATAAAGCAAAGAAAATTGAAATAGTTTGGTCACTTGAAACGTCATGAGGGTAAACCAATACACGTATGTTCAATATAGCACTTTAACTTTTCACATTCTTTTCCTCGCTGTAATTTGCAGCATTTTACTGGTGAGTTTGTGTTCCATCTTGCAAAAGGCTACTTAGCTATTGTAAATAGGAAATCCTAAATCAGAGAATTGCTATGACAATCTTTGAACAATCATTTCAGATTCATACATCCCTTTATTTTCTTCCTACTCGCTTACATAACCGCATTTGAACAGTTTCAGTTTCACTCTCTCGTTGTTTATTCGTTAACCATGTTTCCTAGGGGTTTACATCTTTCTCCGTAATCCCGTATAGGCTACTCTCGTGACTAACGTGATGTGCGCGAGAAACCGTAGCGGTTCTCGCCGCGTCGGTAACTTACGGGGTATGTGAGCCGGTCTCTCAGAAAGCAATGGCAAACTACTGAGCGTAATCTTGCCTAGTACATCAACAGCAGCTGAAAAATTTTGATGTTGACTGCAACGTCCTATAAGGGATATGTAACAACAACAACAACAACAAAATGTTTCTATGTCAACAAGTAAAGTGACATTTGACACGTCTTAAAGTCAATCAATCAATCAGGTGCCGTCTCCACAATGAAGGTTGGCTGCATAGATCTCCAACACTGTCTGTCTTTCGCCCTGACTGTACATTCTGTCAGGCTGATGTTCGTCCATCTCTTGATGTTATCTTCCCACTTGTATCGTTGTATACCTCTTGCTTGCTTGCCCTCAACCTTGCCTTCCAGTGTGGTTTTTATAAGAGTATCATGTCTTTTAACGTGAGCGAACAATTTTACTTGCCTCCTCTTTATTTCTTTCATCAACTCTCTCTCTTTATTCCCAGTTTTTCTAGAACCTCTGCATTTGATTGTTTTTGTTTCCATGAAATACCACATATTCGTCTGTATATCCACATCTCCTTAAAGTGCATTTGGCATATTGTCATCATCATCATCTTCACCATCAAGTGCCATGCCAGCTGGCGTCATGACTCCCCACAGATCTTGCTCTTTGGTGTTCTGGATCAACTCTGCTGATGATATTCCTCCATGTCACCGTCTCAATCCGTCCAGCATCATTTCTCTTGGTCTGCCTCTGCCTCTCTTGCCCTCGATCTTTCCAGTAGTCATGATGTTTTATAATGCTTCTCTTCTCATCGCATGACGGAAGAAAGCTTTTTGTCTCTCTCTTATTGTTATATATAATGGTCAAGTTTATTTATTTTAGTTATGGTTTTGCCATCAGTAGCTGTATAACCGTCTGGTGTCACCTGTGGCTCAAGACTGTCCCTACCGGACGAGGATGTCTTAAGACAGCCATTAACGTAGTTCACTATCTCTGAATTGTGTTTTGCCACGAAGTCTTAGGAAGATAATGTGGTGGTTTCCCCTACATTTCCACATCCACTTAGTGGTCTTTTACCTCTGCCTTAAACAGCCATTTCCGCCTTTCAGGACAAGTGAGTGCCCCGCTCAGCTCAGCTGCATAGTTGTCCACTTATTCCGGTGGATATTGTCCAAGACACATATTTGTATAGTCCAACCGGCATTGGGTGGCTAATGTGGTAGATCTCACACTGGTCATCGTTACTCCCCAAAACATTTCCTGGAACACATTTTAGGCTAAACATCCACACCTTACAAAACATGAAGCGTTCATTGTTCCTCTTCTTCGTTTCTCTGTTGAGGGAAATGGTGACAACCATGTATACTACACCTCACAGGTCAGT
This sequence comes from Cepaea nemoralis, assembly GCA_014155875.1. NCBI lineage: Eukaryota > Metazoa > Mollusca > Gastropoda > Stylommatophora > Helicidae > Cepaea > Cepaea nemoralis. The sequence continues at coordinate 128,577 of JACEFZ010012189.1, forward strand.
GTGTCTGACATCGGCGTACATGCGTCAGGTGTGCTTCCAAGGCCACGGACTCTGCCTACCTGTTAGGTGTATATGTAATCCTTGGTTAGAGTTCGAGTCCTTGGTAAGGTGTGGATTTTTTCGTGTCGGAGGAAAAAAAGACAACCCTAACCTGCACAGTTCGCGGCAACTGCACTAGCCAGGTGGCCTTAATTCCTTAGCATCAAGACCCCCACCCCTCCCTATTTTTGTCCTACACCGCGCAAGGTGCTACGGGCAGTAAACGACAGTGACATATTCCTCGTAACTGCTGACTACTAAGTGTAAAGCACTTAACTGATTTAGTCTGTTGTAGTTTCTACAACAGACGACATCTGGGAACGGCGATTCTCGTTCGCGACAGCATGGTGGCGTCAGAGCTAGACATGTCCAGTTGGGACAGTGACGATATACAAATACAGGCGTTGAGAGTTCATTCCAGTATACCATTCGTGTTGGTTAATATTTATGCCCGCAATGCGAGTATGGACGCCCAGAAGTGGCAGTGCTTAAGTGGCATATTAGGCCACGAGAGAAATGTTATTTTCTGTGGTGACTTCAACGCTAAAGGCAGAGCATGGGGAAACACTTCCTCCAATACACAAGGGGAGGAGCTCGAGACTGCACTGGAAACCATCGACCTGGTTTGTATTAACAGTGGCTGTGTCACCAGGACAGCAAGCCGTCCAGGCGATGAGGACAGTGCTATTGATCTGGCGCTAGTTTCACCTTCACTCACTACAGTGTGTAGATGGGGTGTCCTAGGACACCATGGCAGCGACCACCACCCGTGCAGCATATTGGTGGAGAAAGGCAGAACCAGGCAGCACAAGCTAAAGGTAAAGACGTTCCAGTATGACAGTACAGGGCAAGATGTGGTGAGTAAAATAAGACGTGACAAGCGCAGAACGTTTCAGGGCAGGAAAAAAAGCTGGGAGCAGCCACCGTGGTGGAGTTTCGAGGTGGAGAAGGCTTGGGTGGATAAGCGTAGTGCTGTAAGGAGATGGCAAAATGCCAAGAAGAACAGAGCTGGTCATCCTAGTCCCTGCTTGCACTTAGAAAGAGAGATGAACACAAAAGTAAGCTATTTCAAAAAACTGGTCAAGGTGGTTAAAAGCGAAAAATGGGCAGAGGTGTGTCAAAGAGTAAACACAGACAAGTCACTGAAATTGTTCTGGCGACTACATAAAAGCATGAGTGGTGTAGTCAAGAATAAGAGCATTTCAGACTTCCAAGGTGCTGACCTCACCTGGCAGAGGACTGACGAGGACAAGGGCAAAGCCCTCTTTGAACGCTACCTTGAGCAGGGCAACCAGACAGACATGGGAGGCCGAAATCTGGCCAAGGAGGTCACCTCAGACAGATGCAAGGCCCAGAACACTTCGGAGGAAGACACAGTGACAGTGAAAGAAATCAAGGCTGTGCTTCGACGATCAAAAAACAGTACTCCAGGTCCTGATGGCATAAGATACGACGACATAAATAGGTGTACCGACAATGAGCTAGAGAAACTAGCAGACATGTACAACAACAGTATAGGGAGTGCTAGCATCAAGGAGGAATGGTTACACAGCTATCTGATTCCCTTGCCGAAGCCTGACAAAGACCACAAAAAAATTCAGGGATATCGAATTATAACCATGCAGAATACAATAGGCAAGCTGCTGGAGAAGGTAATTGCCATGAAAATATCAAGCCAACTAGAGAGGCAAGGTGTTTTCCCACCTACCCTGGGTGGGTACCGCCCAAAAAGAGAAACCTGGACCAATGCAGCAGTCTTTGCCCATGATGTCTATGAAGGTTTCCACTCAGGCACTGAAACCGTTGCTGCAGCGATTGATCTTGAGGACGCATACAACAGAGTACCACTGGATTTTTTAATGTTTCAGCTTCTTGAACTAAACGTAAGTCCATTCCTCCTTAGTTGGATCGCTGCAGCCCTCTACCAACGGAAAGTAGTTTTTAGATGTGGCAGTTGGACTTCGGAACCAACAACAATATATCCTGGCCTACCACAGGGATCACCATTATCTCCGGTACTGTTCAACGCCTACACAGTGAGAATCACCAGTGAGCAGATCACTGGACCTGGCAGGACATTGTCGTATGCCGATGATGTTTTAGTGTATCGTCAGGGTAAGGATAGAGAGGAGGTTGCTGTGGAACTACAAACCGAACTCAATCGCATAAGTACTTGGTGTGATGAAGCTGGGGCAATGGTCAACCCAACAAAGGCAACAGTGACTTGGTTCTCGTTGAATAATCATATTGTCAACAATCCAACACCAACTGTAATGCTGTGTTCAGAGACGGTGGAAAGAACGCAGGCAATGAATTACCTGGGGATACGGTTTGATCGAAGCCTTGCTTATAATGTGCACATAGACCAGGTGATAACAAAGGCCAAGCGGGGTTTGGCAGCGATGTGGGTGATGGCGGCAGCAAACTGTGAGCAGCGCCATCTATGTCTTCTGTACGAGGGGCTGGTCATGTCTGTTTTGGAGTATGCAATGGCAATCCTGACTCTCAGCCATAAGCAGATAGAAAGGATGGAAAGGATACAAAATGAAGCTATGCGCATTATTCTTGGATGTACAAGAGATACAGCATGCAGGGCGATGCGCTACCTTCTTGATTTTCCAACCATTGAAGAGAGAATACAAGTTTGCAGGGCACGCGCCTACCTCAGAATTAACGCAAACACACAACATCCACTGCATAGTGAAATTAGGAAGGTGAAGGGCAGCAGGTTAAAAAGAGGACGGTCGTGGATGGGTCAAGCCGAAGACATTCTTCAACAGGTGTGTTCACTTGAAGACTTAGAACCTGGCGAGGAGTGGGTGCAAGTGCCAACAGACTTCTGCACATCCTTTTCAGTTTGCATCCAACTAGATAGAAAATGCAGACAAGAAAATCCGGCTGCTTTTGAGGCTGAAGTACAAGCGTTGATTTTCGAGAATTCGCTAGACGGTGACGCGGTCATCTACACAGATGGGTCGGTCGTCCGACATGTGAGAAGCTCATGGGCCTTTACAGCTCGGGCCGGAGGGAGAATTGTGAAGGAGGACTCTGGTGCTTTCACTGAAACCACAAGTAGCCTGACCATGGAAGTCATGGCAGTAAGTAAAGCAATAACATGGCTCGAGACACAGACATTCACTAGGGCTTGTTTCCTTAGCGACTCAATGAACATGATCAAGAGGATAGAGGAGGGGTCGATCCGAAGAGAATGGTTGCTGCCTCTGAAGCGGTCTCGGCTGGCAAAGATTAGTTTCATCTTCGTGCCAGGTCATGCGGGAGTACAAGGAAATGCGCGGGCTGACAAGCTCGCAGGTGAGGCTACTGTGGAGGGCGGACGCGCCATGGACCAGGCTGACATTCTGAATGCTCTACGAGAAGTGAGACTTTTGCGAGAACCAAGTGATGACTGTGAATCTACAACAATGGCCAGACTGCGGGAGCAGCAAATTAAAAGAGGGGTGGCCAAACAAGAACACTACGCAGGAAGCCAAAGAAGATTGATAAACCAACACAGAACTGGCGTCGTTAGCCGCTACACGCTGCGGGATTTGCTGAGGAGGGGATCCGAGCACTTATGGACTGAATGGTTCGATGTGCAACGAGGATGATCTGTCGACTAACTAACTAACTAACTAACTGATTTAGTGACAAAGGATAATATATCGCCATATGTGACCTCACATTTGGACAGAAGGATGATATATCGCCATACTAGTGTTATTAGCTTTGTTTCGCCGTATCTTCTGTAATTTCAATGTTCAATGAATGGCAATTAACTTTATAATGCTTGTTCATTTGATTGCTACAATGTCCGGCCAAAATCTACTTTTTTTTTTTTTTTATTTGCTCTGAATAAGTTAACTCTTAACATTTTAAATTTTAAGTCTTAACTTTTAAATCTTACCTATTCGGTTCCTTGATGTCACGTGGTAGTTTCCCAAGCAGGGGACATCATTATGTAGCAGATCTTTGCAGAAAGTTGCCCTAGATATATGTAATGACCTGTGTCCATCTTCCTTTAATACTAGGTATTAAGTGGCAAGACAAAATCACAAATACTGAAGTATTGGAAAGATCAGGTTGTGTGACGGTTTGTTCCATTGTCAGTCTTTGTAGACTTAGATAGATAGGACATCTTAGGAGGATGGATGATGGTAGAATACCAAAGGACATCATTTTTGGTGAATTACAGATGGTAATAGTAATAGATCTCAGGGTCGGCCTCTACTACGATACAAAGATGTGTGTAAGCGGGACATGATTGATACAGGCATTGATAATGCACATTGGGAGCAAGTCGCTGCTGAACGTGTTGCATGGAGGGCAAATATCAGAAATGCAATAAAGAGAAAGGGGAAAATTATTGCAGATAGGTCACACACTGAACGCATGAGACGTGAGATGGTGCGTGATGGTGAAATTACAATGTTTTCGCATGCATCCATAATGGACGAATATTTATAGTATGAATTGGTCTGATCAGTCACATTCACTACCGCCATGGGTTGTAGTTATTATGCCATTTTTTAATAGTGCAATGTAACAAACTATCGTATGTCAAGGCGGCAAGGTGCCAATGTAATATATAATAATGCAATGCAATCTTCGTGCTGGTCGATCCCTGCCTAGTCTGCCAGAAGCCATGCCATCTATCACTGTTCTTTCCGGCCACGGTGGCACTGAATGTGGCCAATATAGCAGGTATTTGTAAAGTCTCACTACACTTTGTATGTAGAACAAATTTGACAAATTAAGTACATGACGTCAACAAAACATGTGCTTCACAGTCCATCATGAAGCAATATGCAGAGAATGGCTGTCGTCTGCTGGAGTAATTCCTTGCACTCCAAACAGAATAGCGTTATCAACAGAAGAAAGATTTTTTTTTCTTCAAATTTGTTGTACATACAAAGTGTAGTGAGACTTTACAAACACCCGATATTTCAGCTTCCGAAACATGATGCAGCTTATGAGCCTGCTTTTTTTTTTCGACGTTCAGATGTTCTAGAATATCATTATTTTTCTTCTTCTTGTCAACGAATGTGTAAGAACATTTATGTAATATTTAAGTTAAAAAGCTCCAAGTTTCTTCGTTACTGATTGCAAAATCAGTTCGGAAGCCTGGATATTTAACAGGCAATTAACAAGTCGAATAGAGGCCCTGGAGATTTAGATATACAGAAGAATATGTCGTATTCCGTGGAAACAAAAAACAATCAAACACAGAGGTTTTAGAGAAGCTAGGAATGAAAAAGAGTACATGAAAGATATTTTTTTAAAAAAAAGAGGCGATTGAAATATTTCAGCCACATTAAAAGACATAATACTCTTATCAACACAATTCTCGAGAGTGAGGTTGATGGCAAGCGAGCAAGAGGTAGACAACTATACAAATGGGATGATAACATCAAGAGATGGACGAATAGCAGTCTGGTAGAATGTACAATCAAGGCAAGAGACAGAGTTAGAGATCCATCATTGTAGTCAACCTTCATTGTGGAGACGGCATCTGATTCACTTACTGACTGATTGATAAATTGATTTATTGTTAAATGGCCCATTTCCTACAATTATGTGTTGCTATAGGGAAGATACATGTTATTTTAATGTATTTGCAGGTGTGGTGCCATAGTCTCCCAATGATGTTTAACTTCAGTGTAGATTGGTCAGTCTACATGTCATAAGCAGCATCAAGTCTCAGAAACTGAAATACTGTTCCAATATTAAAGTATCACTTTCAGAGAAACTAAGGGGTTTTCTCAAAATTAAACAAGTTGTAGCAGTTTTAAATACGTCTATGTTCCTCTTATGACAGAATTTGACACACAACTCTGGATACCTCTGCTTATAATCAACATAAGACTTAATGAGGTACGTTGGAAATCATTTTCAGGTTCTATCATTGTGCAGGTTTAATAAATATCAAACAATTCTGAAAATTTCGCGTTTCACTATATATACTTAGAGGTGACCTCAGGGGAAGCCAGCTTTTTCAGCATGCTGTGGCTAAACGTAAAAAGTAAGACAATATGATGACTGAGTCTCACATGAAAGGGAGAATCACACATCAATCGCTGTTTGGGACAGAAGGAGTTCAAGGCCGGTTATTCAGTTATTTGGGGCCGGTGTTTCAAAATGTTCATGGTGGAGAAAGTTCAACTGAACATTTTGGTTCATTAGTGAATACTGAATTTAAGAATGACATCACTGAACTCGGGACATTTCCATACATGCTCTGTCCCTCTCTTCTAGAACTGATAGAGTTATGGTAGGTGCGAGTGTCAAGATAAAACCACCACATTAATTAACAAAGAATAACTATGGGTGATTCATGGAGTGATTTGTTCAAAAAACATCACTCCTGATCTGATTTGATAGCAATTACAAAACCAAAATCAATACATATATAAGATAGAATCTTTTATTTGTTTTTTTTTGTGTAAGATTTCACACATTATCTGGAGATATAAGATTGTCAAGACTTAATGACATAAATCAGAGATTAATAAACTATCAATCAGATCGACAGACACAGTTTAAATCAAGACATATCACACATAACATATACAAATAAAAGCAGCCTTCATTAAAGTAGTACATAAATTGTGAAAAGTTAACGACATAAGTAGATTGTGTGCCAGAAAATCACTGATTCTCATGTTCTTCTTTTTTCACCTTCAGGGGTCAATATGAATAAATGTAATGAAAGCAGCAGTCAACTTAAGCTTGTTGACATCTCCATAGAGTTTGTCCTCAAACAGAACGGATGTAGGTCAAAATAGCTTTCTCTCTTTGACATATGTTGAACACTCCTGCAAAAAATGTCTGCTGCCATATTACCGGTTCCACGGTTACTTTCTTGGTATTTCTTATATTTAGTGTATTTCAGTCTGTTATGTCCTGTGTGGAATCTACAGATTATTACTTGTTCTTTTTGGTCATCGATTCTGGGATAGTTCTTCTCCTTGAGCATGATTCCTTCTGTCTCAATCAATACAAATGGAGTGAAAGGCTCTTCTCCATGTGCCCTAATCAATGTTTTGTATAGTCAGTGGATACTAAAGACATCTGGCTTTCTTAATAGTCGATTTCATCTCATGAGAAATGAAACTGGTGTAACCGCAGTAACCCTGTAAACATACAATGAGTAAATAAATGAAAACCAGGAGTGGAGTTGTTAAGCTTTACTAGAATAGATCACCATAACAACAAGTAGATTGTGAGCTTTACTAGAACACGATTACAAGAAACAAAATGGAAGTTGCAGCTAAAGCCTTCGTCAGCACAGAATAAACAAACACAAACTGACACAACTGCACGAAAAACACTACATGAAAATACAAAGGTTACTTATATGTATCCTTGTTGTGGCTGGATACATCTTAAATGATCAACATATTTGATGACTACCAGTGGAGTAAGCTTCATTAGAACATGATCATAAGTGACAAAATAGACGTTGCAGGTAGAGCCATTGTCAGCACGAAAACAACAAACAGATGCTGACACAACTACACACAAAACATACAAAAGTTAGCCCAGATGCACATTTGTCATCCGAAAAGCAGCATAACCCGAATTGGACTTGATGATCAAATGAAAGCCATTGCTGGCGTGTTTTCATTTTATCTATATTGTCAATGTGCATTACACGGCTTGACAGATGGCAGATCTACATCAGCTGCTAGTCATAAAAAAACTGCCATCTACTGCCTGTAGAACCTTTTAGTGTAAGATAGGGTGGTTTCCATTTGATTCCACCATTACCCATACGCGACTCAAGGAGAAGTTATGTTAGGGTCCATCTCTGGCTCAGATTAATAATCCTGTGTCAGCCAAAAATAATAGCTGCCCTCGCTGTTAACCTCACAAGCTTATTAATTTAAAAAGATTGTTGTCCATAGGAGTAATGATGTTACTATATAGGGTGATCTTAAGCCTGGCGAATTTAGGCCGCCTGGCATTGCAGGTTTCTTTTTTGCACTGGACAGAAACAAATCCCCACCTTACCTAGGATTCGAACCCAGGTCCCACCAAAGGAAAACCCAGCATTCTAGCCACTCAACCAGCCGCTCCTCACATCAGCTAGTAACTTCTGTAAATGTTTCATGTGGTTGTATAGTGTCTGTTTACTGTTTATGTGCTGACAAAAGTCCTGAACACAACGTCCATTTTGTCACTTTTGAATGTGTTCTTGTTAAATTTACCAATTCCACTTCACATGAATGTGTTAAGTTAACAAATAAATTTACCAGTCCCACTTCACATGAAAGTTTTAATTTAATAAAGAAATGTACACATTACCCTTACAACTGTTAACTAATATAAAATTATAGAGATTCCACCTAAATTTTTTTTTTTTAATTTGTCCGGAAGAAGTTGCTTGCTAGAGGTTTGTGATGTAACAGAAGCATCATATCTGGAAGAAGTTGACTGCTAGAGGTTTGTGATGTAACAGAAGCATCATATCTGGAAGAAGTTGCCTGCTAGAGGTTTGTGATGTAACAGAAGCATCATATCTGGAAGAAGTTGCCTGCTAGAGGTTTGTGATGTAACAGAAGCATCATATTTGGAATGCCTAAATGCACAGAGCCCCAATACTAATGAAGCCATAAATGAAAAGAGTAAGTAACCACAGTCGTTATATAGAGTAGAAAACATTATTAGTTTCCTTCCTTATAGACAGTATCACGTCTCCCTTCCTTGTAGACAGTATCACGTCTCCCTTCCTTATAGACAGTATCACGTCTCCCTTCCTTATAGACAGTATCATGTCTCCCTTCCTTATTACTTACAGGCATTATGTATAAACTACAATCTTTCCTGTAAAAAAAAAACAGTTGCAAATCCTTTACAGGACATTGCAGTCAACCCCCAAATTTTTTGGATGTTTGTGATTTCTTGGCAAGTTTACTTCAGTAGTTTGCCATTGCTGTCTGAGTGACCGGCACTCATACCATTGTATTGAAACCAACGTAAGGCGGTCTGCTGCCAAATCACCCGCAGCTGTGTTTCAAACGCCAGTATGTGGGATTACGAATTGTGTCCGTAACCCCTTTCGCCACAGAGCTGGCATTTTTTCTTAAGGACATTTAAAATATAATACAGAATGACAAAATATGTATCAGTCACCCTCAATTCTGTTTTAGAAAACTAGATAAAATATGTATTAGTCACTCTCAATTCTGTATAAGAAAACTGTAGACAAAATATGTATCTGTCATCCTCAGTTCTGTATTAGAAAACTGTAGACAAAATATGTATTTGTCACCCACAATTCTGTATTAGAAAACTGTAGACAAAATATGTATTTGTCACCCACAATTCTGTATTAGAAAACTGTAGACAAAATATGTATTTGTCACCCACAATTCTGTATTAGAAAACTGTAGACAAAATATGTATTTGTCACCCACAATTCTGTATTAGAAAACTGTAGACAAAATATGTATTTGTCACCCACAATTCTGTATTAGAAAACTGTAGACAAAATATGTATTTGACACCCTCAATTCTGTATTAGAAAACTGCAGACAAAATATGTATTTGTCACCCACAATTCTGTATTAGAAAACTGTAGACAAAATAAATCTGTCACCCTCAATTCTGTATTAGAAAATTGAAGACAAAATTTAGATGAGCTCATCACTCGCCACGGGAGGGAAACCTACCCACGTATTTCCTCCATGCATGCAGGTCTACAAAATGTGAAGGTCCTGACACATCACAGAGCCAATGTAAGTCTACAAAATGTGAAGGTCCTGACACATCACAGAGCCAATGTAGGTCTACAAAATGTGAAGGTTCTGACACATCACAGAGCCAATGTAGGTCTACAAAATGTGAAGGTTCTGACACATCACAGAGCCAATGTAGGTCTACAAAATGTGAAGGTTCTGACACATCACAGAGCCAATGTAGGTCTACAAAATGTGAAGGTTCTGACACATCACAGAGCCAATGCAGGTCTACAAAATGTGAAGGTTCTGACACATCACAGAGCCAATGCAGGTCTACAAAATGTGAAGGTTCTGACACATCACAGAGCCAATGCAGGTCTACAAAATGTGAAGGTCCTGACACATCACAGAGCCAATGCAGGTACCTGCTTCAGGCCTGGTATTGGTGGCATATAATATGATCTTTCATCATCAGTTCAGTAATATCAAAGATATGGACAAAATATTGATCTCAACTCAGTATAACCCTAACAATAATGAATAGATTATTATATCTACAAATTATTTATTATTTATGAACACTCTGTATGTAATACTATCTTTCACCATCAGTTTTGCAAAGAAATATATTTAGACAAAATATAGATCTCAACTCAATATAACCCTGACAATTACTTATAGATTATTATATCTAAAAATTATTTATTATTTATGATCACTCTGTATATAATATGATCTTTCACCATCAGTTCTGCAAAGAAAAATATTTAGACAAAATATAAATCTCAACTCAGTACAACCCTGACAATTGCTTAGAGATTATTATAACCACAAATTATGTATCATGAATGGATATTATTTATATAATACTATATTTCATTGTCAGTTCTGTAATAAAAAATTTAGATGAAATATATGTATCAACTCAGCAAATCCCTGATAGTTACTTCCAGATGATTAAATCCTTAAAGTAAATATTACTTATGGACATTCTATATATAATACAATCTTTCATCATCACTTCTCGAATAGCAAATATTTAGACAAAATATAGATTTTAACTAGTATCACCCTGACATTTGCAGATTATTTTACCTACAAATTATTTATTACTTATGGATATTCTGTATATAATACAATCTTTCATCATCACTTTGCAATGGAAAATATTTAGTCAAAATATCTATCTCAACTCAATATAACCCTGACAATTACATTTATATTATTATTCAGTATAACCATGACAATTAGAGTTATATTATTATTATTCAGTATATCACTGACAATTTCATTTATTTTATTATACCTACAAATTATTTATTATTTGTGGACATTCTGCATATAATACTATCTTTCACCATCAGTTTAAAAATGGAAAATATTGAGACATAATATGGATCTCAAATAAGTATAATTCTAACAATTACCTGTAAATTATTACATCTATATAGTAATTATTACTTAGGAACATGTTTTCTGCTGGAAGGCAGGATACACATCCATCTCAACAAATGCACAAACCAAATGTGTGCATATTTTCCTGATATCAGGAGAATTACATAAGCTAGCACCAAATTATTTTTTAAAATATTTAGTTGCATTCCTTTTACAGGGCATTGCAATCAACCCCAACAGTGATTGGCCATTTCTGATTTACTAGGCAATTTTTACTTTCAGTAGTTTGCCATTACTTTCTGAACAACCAACTATCTAAATCAACACAAGACATTTTGCTCCAAAATATCCTGCGGCTAATTTTACACCCATGACCCAGTAGCCAGGAATGTTCAAATGCTGTTTACTAACCCCTAAGCCACAAATGCACCTAACAACATAATTCTGTACATAATACATGTACTATCTTTCCTCATCAATTCTGCAATAGAATATATATAGATATATATATATATATACTCAAGTCAATATAATACTAACAATTCCTTCTAGATCATTACATCTATAAATTACTTTTAGACTTCTTATAGATTACTTGTGACATAAACATTACATCAATGAAAAAAACAGCACATCTCAAGTAAAAACAAAATAAGTGTAATTTAAATACACAAAGAAAGTCAAAAAGAATAACACAAAGCGGGACGCGGAGGTTTTTCCAAGACAACAGAGCCAGGCTCTATACTGGCCAAGACCTACTAACATGTCCCAGTCGTGCATCCTGGGCAACAGGTCCCTTCAGGGTCCTGGCTAACATAGTAGGATCACTGTTTCTTCCGAAGTCGGAGAGTGTCTGCCTGCACGGCGAGGAATCACCAGTTTGCACACAAATAAACAAGACAAGGGACAACGGATATTCACGCAAACCTCAGGTCCGGTATGACATCACACTGATGTTGGACAACAGGATGCCTTCATCCGACATACAGGACTTCATGCTGGAGTTCACAGCCAGCAAACGCAAGCAAGCAAGCAAGCAAGAACACAAAGCTTGAATTACATTCTAACACACAAAAAAAGAAACATGAAAACTAAAATCAAAGAAATGCATATTACAATTAACACCACATAGACACTACACTTATGGCCTATTAATATCAAACATCAACTGTGTGCAACACAAATATATAAAATGAATACACTCTGGCAAACAAGCTCCATGTGAAAGTAAACAAATACGTATGTGCTTTCTATTAGCGTTGAATGTTGGGTTGCACTTAGCCAAACCCGACACCCCACATTGTGCCAGCGACTTCGGGCGGAGGAGCATAATTGGGAGGAAACAAGCCTTATCCTGGTGTGAGGGTATACAACCTAAAGACTAAATAGTCATGGCAGGGCAGGCCAGGCCTTAAGCCTTGGTTGGCAGCTGGTCTAGGATTGAAGCTCTGACAGGTGGACAGTTAGAGCATTGCTTTACTGATCCAGCTGCTTCTGCAGCTTGTTTTGTTCCAGATGTATTTATGTTACCTTTTCTCTGAAGTAAACTAGGAAGGCAGAGAGAGGGATCATGCTGCATGGCACACATGGTCTCGACAATTTGGCCCAGGCGTTGTGCTATTTTTGAAGCACAATGTAACAAACTATTCATCTGTCAAGACGGCAAGTAAGTAAGGTATGTATAGATTCTGCAAAAGAATGAATCTCATATAAATTAATAAGACATTCAACAAGCCAAACAACTGCAAGTAACAAAGTGAGATGTAATTTCCAATAAACAGAATAACCTAAATGTCCTTTAACACAATCAACAAGAATAGAAGATATAGTATAAGTCCAGATATCTCTAATATTAGGCACTTTGGATTCTCACATCAATGTCAGTCTCTAAATCGAGAAAACTGGTTTAAGAATCACGGGTGGATTTTTGCAAACAAATTAAACCTAAGATTGTTCTACACTTTCCTGATCCTGAGGTAGTGGATTGAACAACTGAACTTCTCAGATAAATGCAGAAAACTAGGATAACCCGTATGAAAGTTGTGCGCATTAAAAACTCCCTTTATAGTTTGCAATCAAAAACAGTTGGCAATTAATCCCACCGCCCAAGATAAATTTCAAATGTAGAAAACATCCGCACAAAAAATACACACGTTTGCTTCTTTCATGAAGCTAACATTTCTTGCACTACTATTTGTTGTCCAAGGGTTTCAGTGTTCCATCTGTCTTTGCCTTTCTTTGCCGAGTGTTGACCCACGTGGCTAATTTCTATGTTTCCCCTTGTCTGTCGAGATGCCATTTGAGTCCTCATCAGAGTTGGAGCACTGTGCTGAGTAGCTCAAACCTTCAAGGTTTTAAAGGCAAGAAGATTGACTTTATTGCACTGGATTTGATCCCAAATATATCTGTCGCTTTCTGCAAGATTGCCTCACTGCAAATTCTGTAGCTCCAGGAACAAGATCCAGGAGTCTCCAAGAAAACTGCACTTGTGCATGGAACGACTTAACCCAGAATCGAACCCACAACTTTAAGAGTGTGAGGCAAAGGGCATAACCTCTTCGTCATGGAGACTCCTTTCTATGACCTACAGAAGGAGACTGAAAGTAACAGTGGCTTGTATACCTGCCCACCAGCATGGCGGCCATGTGTTTGAGTCTCTATTTGGGCTGAATATGTACACTGAACTGACCTTCCAGATCCACCCAGCCTTAAGTAGGTCACAGAAATGTCAAGGTAGATAATGGTGCCTGGAATTATACTGATCACTTCACGCATCGAGAGCTGATTGGTATACAAAAATATGGTGCTAGCACCGTAAACCCATACATCTCAAGCTGTGTAAATGGATTTTAAGGAGGGAAGAATAGACTAGACAGGGCACTTATGGGCTTATCTGAGTGTGCAATGAGGGTAACCCTTCAGTAAAGACACACACACACCAAACTTTTCAAAAAGAAATACAAACACTTAGCATTTTTATGTAAGTCAGAAGACAATATTATCTGTCACTCCATCACAACATGATAACAAACAGTAATTTTACACAACTAACGTACCAAAAGCTATTTCTATTACATTCGTATCATTGTTGTGTCTATAAGGAGATGTTTCTGGGATGGGAGGAATAAAGGCTGCTTGCCCTAACAGCCACCATGGTGCGTACAGGCTAGGACTTGTATTAATTTCTGACAGACAAAAATCCCGAGCCTTGAAGAGAAATTGAACACATGATGCCCAATAATTTTAAGCCGCACAACTTAACCTCTCGACCATGTGTTCCTCTATTACACTGAATGCACTAGTGCAACAAAATAGCAGTCAATGATACAAGATTTTATTAACAGCTGAACAAAATTCTCCACTTCACACCCCACCACCAATAGTGCACTATCATGTTTTACCAGCCTTGTATTTAAAAACTAATGCTGAATGTATTAAAATTGTATAACAAATTTAAGATATACTCATTATTCAATGTTCATTTTCAATGTAACAACTATATATAAGAGATAAATGTTATATTTCTGATATGACAACTATATATAAGAGATAAATGTTTTATATCTGATATGACAACTATATGTAAGAGATAAATGTTTTATATCTTACATGGCAATGAAATGTAAGAGATGAATGTTGTATATGACACCTATATGTAAGAGATAAATGTTTTATATCTGATATGACAACTATTTGTAAGAGATAAATGTTTTATATCTGATATGACAACTATTTGTAAGAGATAAATGTTTTATATCTGATATGACAACTATATGTAAGAGATAAATGACAACTATATGTAAGAGATAAATGTTGTATATCTGATATAACAACAATATATAAAAGACAAATGTCAAATATATGTAGGAGATAAAAGTTTTATATCTAAATTGACAATTATAAGTAGGAGATACATGTTTTATATCACAACTATATGTATTAGATAAATGTTGTATATCTGATAACAAGAATATATAAGAGGTAAATGTTGCATGTCTTATTTGAGAACTATATGCAAGTGATAACTGTTTTATATCTGATATAACAACTATATATAAGAGATTAACATTGTATATGGCAACTATATGTAAGAGATAAATGTTATATATGACAACTATATGTAAGAGATAAATGTTGTATATAACAACTATATGTAAGAGATAAATGTTTTATATCTGATATGACAACTATACATAAAAGATAAATGCTGTATATGACAACTATATGTATGAGATAAATGTTGCATGTGACAACTATATGTAAGAGATAAATGTTGTATATGACAACTATATGTAGGAGATCAATGTTGTATATGACAACTATATGTAGGAGATCAATGTTGTATATCCGATATGACAACTACATGTAAGAGATTAATGTTTTATATCTGATATGACAACTGTATGTAAGAGATAAATGTTGTATATCTTATATGATAACTATATGTAAGAAATAAATATTGTATATCTGATATGACAAAAATATATAAAAGATAAATGTTGTATATCTGATATGACAACTATATCTAAGAGATAAATGTTTTATATCTGATATGGCAACTATATATAAGAGATAAATGTTTTATATCTGATATGGCAACTATATATAAGAGATAAGAGATGTGAGTCTCCGTGGTGAAGTGGTCAAGCCGTCTAACTCGGGCTCCGAAGGTTGTGTATGAGGCTCATCAAATGTAATGTATATTAAACATTATTGTATGGAGTGAAAAGGGCCTTGACTTGAAAAAAAGGGAGCAGGCAACTGAGCATTTCATAATGTGAGGTTTCAGAAATCTAAGCTAAGTTTCTTGGAGGAGATAAAAGATAAATGAGAAATTCCTAGTTAGTTAGTTAGTTAGTTGCATATCCTTTACAGGACATTGCAGTCAACCCCTAGAAATCCTAGAAAGACCCCATTCTCAGCTTCTGTGACCTTCAGCGACTGAACGCATTAAATTTTGGATAAACAAAATGAAATACAAAAATGTAAATAAGCTTGTATGCCCTTACAGGGTTATTTTTTTTATTTTTTTTGGCATTAAAAAAATACACTGCCCTTACATGGTTATTATTTGGCATTAAAAAATACACATATGCTCTCTCTCTCTCTCTCTCTCTCTCTCTCTCTCTCTCTCTCTCTCTCTCTCTCTCTCTCTCTCTCTCTCTGTCTCTCTCTCTCTCTCGAAGTAGTAGAATATAAATTGCAACAAACAAAGCATATATTCAAGATGAAAGACAACATGGTAAATTCTGAACCTGAAACTTGTGCATATATAGCTGACAATAGCTTGTTTAGAGAAACACCAAATTCACAAAGCAATGCTGAAAAACAATAAATATCCAATGCCTAATATCCATTAAGTAACAAAAAACATAAAGTCACAGCAGTCAGGAGAAAAGAATGTAAGAAATAAACAATTTTAGTAAATATTACTGACAAATATATACTTGAGATTTATAACTGGATATACAAAATAATATTGACACCAAAACAATATACTATATATACTATATATATATATATATATATATATATATATATATATATATATATATATATATATATATATATATATATATGTATAAAATAAACACCAAAACAATATATTATATATATATATATAAAAATATAAGTCAACAAAGGAATACTTGGCAGCGGATAGAAGAACAATCAAAAATGTAACTCTTGAAGGATGTATCGACTTTCCTCTGTTTCATGAAGTTTTTGTTATCTTTGAGTTTTCATATAAATGCAAATTTTCTTCTAAATCAAAATTATAAAAATGGTTAAATATTATAACCATGAAAACACTAAAAGACACAATTAAGTAAAACTGGCTGTAAATACTGGCCTCACATTAATAATTATGAGGAGTATTGGCCCCAAAATGGTGGCATTCCATCCTTTAAGAGTTGATAAGTATATACAAGAAAAGGAAACTGAACAATGAATCTGATGATTAATACCCAGTAAAACATTCCCTTGAAACACAAGATTCTGCCAGGTCACTAATGTGCTGCTGTTGGCGAAGAGAAAGTGTAATGCTTCATTTTGATAATCAAAATAATCGAAAACATAAGGCCCATAAAACTGCTGTCTTTTCAATAAGTGTAGTCACACTTTGTTCATAGATACAAAACAATGAACACTCCCAAAAGAAGAATTTCAAGTTACATTTTGTATCTGTTTAAAGGTGATGATAGTATCACTAGAAAGTTATTTCTCTAGAAAATGGACAAATGAATTAGAGGGACACCTAAAAACACATGAAAAAGACATCAGAGACAGAGATCATTAATACTGGGAGGACTTGGAGGGAGCTGCAAGAGATAGAAAAAGACAGGACAATTTGGCAAGAACTGGTTGAAAGTAAGAGATAACCATTGTTGTTTCACACCAAGGCTCATGTTAACATATGCAAGAGCATGGGAAGAAACTCTAAGATTGTGGCACACACATTTTTAGTCCACAGCGCAAAGATTTGGGCTAAGCGCAGCAGTTATCAATAAATGACAGCAGGAGCTGTCAATAAATGACAAAATTTACATGATAGTCAAATGTTGACTCACTCACACAACTTTAAAGCTAGTATCACATGATATCTTCTAAAATTACTGGAGAGTTTGAGAAATGCCTCCATAGCCCTAAACACGATGAAGGGAAAATCTCAACTGTACTTCCTTGTGGAAGAGGATGGGAAACACATTACGGTGTGGCAAGAGCATCTCTGGGAACTGAGTATCCACCGGGATTAGTGGGCAACTCTGGGGTGCTCTTTGCTAATAGCGAGAGTACCAAACAGCAGGGTGACTCACTTACCCTGGCAGCTTAAAGGTTCACAGCCATGTGGATGTGGATGTGAAAAGCAAGGGGAAACTACCACATTACACATCCCAAGAAACTCGACATAACTGTCAATAAATTATCTCAAAGGTTTATGTAAGAGAGAGGAATATTAACCCTTTAAACTCAAATAAAACACACGGAGTCTTTTTTGTCACACTTTTGAACGTTAGTCATCTCAGGCTAATAATAGAAGACATAAAATACAGACTTATCACAGCCTTTCTGGAATAGAATGATGGTATAGCTTTAAATCAATACAAGGGGGCTTCAAATGAAAACCTTAAAAGCGTGATAGAAATTACAATAACCATGCAATTGTCTTGTAACCTGTCAATATTGTTGTTCAGGAGTGTCAAGAGTATTAAGCATGTGACATAACAGTGCAGACAAACATGGTGACATCATAAAGACAGTTTAAAGATGGCCACCCCACTTTTGACAGGCACCAAAGAGGAGCAGTATTCTGTTCTCCGTTTTTTTAATCGGTGAAGGGGTGAATCCTATAGAAATTCATCAGTGAATGAAGGTCCAGTATGGTGATGCATGCCTGTCAGTCCTGCAAGTGTATAAGTAGAGTAGGAAGTAGTAGGGAATAAAAAAAATTCACACACTCACACACACACACACACACAATTAAGGTTTTTATTTGAAGCCTCCTCGCATGTCTGCAGTTGGTAATGAAAACTGAATGTACTTTGAGCTTGGCTATTTTGCAAATTTTAGGGTGGGCTGAAAAATCTAAACCACCAAATTACTAACTTCCCAAAAAACATAGTAGATGTAAATTATGTATTTCATGGGAAATGTTGTAGGTGTTAAAATAGTATGATGAAGGCCCTTTTATGTGGATTATTTATTAAAAGACATCAGACATGCCTGAGATCATGCATTCAGGTGGTAAGATGTCTCAGGTAAACACGGGTCTCTATTACACGCTTTAAGAAGCATTGGGCATATGGTGGTAGACATATTTTTCTAGACCAACCTGCACTTGATGGCTGATGTAGTCAGTGTCGCGTCGGCCGAGGGTCTCAGGTGTAGGATCATAACTGAAGCTGAAGGTGGTCAGAGTTCAAAGAGTTGTATTCCTATCTGTAACAATCTAACCTGACTAAGAAAAATCACCTGGACACTTCCTTAACTTGAAAGGCATAACAGGTAATGTGGAAACAAGATTAAAAATAAACACTTCTTTAACCTTTTCATCCTGCATCCACCTATTTCTGACAGTTGTTAAAAGCATTCCTCACATTAATCAGTTTCAAAATAAGTTCCTCATAATGGAGGAATTATCATGTGCGATCATTAATGCTGTTATCAAAGTAATTCATGCAAAAACAAAGACAATATAACATTATTTGCATATGCTTAGCCTTCTTGGCATTGTTTTCCCCATCTCTTGAAAAAGCTTGTCTGGTCAAAATAATAAACAAGCATCGAAAGCACAGCCAGCCTCATTAATACATTTCCTTTCGTCTCAGGACCTTAATAAGTTTCCTTTCATCTCGGGATCTTAATAAGTTTCATTTCATCTCAGAACTAATAAGTTTCCTTTCATTTCAGGGTCTTAATAAGCTTCATTTCATCTCAGGATCTTAATATGAGAGGGTTTCAAATGAAAACCTTAAAAGTGTGATATAAATTACAATAACCATGCCATTGTCTTGTAACCTGTCAATATTGTCGTTAAGGATAGTCAAGAGTGTTTAGTATGTGACATCACAATTGCAGATTAACGGGATGATGTCAAAAGGACAGTTTAATGAGGCCGCCCCACTAATGACATGCACCAAAGATGAGCAGCATTCTGTTATCAGTTTTTTATATCAATGAAGGGGTAAAACCTAAAGAAATTCTTCGGTGAATGAAAGTCCAGTATGCTCATGTATGCCTGTCAGTCCAGCAAGTGTATGAGCGGAGTAGAATGTTTCAAAACTTTTCAGTCTGATGAAGAGGTACAGCAGGTGGTGCATGGCTGGGGACACATGTGACCAAGATAATTATTTTTCATCAGGAATCCAAGCATTTCATCAGTGCTGGAGGACTTAATTGAACGCAGTGGTGACTACATTGAAAAATCATACATTTGTTCTGTACTTTTTCAGAATATATTCAAAAACATACCCAAAAAAAATATTTAAGGTTTTCATTTGAAGACCCCTCATAAGTTTCCTTTCGTCTCATGATCTTAATAAGTTTCCTTTTGTCTTAGGATCTTAATAAGTTCCCTTTCATCACACGATCTTAATAAGTTTCCTTTCGTCTCAAGGTCTTAACCTTGCTGTATATAGTCTCAGAATCATTTGGTGCTTTAGAATCACCTTCATAAGCAAAGGCATGATTGCTTTTAGGAAACAGTATTTAAGCAGTACAGGAAACAACAGTATATAAACAGCACAGGAAACAGGAATTATCAATACAAAGAGCACTCAATGCTGTGATTTCTTTGTTCAATGTACAAAGATTAAGACACTGGATTTTTTCTCTTGTCTGCGATTCTCATCAAATAGCTGTGGACATCGCTGGTGTGACCCTTGGCATCCGATTTATCCATGAGCACCCACGTATCATCTGATCCGGATACAGATGTACGACATAAAGGACAATTGCTGTGTTCTTCATCTCTGCAAAATTCCAAGTAAACATTCTGAATAATTAGTACATATGTATTGATGCTCCGTGGTGAAGGCATTACGGACGCCATTTGTAATCCTGTATACCCGGGTTCGAAACACAGTGGTGCTGGTTTTTTTTTTTAAGGTATAGGTGCCGGTCGTTCAGAAAGCAATGGCAAACTACTGAACCTAAAACTTGCCCAGGAATCATGAACAGCCAAAATGCTGGGGTTGACTGCTATGTCCTGTGAAGGACATGCAACTAAATTAGAATTGATGTGCATATTATATCTATATAAAAGTTTACATAAAGTTATGGTCCATCAAGCCTATGTCCTTAGTACTCTTCTTTATGGCAATGAAGCCTGGTCAACTTACTCACACCAAGAGAAACGTTTAAACAGCTTTCATATGCGGTGTCTGCGAAGAATTCTTGGTATTAAGTGGCAAAATAAGATCACAAATACCGAAGTATTGGAAAGATCACATTGTGTGACTGTTTGTTCCATGCCGTCTTGATAGATGATTTCTGGTGGATTACAGTTGGGTAAAGATCTCAGGATCAGACTCTACTACAATACAAAGATGTGTATAAGTAGGACATGACTATACAGGCATTGATATTGCACCTTGGAAGCAAGTCGTTGCGGATCACATTGCATGGAAGGAAAAGATTTGTAATGCAATAAAGACAAAGGAGAAAATGATTGCAGACAAGTCACACACTGAGCGAGTCAGATAGTGTGTGATGGTGGAAATGACAATGTGTTCATGCATCCATTATGGACGAACTTTTACTCTGTGCATTGGTCTGATTAGTCATGTTAGCCAGGTGCTAGCATAAATGTTTACATGCTATTTGGCATATTCCAAAATCTCTATGGGGAAAGAAATACTGCCCTTGTTTTCCTTTATTATAAACCATCATCTCCGGGATTGGTGGTAGTCTGAGCTGCAATCACTTTATTCCATGCTTGTCAGTAACAATGATGGAGGAATGAGGAGATATGTTTTAGAGGTTGTATGTTTGTTTGTTTTTATTACAACATCCATACCATTGAAGGGGTGTGCTGGGAGAGGCTGAGCCTGGTCAGAAATAAAGGTGTCTTGTCCAGGCTGGAGCTTTGGTGACACAGTGGTTAGTATACTTGTCTGCCAAGTCAGTGGTCTATGTGCAGACCTCAGCAGAGGCAGAATTATTGCTTTCTGACAAGTAAGAGTCTGTCGTCTGTCGTTGACCAGCCTTATATAAATAAAATATTCAGAATTTTCTAGGAATTATGTCGGAAGGAAAGGTGATGAGAAAGGCCAACTCCACCTTTTCTGCCATGGCCTAGAATATGTGAGGGCCTAACACTTTGCACTCCAATGGCAGAATCTGCTATGATATACCTTTACCTTTACTTTGTCTTCCAAACTGTCACATCATAGTGTACAGGCCAGATTTTTATAAAATTCTCAGCCTTATGAAACATCAAACACACATCCTTTGATGTATGAAGTGAACATTGTGATCTCTCAGTCACCTGCTGCTTGATGTTTCGTTTCTTGAGCCAAAATAAAGAATGTCACTATATTAGGTAATTATGAAATTTGATGGTCAGGTGAGGTAGAAAAACCATTTTGATAAACACAGAATTATTGACTAGGAAAGGAAGAAATACAAAAGAAGAAATGGCATAATTTTGCATCAACAGAGTGCAAAATCATGTAAAGGATTTTGGACAATCTCAGAGTGTTATTAGTGAAACTTCAAGGAATAGCTCTGTATATCATTATAATACATGGATATGTCCCAACAGCAAATACAGAAGAAGAAAATATAGATGTATTTTATAGGGAGTTAGACATGGCTTTAGATCAACACAAAACGTTTGAGAAAACAGTGATATTTGTATACTGCACTACCTGCTTTCTGCTAGCATCGAATCTTTGGCAGTGCTCACCAAACCCAACACCCCACATTGTGCCAACGGCTTCGGGTGGAGGAGTGCAATTAGGAGGGTACAAGCCTGACCCTGATGCAAGGAAATGTAACCTAAAGACTAAATGTCATGGCAGGACAGACCAGGTCCTAAGCCTTGGTCGGCAACTGGTCTAGGATGGAAGCTCCAATAGGTGGACAGTTAGATCATTGCTTTGCTGAACAAGAAGCTTGTCTTGTTCCAGATGTATTGATGGTACCTTTCCTCTGGAGTAAACTAGGCAGGCCGAGAGAGGGATCATGCTGCATGGGCAATACATGGTCTCTAAATTCAGCCCAGGCTTTGTGTTATGGAGAGGCATAGCTTCATTTTACAAACTATCATCTGTCAAGATGGTCAGGCGCCAGTCAGGTCAATATCAAAGAGATCCAGAAGCAGTTTAATGAGAGCAAACACTGGATCAATAGCAGAATGCCAAAATGATCACATACCAAGTACAGGAAAGATGAGATTACAGCTTAAAATATAAGGAACAGAACATATATAATACCGTGGACATAATACAGACTATTGACGAACAATGGGACATGTTGCAGAATACATAGATATCAAAATAAATCATTCCTCCTTTATAAAGAATTGCAAAACAGAAATAGATAACATGAAAATGAAAGAAGAAAGAAAATATAAAGGAAGAATACAATACAATATATACAGAAATAATATACAAATGCAAACAGTCTAAAGAAATGTGGCCCAATCAGAAATGCATGGATATTGGAACATATCATGGAAAAGAGTCATAGTCCATAAACCAAAAAATAAATATCTAAACAGGCAGGGGGAAAAAAAAGAAATACCACTGGGTGTCTAAAATCAAGGGATGGCACAATATTAAAGGAAAGGAAATATTAAAGTACAATAATATAATGAACACAATGCAGAGAAAGGAGAGTCATGATAAGAGACTGGATGCAAATATTCAAGACAATGGTGAGGGTCCACCAATACTTGTTGCAGAAGTTAAAGATGCACATTACACAAAGAAAGGAAAGGTGCCAGAACCAGCAAATATTACAGTGGAGGAAATTGAGGTCTTGGGAGATTTTTATAATGGAAATAAAATTTCAAAATGGCGTCTATGAAAGTTAGTACATTCCTAATGGCCTTTTAAATTGCATATTTACAGCTCTGCCAAAAAGTCGGGTGCTTTAGAATGTGAAGATAAACATCGTGCAAAAATTCTTATGAGTCATATGGCAAAGCCGAATAATTATGAGAAGAATAAGAAAGAAGATTAAACTATATATTAGTTGTGAACAGTATGGATTTGTAGAGGGTAATGGCACATTCTCAGAACACCTTATAGAAAGAGCAGTAGAAATAAAAAAAGATCTGTACTTATGCTTCAAGACTCCACACATGTGTGAAACATGAGGAAATAAACTACTAGAACAATTAAACATCAATGGCAAAGATCTGTGAACAATAAAGAACATATATTAACAGCAGCTACACAAACCATTAAGAAACAGTTCAGAAAGGTGTCAGACAAGACATCCCCCCCCCCCTTGTTTGTTCAAATTATACAATGAGCATATAATGACCAATATTTAAATGGCCTAGTAGAGATTCTACTGAGCCAGTGTTCATACTTACTAGAAATTTCAACTATGCATTATCATAAATTTTAACAATACAAAATAATAACAAAGTATGTCACTTCTTACAATCACACCCTAATATATAGAGAAGCAGTAATATATCCGTCCATATATAAAAATATATATTAGATCAATAAAGAAAAGCTGCAAAGACCTCCTCTCTGACAGTCAAACTAAGTTACGAAGAATTATAAAAGACACCACTAAATACAATCAATATAAACAATACCCCCCACTATGATCAATGTAGAGAATTATACAAAACAATGTTTATAGTCTCGTATCCACTATTTCTTTCGAAGATAAAACAATAACCAAACTCTAGGAGAGCTGAGTGTATCTTACATTAATTAGACACAAACAGTTGAGTGTATAATACATTAATCAGACACAAACAGCTGAGTGTATCATACACTGATTAGACACAAACAGCTGAGTGTATCATACATTGATTAGACACAAACAGCTGAGTGTATCATACATTAATCAGTACAGCTTAGTGTATCATACATTAATCAGACGCAAACAGCCGAGTCTATAAAGTATTTACCAGACACAAACAGCTGAGTATAAAATGTTTTAACCAGACACAAACAGCTGAGTACATAAAGTATTAACCAGACACAAACAGCCGAGTCTATAAAATTAATGAAACACCAACTGACCACACATATAACATACACACCTGGTCCAGTTATCAATGCAGATCTCACAGAACTCATGACAGCAGGACAGCATGATACACGCCTTTCTTTCCATGCAGACACAGCATTCATGACTCTTTGTTCTTGACAGATCTGTTGTACACATGAGCTGAGTTATACACACATTATAGCACCAAAGACAATTCCCATGGCAGATGGTGCCAAGGATGTATAATAAAAGGATTTCACACATACTAGTTAGATAGTTAGTCATAAGATTATTCTCACTTCATATCGAACCATGAGTTGAGTCAAGAACCGACAATATAGCTCTCGGGATATTCCCATATATGCTCATCCTCATCTTCAACAACCAGCGAAGAATCCCAGTTCAAATGGTACCAGTTGCAATCTAATTATGTGTCCACTTGGCCTTTCCTGACAGTACAGAGTGCCGGCCAGACCCTCTGGTCACTCCCTGTTGCGCCATTCTTTCCAGATCATGATTTATCTCCCCTTCCACACTTCAAGTATATACAGGATCCCAATGGCTTTCATCAATTCTGCCTTATCGTGCAAAAATACCCGACCCAGCAGTATCAGCCTGGCCAGTCTATCATCCTGCTCATTTCCCAAGACACTAGTATGTTATGGGGAAAAGGCCCAATGAGAGCCTCTTATTTTAGGTTTTCAAGTATGTCACTCTGCACATAGAACCATTACGTCCATAAATGCTCTGATCATCTTCTCCATATCTCCCGCTGCGTACAGCAGTTGCTGACAGCAGTTTTGTGTTGGTTGACTATTCACACATACTACATGATCACATTATGACATGAGTTGACATGCTCCCTTCCAAGTTGCCTTTAGTACACAAACAGCCGAGTCTATAAAGTATTTACCAGACACAAACAGCAGTCTATAAAGTATTTACCAGACACAAACAGCTGCTCCATGGCGAAGTTGTCAAGCCGTTTGACTCGGGCTCCAAAGATTGTGGGTTCGATTCCGAGCCACGTCCATCGGTTCACGAGTGAAATTTATCGGAGACTCCTGTGGGTCATCGCTAGAGCTACGGAGTTCGTGCTTTGTGCGATGCTTTCTACTCTGTGGAAAGAGACTGAGCCATATGGGATAAAAGTCCGGTGCAATGAAGTCGACTCTGTCGACTTTTAAGCAACTTTTTTTTTAAGCTGTCTTTAATAATTTGGTGTCCTTTTTATGAGGATGGATCAACCCTAAAGCTGTGGGCAATTAAAGTAGATATTCTTCTTTCTGGACAGCTGAGTAAAAGCAACCTCGTGAATTTCATTAGTGTGACAAACCTACAGAAACCCTAGGGAGGGTTGGCATGAGACTCGCTACATTATGCCATAGAAATTGTTACCAGCACAATCAAACCAACCATGAACACGACGAAAGATAAGGAAACAATATATACCGTGGGGACACGTTATGAGAAGAAATGAATTAGAGAACTTAATGACGAGTGTAGCAAGATTGAGGGGAAAAGAACACAATGGCAGAGAAGTGAATGTTTGGATAGCTTGGCCATGTGGTAAGGTCGAGACAAGAACATGGAGCTGATCCATAACTCTGGTGATCGTGTAAGATGGTGAAACATGACCATCCATGATTATCTGCATGACATATGATGATGATGATCATATTTCACATTTGAACAATATCATCAATATGTATTTAGTTAGTATTACAGCCAAAGTATTTTTGTTTATTCACTTCATAAGGTATATAACTACAGTATGCACTTGAGCTGCAGTGAAATATGCCAGGCAAGAAATCGTGAAATATAGTGTTTATGGCAGTGGTTCTCAACCATTGGGGAATCCCGCCCCGCCCCCCCCCCCCCCCCCCCCCCTCCCCAGGGGGGAATTTTAGGGTTTTCAGGGGGACATTAAGATTATTTCAAGATCGCATTAGTATAAGAACTGATTACTTGATATTGTTTTACCCTCCATACATCACAGTTCTGTACTTCTCGCCCTTCTGAAATTTGTTTTATAACGAAAGTAGACCCGCAAAACACATTTTATGTCGACGTCTAGACTTGTTCTAGTATGTGTTATTAACTGATTGCCTGCCGGAGACCGAATGGTCGGTTCTAGAGCCCAAATTTGGTACCCAAAAACCGACTCATCGGTTCTGTATATATAGTGCTCTAATTGGTCCGTTTCTCCGTTTTAGTCCACAATTTTTAGTGTCCCATTGAATTAAACTTCACAAGAAAAGATTTCCTTTCCGTTCATGTGCACAATCACGCATGGCCAACAAGATTAACACGCATGGCATGAGATTCCAAATGATTGTTGTGATTCGAAATTCGAAGTGGTTCTGGACCTCATATATTTTAATAAAATTACCAGTTTTAAACAGTTTTATATTATAGTTGTTGTGATGTAAAGGACTTTGTGAAAGATTCTAAAACGAATTTGTGCAGTTGTCAGATAATTATTTAGAAGACGGTCATAATATAAAAAAAAAATCTAACAGTGAAATTTACTAAGAATATGATGGCTTTTCCATTTTGTGTGAAAATTATGTGCTTCATAATTTGATGATTTCATTGTGGTTTATTCGTGTTATGGAGCAGTTCTTGTGATATTCTTGAACACAACTGGTGTGTGTAACATAATTCACTAAATTTAACTGGATTAGCGGCTTCGGATAGAAAATAACGCCTTGGTAAGTGAATTTTTTTCATAATTTTTAACACTTTAATTTCAATTGTTATTACTAAAACTCTCATTATTGTCATATTATTTGTAACCTATCAGTTAATTATTAACACTGTCAGATTCCCTGTGCAATTCTCTTTAATTTGATATGTAATACAATGCATCTGCTACCATTTTAACCATTTTAAAAGCATTATTGTGACAAACCCCTACTTCAAATTTTCTGCCTTGAATTTCTGTTTGGGTAAGACCACTTTTTTGTTTGGCAGGCAATCAGTTAAATTAAGCTTCCATTTTTACGTATACTGTTGGGGGGGGGGGGGGGGAAAGAGCCACTGGTTTATGGCTTCTGTGTTTAGAAACTATACTAGTTTAAAAAATAAAATTAATTTTGTCACAGCTGAGGAACTGAACCCACACGACTGTCATGGTGACCAAACAAACTAACCATTATGCTACACTAGTTTCCAATTCATTCATTCATTCATTCATTCATTCATTCATTCCATTCCATCATTTCATCTATCTCACTCACTCACTCACTCACTCCACTCACTCACTCACTCACTCACTCACTCACTCACTCACTCTCTCACTCACTCACTCACACTCACTCACTCACTCACTCACTCACTCACTCTCACTCACTCACACTCACTCACTCACTCACTCACTCACTCACTCTCACTCACTCACTCACTCTCTCACTCACTCTCTCTCTCTCTCTCTCTCTCTCACACTCACTCACTCACTCACTCACTCACTCACTCACTCACTCACTCATTCATTCATTCATTCAGTAGTATGTCCTTTGCAGAAACTCACTTCCATAACAACATATCCAGAAAACCTCTCGATCTTAAGCTTAGATGTCCCGCGTCCGATACACCCATCTGGAGATCATCCACAACATCCTGCACCCATCTTCTCTTTGGCCTTCCTCTTCCTCTCTTCCCTGGCATATACCCCTCCATTACTGTTCTCTCCAAACTTTCATGACGTTTCAAGTGACCAAAATATTTCCATTTTCTTTGTTTTATCGTCTTTAGTAGCCAACCTTCTTAAATCAGTGAACAGTTATTAGTTGGGGTATCTTCATTGCACTCCGGACAGGTCCATATGTGTTCAGATCCTCCCCCCAGCATATGCATCAGCGTTCGGTGGCTAATAGTGCCAGTTCTGTGCTGGTTGATGAGGCACCTCATTTTCTCGATCTACCTCTCGTGTCTGGCAGTGCCAATTCTTACTCCCAAAGTCTTTCATCCTGGACAGTGATGTGGATTCACTGACGTCAAAGTCCTCTGTTCTTGACATATCTTTAAGGACGTTAATAACATCGGCACGATCTATGTGCTGGCCCTCTGCAGAGGGTGTAGAGCCAGCCAGTTTATCAGCTTGTTCATTTCCCTCGACTCCCACATGTCCCGGGACGAAGATGAAGGTGAATTAACGGACAACAGACTTCCGCAGCAACTCAGTCCACTGTCTACGTACAGATTCAGCTTCGACCTTCCAAATCATGTTCACTGAATCACTTAGTATACACACGTTGCTATAATGCTGTGATTCCAGCCATATGAAAGCCTGTGTAACTGCCATCACTTCCATCGTCATGCTGCTCGTGGTCATGCAGTGGGCAGTGGGAGTTCGGCCCGGTGAATAGGCTGTAAATGCCCATGCACTTCTCTGCTGCTTTACAACAGATCCATCTGTATAGATGAGCACTTCGGGGTTGTCTGAGTATTCATAGATAAGCGCCTTGACCTCTGCATTGACAGCAGCAGGGTTCTGCTCTCTGCACCGTCTGTCGAGTGTGATAATGCAGGAGAAAGTGCACTTAAAAGCTGGAGGCACCGGCACCCATTCCTTGCCAGGGTTGATACTGGTGAGACTGCAGACCTGTCTGACGACATCTTCCGCCCGACCCATCCATGATTTGCCCCCCTTTAGCCTGTCACCCTTTTCTCTGAATATAGCTTCATGCAGAGGGTGCCGCTCATCTGCACTTATTTTAAACCTTCTTAAATATTCAGATCTTGTCATGTGGATGCATTTGTTCTTTTCTGAATCCAAGATATTCTTAGAACCTGCCTATAAAATTTATATTCAAAGGCATTTATGCACTGTTCAGCTTGTTTAGTAAGTGTCTAGATCGCAAAGGTGTATGTTGCAATGGGAAAGTTGCTTGCTCTTAAAAATCTAATTTTTATAGGTATATCTGTCCCACGCCACAATTTGTTCAGTTGTTTTAGTTCCCAATAAGTCCAGAAAACAAATTACAAATTTTTTCCAAAGCAGTGTCCAGTAGTGATGTAACAAAGACATCAGATTGTGTAGTTCTCAATGCACATAGGAATAGGTGGCAGATCCTTCCCTCAGTTAGAAGGCGATGAGCATAGAAGCCGAACCTGCATCCTCGTGACATTATCAGTGCAGTTGCCTATCAACTTGGCTATAGTGCCTGCTAATGAGTCAACTTACTATAGACTAAACTCCAAGGATGTTTCTAATCAGCTTCCCAAATTTTCTGGCTAATGAGCAAACTTACTGTAGACTAAACTCCAAGGATGTTTCTAATCAACTTTGCTAATATGCCTGATAATGAGCCAATTTACTGTAGACTAAACTCCAAGGATGTTTCCTAACAACTTTCCTAATGAGCCAACTTACTGTAGACTAAACTCCTAGGATGTTTCCTATCAACTTGGCTAAAGTGGCAGATAATGAGCCATCTTACTGTAGACTAAACTCCAAGGATATTTTGTATCAACTTCGTTAATGTGCTGGCTAATTAGCCAACATACTGTAGACTAAACTTCTAGAATGTTTCCTATCAACATGGCTAAAGTGGCAGATAATGAGCCAACTTACTGTAGACTAAATTCCAAGGACGTTTCCTCTTCTGAAGCTGCCACTGCTGCTTGTTCATGGTTCTTACTGGTACTGTTTGCTTCAAAGCGAAGAGTCAAGGCCGCAACCCAATCTGTAATCTCCCTGTGTATCTCCAGGAACTGCCGTAGAGTAAGTGTGCGGGACGACACTATCATGTGGGTCCGAGTATCCAGCTGGAAAAAGGCCACAAAATAAAATATATGTGAGAGTGCCCCACTTAAAATACTACTACTACTGGCACCTTGCCATCTTGATAGATGATAGTTAGTTACATTGTGCTTCAAAAAGGCTATACTACTACATCCCATGGAGAGGACCAGGGATGGAGTTATACTTCTCCATAATACAAAGTCTGGACTTAATTGTAGAGACCTATGTGTTGTCCATGCAGCATGATCCCTCTCTTGGCCTACATTATTTTACTCCAGAGAAAGGTAACACCAATACATCTGGAACAAGACAAGCTGCAGAAGCTGCTGAATCAGCAAAGCAATGCTCTAACTGTCTGCATGTCAGAGCTTCGAGCTTAGACCAGCTGATGACCAAGACTTAGGGCCCATCCACCCTGCCCTGATTTTTAGTCTTTAGGTTACATTTCCTTGCACTAGGATAAGGCATGTACCCTCCCGATTGCGCTTCTCTGCCTGAAGCCATTGCCACTGGTGAGCACCGTCCAACATTCAGCGTTAACAGAAAGCAGGTAGTACTGTTATACAGTAGCTTAATCTGACTAAGACCTGCTGAAAATAAACCAAAAATTTAAACGTATGTGTGAGTTGGAAATAAGCTGAAAAATAAACCAAACATTTAAACATAAACATATGTGTGAGTTGGAAATAAGCTGAAAAATAAAATATCCTGTGTTATAGAAAAGGCAAAGACTAAACCTCTGGCAGATGCTTTAATCAAAGTATACAATGTCTGGACTTAAAATATACTTTTTTTTTTTTTTTGCATATCCTTTACAGGACATCACTGTCAGCACCAGCATCTTTCAACTGTATGTTGATTTCTTGGCAAGATTACGCTCAGTAGTTTGCCATTGCTTTCTGAGCGGCCGGCTCACATACCCCGTAAGTTACCGATGCGATTCGAACCACTGCTGATTTTCACCGTCATCACGTTACCTACGAGAGTATACGAGATTACGGAGAAAATTCGCTAACCTCTAAGCCACGAAGCCGGCTTAACATATACTAGGTTACTGAATTATGTGGTGGGTTGACCAGTTCCCTTCCTCCATTTTTCTTTCCCAGAAAAATATATGGTATTTTAACAGGATGAATAAATCCCAGAGTACTGTCTGGTGGAAATACATCTCTCTCCTCTCTCCCCCTCTCTCTCTCCCTCCCGCCCCCTCTCTCTCTCTCCTCTCTCTCTCTCTCACACACACACACACACACTCTCTCTCATTGTCCCTCTTTCATCCCCACCCTTCTCTCCCCTCCCACTCTCTTTGTCTGTGTGTGTGTGTGTGGATGTGTGTGTGTGCATGCTTGTGAGAGAGAGAGAGAGAGAGAGAGAGAGAGAGAGAGAGAGCACGAGCGAGCGAGAGAGAGAGAGAGAGAGAGAGAGAGAGAGAGAGAGAGAGAGAGAGAGAGATCATGATGTTATCCAATGTTTCTCTCCTCATTACATGATCACAGAGTTGAGTTGAGTCAAGAACCAACATCACAGCATTTGGAGCATTCCATACACTATAACAGGACATTATTTATATACACTATAACAGGACATTATTTATCTCTTTCTTATAGTTGTATATAATGTCCTCCTTTCATTAGCCTTTACCAGGCACTTATTGTTAATTACTCTGTCAATCCAAAGTATTTGCAACGTTCATCTGAGAAACCAGATCTCCATTGCTTTTAAGTTCTTCCTAATTTGTTCATTTATGATGATAATGTCCGAAAATCAGCATGCAAGTGTTGCATTCGCACCTAAAGATTCCATCAGCATGGTCGAAATGATTGTTGGAAACAAAGCCATCACTGCGTACCAATACTTCATGTCGCATAAAGGTTAACAACAAGAACAACAGTAGAGCAGCTTCTATATAATATTCCAGTACTCTCTTTCTGATATTTAATTCGAGTGACTTACTGCATAAGATACTTTTCATTAGTCGTTAGTTATGGTTCCAACTTTACGGCAAAGGGTCAACCCATAATGCTCAATTCCTGTGCCAGTGAATATCACACAAAATGCTCCTCACTGTCCCATGTGAAAAGTGGAACAAACAGCAGTACAATAAACCAATAGCATGCACAGGCATCCATGCATAATGTCACTGCCTGAATGCCAACACAACAGTCTGCCATAAAAAGAGCTTTCCATCTTCTGAAAACCCACTTTTGCTTGACCGATTCTGCTCTTAATCTCTATAATTCATCTGATGTTATGGATTGCCCCAGATATTTGCAATTTTTTTTTACTTGGTTAAGCATCTGCCCTTCAGGTGTAATATCACATTTTGGTGTTATCTTTTTCTTTGATATAACCATAGTTTCACCTTTCTTGATATTTAAGGAAAGTCCTTATTTCCACTCTATCAATTCATGTGCTGATGATTTTCTTGCCCTAATGAAAAGCTGTCAACAATCTTCTCTCACTATCTATCTTTATCTATGTTTATTTCTTGTACTAAGTACAGAGTCAAGTAAATGACCCTGACCCCCAGTTCAACCCAGGGTATGAGATTTCCTGGCAAGTACAGGTGCCCATCAAGATAGTGATTCAATCACCCGTCGATTGCCAGATGGTCTATATAAATATAGGGCCAGCACCATATACCCGATACACCTAAAGGCAAGTAAAAAGTTTCTACACTGTTGTA
This sequence comes from Cepaea nemoralis, assembly GCA_014155875.1. Classification (NCBI taxonomy): domain Eukaryota; kingdom Metazoa; phylum Mollusca; class Gastropoda; order Stylommatophora; family Helicidae; genus Cepaea; species Cepaea nemoralis. The sequence continues at coordinate 161,809 of JACEFZ010012189.1, forward strand.
TGGGGTGTATTTTTAATGACTATGCAGTGTTTGAAAGTATTGGCGGTCAAAGTTTTGTATTTACCTATTATGGTGCATGAACTTTACAGAGGGTGAATACAAAACTTGGACCGGCAATATTTTCAAACATTGCACAGTCATTACAAATTCACCCTATAAACAATTCAACTTGTCTGCAGGTCAGCATGGCTGAACAGATAAGAGCGCTTGTTCTGAAACATCCAGTGTGCTGATGCCAAGGTGGCAGGTTCAACCCCTTCAGTGGTCAGTTGGACTAAAATGTTGACTTCTTATCCTTGACTTAAGGAGGTAAATTACAAGTACGTCAGAAGTCGACATGGATTTGCCTGATGGCGAGGGACACTGGCAATAATGAAAGCTAATCATTGTACAAGAATCAGTCCAGTGTGTGTGTGTGTCTTGACTATGCTTGAATTCTAAGCAAATGAACCAAAAAAAAACACTTGCTTTTCACTCTGTTACATGTATTGGTATCCTTGTGCCCTCTTCCATCCTGATATCAACTATTCTGATTATGTTTCTTCTGGTCACATGATGAATTTTTTGAGGATTTGTCATCTTCAATGTCACAATTCTTCTTTCATCTATGACTATCCATAAACAAGGTCTAATTTCCTTCAAATGGTTTGTAGAACAGTACAAATGTGTATCTCACCTTCTGACATTGTATTCTGACTTTCCTCTTCCATACAAAGGTGCTGCGGTCTGTGCCATTCTTGATCACAAATTTCAGCAGCTTGTCATTCCTTCCTGTTAAATTACGGGTGCTAGAGAAACAAGCCAGACAAATACAACGATTATACAAAAATACACCAGGACAAATCTTGGTCATTCACAATATCCAAAATAATATTTTTTTAAAATTAATTGCATAAGCTTTACAGGATGTTGCAGTCAACTCCAGCATTTTTTGGTTGCTCATGATTTCGTGGCAAGTTTACATTCAGTAGTTTGCCATTGCTTTTTGAATGACCAGCACTCATATCATTGTATAGGAAACCAACGCAAAGTGGTCTGCTTCCAAATCCTCTGCAGCTAGGTTTCAAACGCGGTATGCGGGATAACAAATTGCTTCCGTAAGCCCTTCAACACAGCGCCAGCTAAACAAAATAATACAGCATGAAAAATCACAGTGTGAAAATTCTTCTCTACAGATGAGTAACCTTTATATATAGCTTCATGGTACAAAGATATGAGTAAATGGTACGTGATATATACGGGCATTGATATTGCACCTTGGGAGCAAGTCGCCGCTGATCGCAGTACATTGACGGAAAAGGTCAGAAACTTAATCAAGACAAAGGAGAAAATGATTGCAGATCGGTCATATACTGAGCATGTGATGTCAGATGGTGCATGATGGTGGAAATGACAGTAGGCGGTATTACTTGCTTTCTGTTAGTGCCGAATGTTGGACGGCACTCATCAAACCTGACACCCCACATTGTGCCAATGGCTTTGGGTGAAGGAGTGCAACTGGGAGGGTACAAGCTTTACCCTAATGCGAGGAAATCCAACCTAAAGACTAAATGTCATGGTGGGGCAGACCAGGCCCTAAGCCTTGGTCGGCAACTGGTCTAGGATGGAAGCTCCGATAGACGGACAGTTAGAGCATTACTTTGCTGATCTGGCAGCTTCTGCAGCTTGCCTTGTTCCAGGCATTGGTGTTACCTTTCCTCTGGAGTAAACTAAGCAGACTGAGAGAGGGATCATGCTGCATGGGCAACACATGGTCTCTAAACCCAGTCCAGACTTTGTGCTATGGAGAGGTATAACTCTATTTTACAAACTATCATCTATGAAGACAGCCAGGTGCGTCAAGTCAAGTCAAAGACTGTATTCTACTAAGGTTGATCGATTCTATTTCTTACCATTGATTTACTTATGGCATAATGTCAAAGACAATGTTTTCCCGTTGTGAATTTGAATACCGAAGACTACAAACAATATATTTCCCAATTGTTTGCCTGACATATTACGCTTTATCTCATCAGGTGCATACTTTGCAAATGTGCATGTCCTTTGCAGGACGTCACAATAAACTCCAGCCTTTATTGGCTGCTTGTTATTTACTAGGCAATTTTATATTCAGTAGTTTGCCATGGCTTTCTGAATGAGAAGTCAACATCTAAGTCCCCCAAGTCCAAGTCCAACTCTAACTAACCGGCGTGTGATCATACTGAAAATACTATGTCAGCATTTAATATGCTAACTATGCCAGGCAACAAATTGTTCAATATACTACTGTTTGTGTCTTCATTATTCAAATTCATAAAATCCTTTAACATTGTTCATAAATGCGTAGAGACCAAAGGATGCACTAGATGTATTGTTTGGTGCACTAGAGTGTGTCCTCTGCTCTCAACTTCTGTCTTCTACTTCTACGAATGCCAAACAATACGTGTGTGTGTTTATTTATGAACAGTCTCAGTGGCCTCAAAGGTTCCCCCAAATGATATTCCTTTAACATTGGCTTGTCAATACACTGGTTGACAGAAAATAAAAAGTAGATATTTGTTAATTGAATAGTCACTGATAAGATCAAAATAACTGACAATATAATAGTCACTCACTCACGCCATTGTAGAGTAACTAAGAGTCCCTGGAGATGTGTTAGTGAGGGAAATGTTTCAACAGTCAGTTACATGTCCTTTGCAGAATGTCACAACCAACCCCTACATTTATTGGCTGCTTGTTATTTTCTAGGTAATTTTACGTTCTGTAGTTTGCCATAGCTTTCTGAATGGCCAACGCTCATACCATTGTGAAAATCAACACAAAGCTGATCTGCTCCCAAAGAGTGTCTGGCTTGATTTTGAACTTCGGTATGTCAGGGTTGCGAAACTATGTTCATTACCCTTAAGCCACAGATGCTGACAGAGGGGAAATGAGCCGGTCAAATTATGTCATGGCCTAGATAAAAGTTAGTTGCATGTCATTTACAGGACGTGGCAGTCAACTCCAGCATTTTTGGCTGTTTGTGACTCCTGGGCATGATATGAACCTAATGTGACATGATATGAACCTAATGTGACATGATATGAACCTATTGTGACATGATATGAACCTAACGTGACATGATATGAACCTATTGTGACATGATATGAACCTAATGTGGCATGGTATGAACCTATTGTGACATGATATGAACCTATTGTGACATGATATGAATCTAATGTGACATAATATGAACCTAATGTGACATGATATGAACCTATTGTGACATGATATGAACCTAATGTGACATGATATGAACCTATTGTGACATGATATGAACCTAATGTGACATGATATGAACCTATGGTGACATGATATGAACCTAATGTGACATGATATGAAGCTAACATGACATGATATGAATCTAACGTGACATGATATGAACCTAATGTGACATGATAAGAACCTAATGTGACATGATATGAACCTAATGTGACATTATATGAACCTAATGTGACATGATATGAACCTAACATGACATGATGTGAACCTAACATGACATAATATGAACCTAATGTGATATGATATGAAGCAAACGTGACATGATATGAACCTAATGTGACATGATATGAACCTAATGTGACATGATATGAACCTAAAGTGACATGATGTGAACCTAATGTGACATGATATACTATTGTGACATGATATGAACCTAACGTGACATGATATGAACCTAACCTGACATTAAATGAACCTAACATGACTTGATATAAACCTAATGTGACATGATGTGAACCTAATGCGACATGATGTGAACCTAACGTGACATGATATGAAACTAATATATGATATGATATGAAGCTAACATGACACTGTATGAACCTAACATGACATGATATGAAGCTAACATGACATGATATGAAGCTAACATGACACTGTATGAACCTAACATGACATGATATGAAGCTAACATGACACTGTATGAACCTAACATGACATTGTATGAAGCTAACATGACATTATATGAACCTAACATGACACTGTATGAACCTAAGATGACATGATATGAACCTAAAATGACAATGTGTGAACTTGACATGATATGAATCAAACATGATGATATATGAACTTAACATTACAGTGTATGAACTTGACATGACATGAATCTAACATGACACTGTATGAACTTAACATGACATTATATGAATCTAACATGACATTATGTGAACTTGACGTAACATGATATGAACCTAACATGACAATGTATGAACTTGACATGACACGATATGAATCTAACATGACATGACATGAACTGTGAATAACAACATCACACGAACATACATTGCATTCAGCTCCTCGGTGTACTTTACGATGTCCGTGTAGGCGATATTTGACAGACTTTTGCTGCTGCCTGACTGAGAATTCTTTTCTCGACTCTTTGAAACACTTGTTGAGCTGGATACTTGCCCCATTGCTTCACCCTTATTCACTCATTATCAACACATGCAGTCGCAGCAGCTCCAACACACTGAGGTGAAATAAAATAATATAACTGAGTAAATAAACACAAGAGTACTTGATAACTGTGTATTTTAATAGAAGACTTCATCACCAAACGATAAGCAGGTTTAGACCAAACAAACTTGGATGGCGGAAAATTTCAAGTAGGGGCGTGTCACAGTTATGACTTACATGCTGTTAATATGGTAGCAGACATGTTGTATTATATATCACATTAAATGGGGTGGCTTAAGGAAAACTACTGTATATAAGCCCATGGCATATACGGGAAGTGACTTAAGACAATTAATCTCCATGGCACTTAATCGGTTAACTTAAAGGACATTTGGGCTTACCGTGTTTAATGTATAATTTTTTGTCCTGTTGCATTTTCATATATAATTAAAGTTTAACTCTTTCTATAACTAAGGAGGCGAGATGGCGTAGTGGCTAGATGCTTACCTGCTGGTATGGTGGTCATGGGTTCAGATCTCAATCTGAACAGATTTTAATTTTTTTACATTGATCTGGGCTTCTAGGCCAACTAAGCTGAAAATAGACACCAGAAACTTTCTTGGGACGTAAAGGCAACCAGCATGTTATTGCCACGCCCTTCCTGGAGGAACAAACTGGCCAATGAAATGATGGGTCTAGCATCATGTGCTCACTGAGCCCAACACCTCCGTGGAGAACGGGAACCGCATGCAGTTTGTAGTCCCGCATACCATGTTCAAAACACAGCTGCAGGCGATATGGCAGCAGACCAACTGGTGTTGATTTTCATACAATGGTTGGAAAACAACAGCGATGGAAAGCATGGTTCCTGGAAGAAGAGGCAGGGCTCCGCAAACATGAAGAATGACAATGGATGAGAAGACAACGTTTTAGTCCAATTGACCAGTGTAGGGGTTGAACCCGCTACCTCAGCATCAGCATACCAAATGTTTAAGAAAGACTGATCTCATCTATTCAGCTGTGCTGTCTTCAGACAATGAATAGTAAAGATACCTTGAGTATGAAACTGAGGCAGAGGAATGACTTGGTCCCCAGGGCCTATATCCTGTGAGCTGTGGTGGGAGCAATGCTCTGCAATGGTTATACTGCATGATTATTATTATTTGTATTATAATTAAAATGGGAAAAGGTGGAGGGGAGGGGAGGTAGGGAGAGACCAAGAGAGTAAACATCATGACATGAGAGGAACATCGGAATCAGAACAAAAATGATTGGCAGAACACAAGACAGGCTGTGGACAGACATGATCACAATGCCATATGGCATAAACAATAAGAAGTAATATATTATCAATTCTTATTGTCAGTGCTTGTTACACAGGAAACAGACTAGTCTTCCTAGCTGTTGTAGATTACTACGTCAGGCCTTAAATTGAGCTCGCGTGTGTATCCAACAGTCAATAGTAATAGTAATGGAATACGTTGTTTTAAATCGTTTACATCTAATAGTCGCCGAGTGGATGTTGCAGATTATTGCACCACTGTGCCACACAAGATGGTTTCAGAAGCAGTATAGTAATATAGTAATAAATATTTTAAATACTATTATTTATTAGTATAGAATAGATAGAGATGGTCCTAAATTTAAATGGCATATTGCGTGCTTCTTTGTCTTCTTGAATCGTCAACGGCAGCGATCAATTTATCCATTCAACCGCTTTGACTACCTCAGGGATTCCCCATCTTTCAAACAAGTCTTATCTCAGTAGGTTATAACCATTACCATGGAAGAAACTGTGAATTCATCCTTGATTATGTAACAAAACAACACGGAAACCACAAACTACAGCTGTAGGTGGCCACGCCCTTGCTATACAAATATAGCTGTTGCGGGATTTCCCGATCTGTCCTGCACAATTGTCGACGTTAAGTCATTAATTTCGGCCGTACAGATGGCACAAATCATAAAAGGAAAACATTCTGAAGTTAAATATACGGTATTGTGCAAACATATAAGCAGATGAATGCATATACAACGTCTGATCCGCGTGAAATGACTGTAGAAATTGCATAAAGAGACAGTGGCCGAGGCGACCATACCTTTTCAAGACCCAGGTTCTGATCGCCAGCGGAAGTTTTTTGTGGGTACTTAAAAACATTAACCCTGTGCCTGTGACACGGAACAAGTTTAACTGTAGAATGCTGACAATTCCTTCATCTCATATTCTTCCTTTTGTACCTTGCGGTGTCGAGGTGAAGCATAAACAGCGGGACAATGCTCGTCACTTTCATGAAAACTGTTCCTCCTCTTCTTCTTCTTCTTCCTCCTCCTCTCTCCTCCTCCTCCTCCTCCTTCTCCTCCTCCTCCTTCTTCTTCTTCTTCTTCTTCTTCTTCTTCTTCTTCTTCTTCTTCTTCTTCTTCTTCTTCTTCTGCATAGGAGGGTGAGTGTGTGTAGGTTGGGGTGAGTAGGTGGGCGATGTGTGTGTGTATGTGGGTGCGGGATGTGTGGGTGGGGATGTGTGTAAGTGGGGGATGTGTGAGTGGGTGTGGGTTTTGTGTGTGGGTAGGTGCGGATGTGTGAGTTGGCGGGAATATGTGTGTGTGTGGGTGGGGGATGTGCGGCTGGGGGATTGTGTGTCTGGCTGGGTGGTTGGGGGTGTGTGGGCGGGTGGTGGAGGATATATGGGTGGGTGAGTGTTGGTAGGTTATGGGATGGGTGGAGGATGTGTGTATGTGGGTGGGGAGATGTGTGAAGGTGGGGGATGGGTGGGTGGTTGAGTGCATGCATGTGTGCTTGGGTTTGTGTGTGGATGTGTGAGGGAGGTGGGTAGGAGATTTGTGTATGTGTGTGTGTGGGTGGGTGGGGAGATGGTGTTGGTGGGGGTGTATGTGGGATGTGTGGGTGGGAGATGGATGGATGTATTGGGGCATTATGTGCCTGGGGATATGTGTGTGGTTATGTGGTGGATTTGTGTGTGGGGGACGCGCGAATGGATAGGGGATGAGTGTGTGGCTGGGGGATTTGTCTCATAACATGGTAACATGCATTGTTTATGTTTACAACATTCATTTGAAAATGTTTTTTTTTTCCCTATGTGAATGTACTATGCACTTATGAACGAAAGATGAGTGGTTGGAAGGGCCGTATGTAAGACGGACCTGCGTGAATATTTGTTACCTTTCGAAAATAAAGTCCGTTCGTTCGTTCGTTCGTTCGTTCGTTCGTTCTTCCGCATCTTCTTCTCTTCTTCTTCTTTTTCTTCTTCTTCTTCTTCTTCTTCTTCTTCTTCTTCTTCTTCTTCTTCTTCTTCTTCTTCTTCTTCTTCTTCTTCTTCTTCTTCTTCTTCTTCGTCCTTTCCCTTTTCTCCTATTATTCCTCCTCCTCTCCCCCTCCTCCCGCGGAGTATTGATGCATGACAAGGCAGACGTGGTTGCGGCCTTGTGGGAGCACGTATACACCTCTGAGGAGCAAATGGATCATCATGGTCTGGCAAGAATGATGCAGCGAGGAGTGACGAGGGGATCTGGCCGACGCTCAACTCTCAGAGGAAAGGCGAGACGGACATATAATCAAATTGCTACTGGAACTATTAGTGTTGGAACTCTTCCCTGGCTGCTAAGGATGGGGATGGAGCGCTTATCGGAATGCTCCGAATGCTGTGATATCGGTTCCTAGATTAATCAATCAATCAATCAATCTGGGGAAAGCATGGCCGAATGGATAAGAGCGTCTCTCTTAAACTTACTGTGTGCTGGTGGCGAGGTAGCGGGTTCAACCCCGACACTGTTCTAATAGACCAAAATGTTGACTTCTCGTTCTTGACTTGGGGACGTAAATTAGAAGTACCTTAGAAGTTGGAGTGGGTTTACCTGATATCGAGGGACACTGGTAATAGGGAAAGCCAATCCACATGCAAAAATTAGTCTAATGCACTAGAAATAATTATCAATTGTATAGACTACGCGTGAGTTCAATGCGAGCAAAGGCCAAAAAATAACCATGATTATTATATTACTACTACTACTATTACTACTACTACTACTACTACTACTACTACTACTACTACTACTACTACTACTTTTGTAGCCATCATGATTGTTATTGTTGTTGTTATCACCATTATTATTACTATTATAGTTTTGTTGTTGTTGTTGCTATACACCCCCTGTTGTGCTGTCAATCCCAGTTTAAGATCAGACAACTTATGAAAACTCTCGCACGTACTTGAAACATAAAACCATATCATCACTTTGTTTATCTGTGGGATTTCCTATCTCCTTGCGTAACTCTCATAAAGCACATGACTTGGTACGTAGCAATGACCCCATAATGTTCTTGTTGTTGATGGGTCTGACAGCGTTAACTGCTCTGTGTTGACAAAGATAACATATTAATGAGCCTGCACGTGGCAGCACACCGCTGATTAGATAACACACTTAGGTGCAAGATAACATGGTTTCGTCTCCCGATTGACCTTGTCTTACCACATCGCAGAAGTTAGCACATTGATATTACCCATAATACACTGGTATCTGTGTTAACACCTCCTTTCTTTTACGCTCCTTGTCTTACACATCGCACAAGATAGTACACTGATATTACCCATAATAGACAGGTATCTTTGTTAACACCTTTCTTTTTCGCTCATCGCACAAGTTAGCACATTTATATTACCCATTATATACACTGGTATCTGTGTTAACACCTTTCTTTTTAGCTCATCGCACAAGTTAGCACATTTATATTACCCATTATATACACTGGTATCTTTGTTAACACCTTTCTTTTTAGCTCATCGCACAAGTTAGCACATTTATATTACCCATTATATACACTGGTATCTTTGTTAACACCTCCTTTTTTTTTACGCTCCTTGTCTTACCACATCGCACAAGATAGTACACTGATATTACCCATAATAAACTGGTATCTTTGTTAATACCTTTCTGTTACTCTCCTTTTTTGGCTGTGAAATATGCATGTACAGGTATTGATTGACACTCACAAACGAAATAAGAAATACATTTAAATCACACATGGCAACGAGGTCAGCATGATCGAATGGGTCAGAGCGCACGTTATTAAACTTCCGGTGTGGCGATGATGAGGTAGCGGGTTCAGTTGGACTAAAATGTTGAATTCTCGTCTTTGACTTGGGGACATAAATTACAAGTACCTCTGAAGTTGGAGTGCGTTCGCCTGATGGCGAGGGACACTGGTAACAGGGAAAGCTAATCCACTCGCAAAAGATCAGTAGCACATGCTTGGACTACGCTTGAGTTCAAAGCGAGCAAATGCAAAATCATTTTTAAAAATTAAATAAAAACATGGCAGGCGACAGCAGTTATATTGCATAACAGAGTGGGCATAGAAAAACATCTGGGAGCATTTGGAGATCAGCATAATGAAAGGAATGATAACGGAAGTAGACTAATAGAGCTATGCAGCCAACGCGACCCCTTTATAACAAACACATTCTGTCGATGTTCGTCCATCATGAATGACGAGGACCATTCATTACACTGCATCTTTTGATGAGGAACGAATGACTTGCGCTTTAGTTTTGTATAGCGAGGTAGTGGTCGCGCAACTCCGTCGTCCCCGCTCTCTCGTCTGTGTCATTCTGGCTCCAGTGGCGAGCATGGCAAGACGGCTGGAAGACGGACACAGATGCAGTGGACGTTAGGCTGCCACGGCCAGTTATCCATGTATATATTGGCTCTCGAGAGCCTCGTGCAAACAGCCCTTCCGTCAATTCCTTTAATTTTCAGTTTTAAGACAAGCGGAGCGACAAGCAATGAGCGTATGATTACTGATAGGATCCACAAGATTTCCTTCGCCGAAGACGGACTGACCGCCAGAACAGACCACACGCATATGAGGCGAGAAGCTGCTCACAGAAGATATTGCTCGTCTAGGTTGCGAACAGATCTCCCGATTTACGGTTGAGCCTCACCAGCGCACAAGTGCACATGGCGACAATCTCCGTGTCCAGGTTCGGGAATATTAACCCGATTCCCTTTCGATAGGCTGCGGGCAGACTCTGAACGGACAGATAAGTTTTATACAGAGTGCCCCGGGGTCAGAACGGAGTTTTCCTATCTCTTAGGACCGACTGACCCATGTTCAACTGCTGTTCACATGGAACCCTTCTCCACTTCAGTCTTCAAAGTTCTCGTTTGAATATTTGCTACTACCACCAAGATCTGCACCCGGGGTGGCTCCACCCAGGATCACTCCCCAGGCTTCCACGCTCACCCCCACGGCCCTCCTACTCGTCTCAGCCTTGTCCTTACGAGTGACCGATTGCCGAGACGACCTGGTTTAGGTCATAAGCAAAAGTGCCATCCATTTTCAGGGCTGGTTGATTCGGCAGATATAAGAACCATCAGAAGAAGAAAGCAAAGAGCAGGAAAATACATGCCATGCGAATCAGTAAACTTAAAAAACCTTAAAGACGAGGCAGTAAGGGAATATTACGAGAAAGAAATAACTGATATCTTTGTAAAATTACCTATACAAAGAAAAGCAGTGGAAGAAGAATGGGAGATGTTCAAATCAAGCATTTTAAATACTGCAAAAATAAACGGATAAATAAAATAACAAGTTGGTGGAACACAGAGGTAAAGAAAGCGATAAAAGACAAAAAGGAAAAATTTAAAAAGTGATTGAAGAACAAACAGGAATGTGATCACATAGAATATAGAATAGCGAGAAGACATATGAGTAGAATAGTAAAGATGGAAAAAAAAAAGACTGGGAAGAGTATGGAGAAACGCTAAATAAAAACTACAAGGAGGCAACTAGAAACTTCTACAAAAAAATAAGTGCAATGCGAACCAGAGGAGAAACCTTTGACCCAACTGAAATAATTAACAGCGAAAATGGAGAACCAATAAGTGAACAAAAACAAATCATAATACGATGGAAGCAGTATTTCGAACAGCTTCTCAACATCCCATCAGATGTCACAGGAATTCAAGAAACCTACACAGATGCCACTGAAGAACTAGAACCAGACATACTAAAAGAAGAAAGTATAGAAACCATCAGATTAGCCCCAAAGAACACTGGGACAAGATGAAATTCCAAATGAACTAATTAAAGCAGCAAGAGAAGTAGGAACAACATGGCTACATAGACTATTCAACCATGTTTGGGTAGAACAACAGACACCACGAGACTGGGGAAACACCATAATTATCCCAATATGGAAAAAAAACAAAGGCAGCAAAAGAGACTGCACACAATACTGAGGCATTTCACTGTTGAGTCATACTGGGAAAATATTTTGCAAACTTCTTGAGAAGAGATTACGACCTACTATAGAACCCCAACTAATCGAAACACAATTTGGATTTAGGAAAAACAAAGGATGCACAGACGCCATTTTTGCTCTTAGACAACTTATAGAAAAATCAATCGAATTCATTGAAACACTCTACTTAGCCTTTGTCGACCAAGAAAAGGCATTTGATAGAGTATACAGAAACAAGCTGTCGGAAATCCTTAAACAATATGGAGTGAGTACACATCTAACAAACCTATGTTGAAGCTTATACAACAACAGTGAATACATAGTGAGAGCAACTGGAGGACACTCAGAACCCTTCACCATAAGATCTGGAGTACAACAAGGTTGTGCCCTGTCCCCTATCTTGTTCATAACATATATAGGCAGCATATGTAAAGCAATCAGCCAAACAGAGACAGCAAGAATACCGCATGACGACAACACAGTAGAAGAACCATCTGCATATCCAACCATTAGAAAACTCCTGTTTGCAGACGACCAAGCACTAATAGCAAAATCAGAAGCTGAATTACAAGACCACATGAATAGTCTAAACGAAATGTGTAGGGAACATAGCATGAAAATTAGCACAAGCAAACCAGAGGCAATGAATATAACTAAAGAAGAACAAACAACAACAATTCACCTAAACGAACATCCCTTGAAACAAGTAAAGAGTTTCAAGTACCTAGGAAGTATAATATCATCAAATGGCAGATCAGAAGACGAGATTGAAAATAGATGCAATAAGACAAACCAACTTATTGGACAAATGGCACTAATACTAAAGAACAAACATGTATCAATAACTACTAAGAAAGCACTTTACAACACAATCTTCCTACCAATGCCAAACCTGGACAATGACAGAAAAAAGAGAAAAGAAAAATCACACAATAGAAAATAGATTCCTGAGAAGAATACTCAATGTATCAAGAAGAGATAAGATCAGAAATGAAGAAATCAGGACTATGGGGGTTATAGCAGCACTAGATTTTATTAGAAAGCAGCAAGTCAAATGGTTTGGCCATGCAAGTAGGTTACCACTCAACAGCATACCACAACAAGCAATGATGTATAGACCAGACTGAAACAGAGGAAGAGGCCGACCACGTAAACGTTGGACGGAGTGAATAGCATAGTCCATGGGAATATCGATACATGAAGCCCATAATCGGGCACTCTCACGATGTTTATACTTCACATCGACACCTCATGGTACAAGAGGAACATGATGAGTTGAGATGAGATGAGATTTTGTCGAGCCCCAGCCTCCTCTCACACATCACACAATGTAAATCTCTGCATCATGCACGAGCCGCATCAACCAGCATAGATCCAAACATGTGTATACCAGACATCCCACATGCTCAGCATAATTTTATGTGCATATAATTTCTAATTTTGAAATGTTACCTGGCCAGTTGTCTGTTATGTCTATTAGACCTGCTTCTTGCGATTTCCAACTGCCGGGTGATTTTATTCTACACCCTTATCCGAGATGGCCATCAAACTTTCTTTATCTTACCTTTTGCTTCTATGTGTTTATTAATTTCTTGCCGTCTAAAGTTGCCTGTTGTCGACTTATCTATATTACAGAATCTGGCCAGACTCAGGCCTAGTTACATATATCGAAGTGTTATCTTTAAAACAATTACAGCTACGAGATAAACAACTTGCTAGGGATGTGAAGTTTAGACAGCCCAGATGAACTTACATCGAGAGATAGACAGATGGAAGTCCCAGATCTGTCCTCGGAACAATAATGTAAACTTTAAGTTTAAACAAAACATTAGACATTATATATACACTATTTGAATTTAACACAGTAATGATTAGTTTGACAAACCAGAGGAAGAAACGTTTAGTTTCGGAAGCTAAACCTGAACTTCATCGCACAACTATGGTTTAATGTTTAGTTTAGAGTGTCGAAAAGTTGGTCAACTTGACAAGTGCGAGCAGAAGTAGGATAACAGCTGTTTCCATGGAGTGTAACTGTAGATCACTGTTGCATTCAGCTACATCTAGAAGGAGTAATCTAGACATGTACTTATGGATTCTTGTGATAAGTAAGTAGACAGTTGCCGTGTGATGATTTGTCTGTGTTCTGTCTACATTAACTCATTTATTAGCATTTATTGACACTCACTGAAGATAAAGGAGACTAACTTTGTGGGTAGACGCTAGACATGGCTACACTAAGGTTAGCATTAAATTGTAAGAAGACACCGATTATGGTCGTCACTAGAAAGAAAGAAATACCACAATGTAATATATAAGTAAATGAGAAAATTCTTCAACAAGTGAATAGATACAATTATCTCGGAACAGTCATAACATCTGATGGGAGATGCCTTGAAGAGATTAGAACAAGACTCGCCATAGCGAAGGTAGCCTTTTGTCGGATGGACATCATGTTGTTGCGTATCCCTTACGGGACGTTGCAGTCAACACCAGCATTTTCAGCTGCTGTTAATGTACTAGGCAAGTGTTACGTTCAGTAGTTTGCCATTGCTTTCTGAACGACCGGCCCCTATACCTTTTTCGAAAAAACCGGCATCGCCGTGTTTCGAACCCGGGTATACGAGCTCACAAACCGCGTTCGCAAGCCCTTAAGCCACAGAGACCGGCTGGACATCATACTGACCAATAAAAAGATGTCATTTGCAACGAAAAAAAGAGTGTTGAGGTGCTACATAGAACCTGTGCTTTTGTTAGTTAGTTAGTTATCAGTTGGGGTATCTTCGTTGCACTCCGGACATGTCCATAGGTGCTCAGATCCTCCCCCCAGCATATGCATCAGCGTCCGGTGGCTAATAGTGCCAGTTCTGTGTTGGTTGACGAGGCGCTTTGTTTTCCCGATGTACCTCTCGCGTCTGGCTGTGCCGATTCTTACTCCCAGGTCTTTCATCCTGGAAAGCGATGTGGAATCACTGGCGTCAAAATCCTCTGTTCTCGCTATATCTTTAAGGGCGTTAATAACATCGGCACGATCCATGGGCTGGCCATCTACAGGGGGTGCAGAGCCAGCCAATTTATCAACTCGTTCATTTCCCTCGACTCCCGCATGTCCCGGGACGAAGATGAAGGTGACTTTGCGGACAACAGACTTCCGCAGCGACTCAGTCCACTGTCTACGTACAGATCCAGCTTCGACCTTCTGAATCATGCTCATTGAATCACTTAGTATACACACGTTGGTATAATGCTGTGATTCCAGCCATATGAAAGCCTGTGTAACTGCCATCACCTCCATCGTCATGCTGCTCGTGGTCATAGAGTGGGCACCACTGGATTCTTGAACGGTTCGGCCCGCTGAACGGGCTGTAAATGCCCACGCACTTCTCTGCTGCTTTACAACAGATCCATCTGTATAGATGAGCACTTCGGGGCTATCTGAGTGATCATAGATGAGCGCGTTAACCTCTGCATTGACAGCGGCAGGGTTCTGCTCTCTGCACCGTCTGTCGAGTGTGATAATGCAGGAGAAGGTACACTTAAAGGCTGGAGGCACCGGCACCCATTCCTTGCCTGGGTTGATACTGGTAAGACTGCAGACCTGTCCGACGACATCTTCCGCCCGACCCATCCATGATTTGCCCCTCTTTAGCCTGTCACCCTTTTCTCTGAATACAGTGTCATGCAGAGGGTGCTGCTCATCTGCACTTATTTTTAAGTATGCACGAGCTCTCCAGATCTTGATCCTGTGTTCCATTGTCGGGAAGTTAAGGAGGTATCTCATTGCTACACAGCTGGTGTCTCTCTGTGCTTTTGTATGTATGTGAAGCGTGGACAGTGAGCAGACAAACTGAAAAACATCTGCTGGCTATGGAAATATGGTTTCTGAGGAGAATTTAAAGAATACCATGGACAGACAAACAAAAAAACACGATGACGAAGTCCTACAAAAAACAAATGAAAAACAAATGAAAACAGTAAACTGATTAGAGAAATTAGACGCAGACAGTCACAATTGTTTGGTCACGTTATGAGAAGAAATAAATTGGAGAACTTGGTGACAACTGACAAGATCGAGGGGAAAAGAACAAGAGGAAGCAGAGAAGTAAATACGTGGATTCCTTGGCCACAAGGTATGGTCGAGACAAGAAAATTGAGCTGATCAACGACTTTGGTGATCGAGTGAGATGGCGAAATATGACCACTCACACTTATTGGCATGGCACATGATGATAATAATGAGACGCTCGAAAGATGATCCTGTGGTAATGGGTTCGAATCCGCATTGTGGCAAAATTTTAAAAATGATCAGGTCTAATAGGTCGAATTAACATAAAATTAGTCAAAGGCAGACAGATATTTTTGGACACGTTATGGGAAGAAATAAATTTGAGAACTTGGTGATAACTGGCAAGATATATTTTTTTTCGGGGGGGGGGGGGGGGGAGTGGAGGCAGAGAAGAAAATATCTTGATGGCTTGGTCATATGGTATGGTTGGGACAAGAACACAGAGCTGATCCACGACTCTGGAGATCGTGAATGATGACGAAACGTGACCGCCCACGCTTACCGGCATGGCACACGATGATAATGATTTTCAATCTGTTCGTATTGACACAGAAAGTGGTTTACCTGTTTTTTTTTTCCTTATTGTTTTGGTAGAGGAGTTCCAGTAGAGTTGTGTCACGCCTGCCGTCCTATCTGTCCCATCATCCTCAGATAGAGATGGGGTGGGTTCAAAGAGAGTGGCTGCTGTCTCTGGAGCGGTCTCGGCTGCCAAAGATTAGTTTCATTTTCGTGCCAGGGCATGCGGGTGTACAAGGAAAAGAGCAGGCTGACAGACTTGCAGGTAGGGCTACTGTGGAAGGCGGACGAGCCATGGACCAGGCTGACATTCTGAATGCTTTACGAGAAGTAAGTTGTTTACGAGAACCAAGCGATGACTGGGAATCTACAACCATGGTCAGGCTGCGAGAACAGCAAGTTAAAAGAGGCGAGGCCAAACAAGAACACTACACAAGAAGCCAAAGAAGAGTAATAAACCAACACAGAACTGGTGTCGTGAACCGCTACACGCTGCGGGATTTGCTGAGGAGGGGATCCGAGCACTTATGGACTGAATAGTTCGATGTGCAATGAGGATGATCTGTCGACTAACTAACTAACTGACTAACCATCATCCTGAATCCTTATCCCCTGCAAATCAAGGTTTGTCGTGACAACATGGTCCCAAGGTCAACCAGAGAGATAAATGGCTCTATACCTGGTGTTTGTAAAGTGTGACTACACTTTGTATGTAGTACAAATATGGAAACAATTCTTTCTTATTTTAATAACACTGTTCTGTTTGGCGTACAAAGAATTACTCCAGCAAGCGACAGCCATTTGCTGCATATTGCTTCAAGGTGGACTGTGGAGCACATTTTTGATGACATCATGTACTTCATTTTTTTTAAAATTTGTTCTGCATAACAAGTATAGTGAGACCTTACAAACACTCTGTATAATCTATTCTGTCACATGCACGTGAAACATGGACATTCAGTAGACATCCTGAAAAACACTAATGACAGTGGCCTCGTGCTTTCTGAGGATGATGCAATCGATAACATGGGAGTACGGAAACAAGAAAGAGACAGTCCTGAAAGAAACAAATGAAGACCTTAAATGCAATATAACAATTATGCGTAGACAGTAAGGACGTGAATTGAGTTGAATTGAGATGAGTTGAGTTGAGTTGAGTCAAAAACCAACATCACAGCACTCATGGCATTCATATGCGTGCTCAGTTCTCATCTGCAACAGTCAGCGAAGAGTCCCAATACTGGTCGCAAAATTTAAGCACTTACGGGGAGAAATAAACTCATAATCATCATGTGCCATGCCGATAAACGTGGGCGGTCATGTTCCGCTATCTCATACGATCACCAGAGTCGTGGATCAGCTCTGTGTTCTTGTCTCGACCATGCCATGTGGCCAAGCCATCCATATATTTACCTCTCTGCCTTCCCCTTGTTCTTTTTCCCCTCAATCTTAGCAGTTATCATCAAGAATACGAAATTTGACTGCATGGTATAACCGGATCAAGAAGAGAGACTTGATCCAAGATAGTGATTGTGTGATCTGTGCGAACCATTGCCGCGCACGCCTATCAGCATGTCACATGATGATGATGATGATGATGATGATGATGATGATGATGATGATGATGATGATGATGATGATGATGACGACGACGACAATGATGGTGATGAGAATGAATCACGACTAATAACATATGTACCAGACCGTCTTCTTGACAGCCCGTATCAGCCAGCAAGTGAAGTTTGGTGAAGACTGTGAAGAAAACATGGGGCCAGCATACTATCCACTGTATGACACGGAGCCAGTCTCCCGTAATCCTTGTGTAATCGAGAAACGGTGTTCTTTAATCGTTATTTACTAAATAAATGGTGGCTTTTAATTTTTGATTGCTAAAAGAACGGTGTATTTTAGTCCTTGTTTGGTAACAAAACGGTGTATTTTAGTCCTTGTTTAGGTAACAAAACGGTGTATTTTAGTCCATGTTTGGTAACAAAACGGTGTATTTTAGTCCTTGTTAGGTAATCAAAAGGTGTGGTTTACGTTTTTTTTTTTTTTTTTTTTGCTTAACGGTGTCATTTTACTCCTTATTTGGTAAACACAAGGTTTCCTTCATTCGATGTTGTTGCTTGTTTGTTTGTTTGTTTTTTTAAACAAACGTGACCTTTCTCATTTTTTGTAAAAAAAAAAAAAAAAAGGTTTCCTTTACTACTTTTTTTTTTGTTGTAAAAAAAAAAAAAAAAGGGAAAAAACAAAACCTGAACCTTCATTAGATAAAATTTCATGAGCAATAAAGATCCTAAAGAATGACAAATCACCAGGATGTGATGAGATACCAGCGGAACTAATTAAAGTGGTAGGAGAATAAAGCATACAAATCTATCAAACATTATGTACAAAGATATGGAAATATGGTATATGGCCAAAAGATTGGAAGCGAACTATTTTCATTCCAATACCAAAAAAAGGACAACCTTAAAATTATGCACCAACTATAGAACTGTTGCCCTGATCAATCATGCAATAAAATTCTACTGAAAATTATAATCGGAAGACTTCGTAAGAAACTGGAAGAAGAAATTAATGTGGTTCAAGCTGGATTTAGACAAGGAAGAGGAACAAGAGATCACATACTCAACATGTGTTTAATAATAGAGAAGTGCAGAGAATTTATTGTAAACCTATTCTCATCGTTGCCGGCTCCCTGATCTAGAGGTTACACGACTCTCTTCTGAATCTCGTATACTCTCGTAAGTAACGTGACGTTGTGGGAGAATTGATAGCGGTTCTCTCCGCGTCGGTAACTTACGGGGTATTTGGACCGGTCGGTCAGAAAGCAATGGCAAACTACTGAGTGTAATCTTGCCAAGAATTCAACAATCATCTGAAAGATGCTGATGTTGACAGTGATGTCCTGTTAAGGATATGCGAACAAACAACAAAAACAAAAAAATTCTCATGGTTTGTGGATTATTCAAAGGCCTTTGACTATGTACAACATCAGAAACTTTGGGAAATCATGAGGAATGTGGGCTTTCCACCACATGTAGTACAACTCATAAAAATGCTTTATCTAGACCAACAAGCAGCGGTTAGAATAGATGGCGAGACATCAGATTGGTTTGACATCAAGCAAGGAGTCCATCAGGGCTGTGTGCTGTCACCATATTTATTTAACCTGTACGCCGAAAATATAATGAGAAATGTCAGAGATTTTATATATATATATATATATATATATATATATATATATATATATATATATATATATATATATATATATATATATATATATATATATATATATATATATATATATATATATATATATAAAACCAGCAGGGAGAACTATGATGCCCTAAACATCGGTGGTCATGAAATACCAGAGATTCGATATTTATATATATATATAAAACCAGCAGGGAGAACTATGATGCCCTAAACATCGGTGGTCATGAAATACCAGAGATTCGATATGCTGATTGCTTGCTTGCTTGCTTGTGTTCGTTGGCTTGAGCTCCAACGCGAAGTCCTGTATGTCGGATGAAGGCATCCTGTTGTCCAACATCAGTGTGATGTCATACAGGACCTGAGGTTTGCGTGAGTATCCGTTGTCCCATGTCTGGCTTATTGATGTGCAGACTAGTGGTTCCTCGCCGTACAGGCAGACACTCTCCGACTTCGGAGGAAGATATGCTGATGATACAGTATTACTATTCACATCACAGGATGATATAGAAAACTTTATAACCTCAACCCAAAGAAATAGTGAAAATCCACAACTTATATCTTACCATAGCAAAAAACCAAAGATAATGCATACATATAAAACTATTATGGAGAAAGAAATATATGTTAATGAGAAAAGATCGGACGTGGTGGAAAATTTCGAATATCTTGGGTCATTGATTACCAACAATGGCGACACAATGAAATAAATTAAACGACGACTACCAATCGCTCTTCAAAGACTAAAGCAACTGAATGGAATGGGACAGACAGAACTACAAAAATTAGATTTTTAAGAGCATGCATCTTTCCCATTGCAACATACGCCTGTGAAACCTGGACACTTACTAAACAAGCTGAACAGCGCATAAATGCATTTGAATATAAATGTTATAGACGAGTTCTAAGAATATCTTAGGTAAAGAAAAGAATAAATCCATCTATACTTCAAGAGTTGAATATTGAAGAAGTTTGGCTATTAAAAACGATAAAACAAAGAAAGTTGATATATTTTGGTCACTTGAAACGTCACGAAAGTTTGGAGAGAACAATAATGGAAGGGTATATGCCTGGGAAGAGAGGAAGAGGAAGGCCAGAGAGAAGATGGGTGCAGGATGTGGCGGATGATCTCCAGATGGGTGTATCGGACACGGGACATCTTGCTTGTGATCCAGAAGTTTTCCGGAAGGTTATTATGGGAGCGAGGTTCTGCAAAAATAGTATAAAATTGTGTCCTTTACTCTTATTTGGCAAAGAACCCTCATCATGTACTCCATGTTTGATAAATCATAAAGAAGTTTCTGATGCTACCCAATAAGTTTGTTGTTATTGTTATTGTACCTATCCAACTAATTACACGCATATGTTTTGTCTATACAGTTATTCCGGCGTCATCGTCTACCGGGGGATCCTCCGTTGACACGACAAAGACCATCTACGTTGGTCAGAAAGATTCGAACCACAAAGCACATTCATCCATATCTGATAGCGGTGTCTTTATTCAAATCCTACGCCGAGATTTATATTTAGAGACATCATTTCTATCAAAGACTCTGGCGCTGGAAACTACAGCCAGGGAATTGTCTCAGAGTTTAGTATCAAAAGAAACGTTTGACCTTGCACCTTCTTTTGATCTTCTAGAAGCAGACATGTCATCTGGATAGTTTTGAAAGAAATATTCATTCAGATGCTTATCCTCTTGTGACAACAACGATACCTCCCTTTGAGATAGCTATGTTGAACAAATCAAACAATGATTATATATCCCTGACGCTTCTGATACCTAAAGGCAAACTTCTTGTTTTGTCTAATAATAACAACGAAACAGTCACACCAACAAAATATCCATTGATTGATTCTCGTGTTCATAGCACAGTGGCATTATTACAATATGACAGCCATCCTGCAACGGAGACACTGACATCGTCAACAGACACCTCAACTGAAATGTATTCCCCAAGAGATTTCATGTCACCCTCCATGCCAGTTATATCGCAAATAGAATACTCAACAATCACAAATCTGTCGGACAATATCAAGTCAGTGATGAGCAACTTCTCGCCATATCCACCCGAACAAAAGCGTTCAGAATTTGTTGATATTTCGACACATGGTACTTCTTTGTCGGGTACTCCCACTAATGGCAGCACAATGAATGTAGGTTCTTCATGGACAAAGTCTCTAGCAACCACGCCTGTTCTTAGCGACTACGTGTTAAGCTACAGGGGTACAGTCCTGTTGACAAACACTTCAGACCAGATTTTTTCAGCCAGACATCGAAATGAAACATATAGTTATTCAGAATACACGACCGAGGTCGCCTGTGGATATTTCTCAAGAGCCTGGATTTACTAGGCAACTTTGAGTTAAATACAGAAGTGTCCAGCCTGAAACAACCGTTCTCTGATTTCACCATGTATCCAAGTGGAGACTACTCGGATACCATTCTCAGTGCAGGTTATTTGCCCGTCCGCTCAACTGTATTTTATACTTCGCTGAGCACAACCCCCGTGATCATCTCGGACTGGGGACCAACACTGGTTCTACCAGGACCATCGAACAATCTAATTGTCAGAGTCTCACAACATCCGTCAGAAAATATTGCTGGTTCAACTGTTATCCTGAATGCAGAGTCTAGTTCAGCTACTGGTGTCTACTATCAACCATCCGTTGTTGATACTAAAGGTAATTATCAATGCATTGTTTACCCTTTATCATCTCCACTTTTCAATGGGCATTTTGGGCGGGAGTCTGTTGACAAAGAACACATACAACCTGTAGAGGATACACTATGAGCATAGCACTAACCTCATCCAGTTATTGTGTGCTGGGGTGAATCCGATTTGGTTACATCCTAGCATACCTATCAGGAGACGTGAAGTTCTTGTCAGGAGACGTGAAGTTCTTGTCAGGAGACGTGAAGTTCTTGTCAGGAGACGTGAAGTGTTTGTCAGGAGACGTGAAGTTCTTGTCAGGAGACGTGATGCTTGACGTGAAGTTCTTGATAGGAGATGTGAAATTATTGTCATGATACGGGAAGTTCTTGTCAGGAGATGAGAAATTCTTGTCAGGTTACAAAACGTTCTTGTCAGAAGACGTGAAGTTCTTGTCGAGAGATGTGAAATTATTGTCATGAACCGTGAAGTTCTTGTCAAGAGATGTGAAATTATTGTCATGATACGTGAAGTTCTTGTCAAGAGATGAGAAATTCTTGTCAGGGTACGTGACGTTCTTGTCAGGAGATGTGACGTTCTTGTCACGAGATGTGAAGATTTTGCCAAGAGATGTGACGTTTTCTTAAGGAGACGTGAAGTTCTTGTCAGTAGACGAGAAGTTCTTTTCAGAGACGTGAAGTTGTGACGTTCTTTTTAGGAGAGGTGAAGTTCTTTTTAGGAGAGGTGAAGTTCTTTTTAGGAGAGGTGAAGTTCTTTTTAGGAGAGATGAAGTTCTTTGTAGGAGAGGTGAAGTTCTTTTTAGGAGACGTGAAGTTCTTTTTAGGAGAGGTGAAGTTCTTTTTAGGAGAGGTGAAGTTCTTTTTAGGAGAGGTGAAGTTCTTTTTAGGAGAGATTAAGTTCTTTGTAGGAGAGGTGAAGTTCTTTTTAGGAGACGTGATTTCTTTTTAGGAGAGGTGAAGTTCTTTTTAGGAGACGTGAAGTTCTTTTTAGGAGACGTGAAGTTCTTTTTAGGAGACGTGAAGTTCTTTTTAGGAGACGTGAAGTTCTTTTTATGAGACGTGAAGTTCTTTTTAGGAGAGGTGAAGTTCTTTTTAGGAGACTGAAATTCTTTTTAGGAGAGGTGAAGTTCTTTTTAGGAGAGGTGAAGTTCTTTTTAGGAGACGTGAAATTCTTTTTAGGAGACGTGAAGTTCTTTTTAGGAGACGTGAAATTCTTTTTAGGAGACGTGAAGTTCTTTTTATGAGAGGTGAAGTTCTTTTTAGGAGAGGTGAAGTTTTTGTCAGGAGACGTGAAGTTCTTGTCGTGTTGTTTTAAAAGCCCCATAGTTTGGGATCACACGCCCATTGATACATTGCTCAGTCTATACCATTACATTATAACTAGTATGTAAACAACAGATAATGAATGCATGCGACTATTTTAATAACTACCATGTGAACGGACGTCAGTTTATAAATTGATGAATGTCTGTGACTTAATTACTACCATGTGAACGGACGTCAGTTTATAAATTGATGAATGTCTGTGACTTAATAACTACCATGTGAACGGACGTCAGTTTATAAATTGATGAATGTCTGTGACTTAATAACTACCATGTGAACGGACGTCAGTTTATAAATTGATGAATGTCTGTGACTTAATAACTACCATGTGAACGGACGTCAGTTTATAAATTGATGAATGTCTGTGACTTAATAACTACCATGTGAACGGACGTCAGTTTATAAATTGATGAATGTCTGTGACTTAATAACTACCATGTGAACGGACGTCAGTTTATAAATTGATGAATGTCTGTGACTTAATAACTACCATGTGAACGGACGTCAGTTTATAAATTGATGAATGTCTGTGACTTAATAACTTCCATGTGAACGGACGTCAGTTTATAAATTGATGAATGTCTGTGACTTAATAACTACCATGTGAACGGACGTCAGTTTATAAATGGATGTATTTATATGACTTAATTAATCACTACCATGTGAACGGACGTCAGTTTATAAATTGATGAATGTCTGTGACTTAATAACTACCATGTGAACGGACGTCAGTTTATAAATTGATGAATGTCTGTGACTTAATAACTACCATGTGAACGGACGTCAGTTTATAAATTGATGAATGTCTGTGACTTAATAACTACCATGTGAACGGACGTCAGTTTATAAATTGATGAATGTCTGTGACTTAATAACTACCATGTGAACGGACGTCAGTTTATAAATTGATGAATGTCTGTGACTTAATAACTACCATGTGAACGGAGGTCAGTTTATAAATTGATGTATTTATATGATTTAATTAATCACTACCATGTGAACGGACGTCAGTTTATAAATTGATGAATTTATATCATTTAATCACTACCATGCCGGCTTCGTGGCTTAGAGGTTAGCGACTTTTCTTCGTAATCTCGTATACTCTCGTGGGTAACGTGATAACGGTGAGAATCAGCAGTGGTTCGAATCGCATCGGTAACTTACGGGGTATGTGAGCCATCCGCTCAGAAAGCAATGGCAAACTACTGAGCGTAATCTTGCCAAGAAATCAACATACAGCTGAAAGATGCTGGTGTTGACAGCGATGTCCTGTAAAGGATATGCAAACCAAAAAAAATCACTACCATGTGAACGGACGTCAGTTTATAAATTGATGAGTCGCTGTGACTATATTAATCACTACCTTGTAAACGGACGTCAGTTCATAAATGGATAAATGTCTGTGTATATTGAAATCACCACCGTGTGAATGAACATCAATTTATAAATGCATGAATCACTGCGGTTATTGTAATGACTACCATGTGAAGGAACATCCATTTATAAATTCATGAATTGCTGTGTCTATTTTAATCACTGCCATGTGATCTAACACCGGTATTTAAATTGATGTTCACAAATTGATGAAATGATGTGACTAATTACTAGCAAGTGAATGAACGTCGATTTATAAATTACTGCACAAAACATCGTTGCTGTTGCAGAATGGGCCGTGCCAGTTACAGCTAGTCTCTCCGTGGCGCTGCTGATGGCTGTGCTGGGTGTAGTTGTCACGTGCTGCAGATCAAGGCATAGACGTGGCCATCCAGGGTTCGTATCTGTGTGTGTGAGTGTTGTGTGTGTGTCTGTCTGTGTCTGTCTGTCTGTCTGTCTGTCTGTCTGTCTGACTGTCTGTCTGTGTGTGTGTGTGTGGGTGGGCGGGCGTGTGTGTGTGTGTGTGTGTGTGTGTGTGTGTGTGTGTGTGTGTGTGTGTGGGGGTATGTAGGTAGTAAATAAGGTAGATAAGTAGTTAGGTAGGAAGATGGTTAGGTAAATACTTAGTAATGTAGGTATACATGTAGGCATTAGTATTTAGGTGGGTAGGTAGGTAGGTCCTGTTAGCGGGGTAGGGGTATCCCCTATCAAAGGAGAGGTAAGACGCCTCCTTTCCTCCGTTAGTCTACGGGACACCCTTGGGCAAGGTGGAGTACCCGTTTAGCCCCCCGATAAGGGTTACGTGAAGCCATGGAAGCAGGTGGTGGATGGAGTGTGAGAGCAGCCGACAGATTGTTGTTGGTTATGGTCTTGCACTCTGCGGCGATAGGCAGATGATCTCATCAGTAGAGACAATGGCTATGGCCACCGACTAGTACAGTCACTGCCCAGAAGGAAAGCAATGGCAAACTACTTTCTGCAAAACTTGCCAAGAAACCATAACAACCATGAAAGAAAACATAATAAGAAAGAGATCTGGTGGCGAGACCCCCAGGCCAGGCAGATCAGATAACACTGGGGAAGAGTGTGACACAGGGACCAGTACTAGTAATCGTGATGACGGAGTTAATCCTGACTGTGTTACCAAGGAAATCCCCTGTGTCAGACTAAGAAACAGAGTGAGAATAGCAACGTGGAATGTGAGAAGTCTGTATGAGGGAAAGCTTAAAGTAGTGTGTGATGAGATTGAGAGGTTAAACATTCAAATTTTAGGAATTAGTGAACATCGCTGGAGCGGCAAGGGACATTTTACAACTGAAAATGGAAGTCTTTTCATTTATTCTGGTAGAGACGTCGGAGGCCAGAGTGGAGTGGCATTTTGTTTAGATAAGACAACTGCAAAATCTTTAATGGGATATAATCCAGTTAGTGATAGAATCCTCACTATTAGACTTAAAGGCCGTCCAAAAAACACAACTCTCATACAGATATATGCACCTACTTCAACAGCAGAGGAGGACGAAATTGAAGATTTTTACAACACACTACAAGACACATTAAATAAGATTGGTCATAATGATATAGCAATAATAATGGGAGATTTTAATGCAAAAGTAGGTGCAGGAAGAGCTGAAAATGAGAGACACGTTTTAGGAAAATTTGGATTAGGAAATAGAAATGATGCAGGTGACAAATTAATTGAATTTTGCACAGAAAATGAGTTAACGATAGCCAACACGCTTTTTAAACAACATCCAAGAAGACTCTTCACATGGAAGTCTCCAGACAGTATTACCAAAAATCAGATAGATTATATTTTAATACAAAGAAGATGGAGATCAAGCATAACATCTGCAAAAACCCCATAAGTGCAGACTGTGATACAGATCATCAGTTATTAGAAGCAGATCTGAAATTAAAACTCAAAAAGCTTACCCGAGGACCAAGGCCACTTCATTTTGATCTCACAAAAATACCAGATGCATACAACGTAGAAGTTAGGAATCGTTTTGGGGTCTTGATGTCTGTACAAGAGGAAATGACACCTGATGAACTGGCAGTACAAGCTAGAGATATCTTGATAACTGCAGCCAAAGATTTAATTCCGACCAAGAAAAAGCAACTTAAGCCATGGATTACATCAGACACGTTAGAATTAATAAAACAACGAAGGGAACTGAAACAGAAAGGAGGTGAATCCGATAACAGCAGGATGAAGTATAAATCTTTAACTCGAGAAATAAGAAAGAACACAAGAAAGGACAAAAATCAATACATACAAGATTGCTGTACCAGAATAGAGCAATATCATAAGACTGGAAGAGATTATGAAATGTTCAAAGAAATGAAGTTATTGACAAGAAATGTTCAACCTCAATTGAATGTTATCTGTGACAAGATGGGAAATACCTTAACAGAATCTAGACAAATTCTAGAAAGATGGCAGGAGTACTGCAGTGGAATGTATGATATGAGTGACAGTGAGGATATGAATGAGATACATGAGCCAATGACAGCAGAGACAGAACCTGAACCCTCATTAGATGAAATTGCTTGGGCTATAAAGAACCTGAAGAATGGTAAATCACCTGGATGTGATGAGATACCAGCTGAACTAATTAAAGCGGGAGGAGAAGAAAGCATACACATATATCATGCATTATGTACAAAGATTTGGAAATATGGTATATGGCCAAAAGATTGGAAGAGAACTATCTTCATTCCAATACCAAAAAAGGGCAACCTGAAATTATGCACCAACTATAGAACTGTTGCCCTGATCAGTCATGCAAGTAAAATTATACTAAACATCATAATGGAAGACTTCGTAAGAAAATGGAAGAAGAGATTAACGTAGTTCAAGCTGGATTTAGACAAGGAAGAGGAACAAGAGATCACATATTCAACATGCGTTTAATAATAGAGAAGTGCAGAGAATTTAATGTAAACCTATTCTCATGTTTTGTGGATTATTCAAAGGCATTTGACTGTGTACAACATCAGAAACTTTGGGAAATCATGAGGAATATGGGCTTTCCATCACATGTAGTACAACTCATAAAAATGCTCTATCTAGACCAGTGTTTCCCAACCTTTTTTGTACCATGCCCCACTTAAGCCTTTCTAAAATTCATATTGCCCCCCTCCCCCGCCCCATGCCCCCCCCCCTCAACATATACATTATTTTTAATATTCAAAAATTGAAATGTTCACTAAAGAAACTTGAATGATAGGTTTTAGGAAGAAATCACTAGGTAATTATTGAGCAAACACAGTAAGTAAATTTTCAAAACATATAATGGAGAACTGAAATTCAAGTACAAAATAATTTTAATGAAAGATTTTTCTATATTATTTTAATTATTAGTAATTATTTATTATTTAAATTTAGTGAGATCCTTGCGCTTGATGCTTGCTGCAAAGAGATCTTATGTCAGGTTCCAATTTAGTTAACTTCAGTCTCAAGTCTCCCCGTTTTGTTATATTCAGCCGATTTCTTCCATTTTCGAATTGCCCCCCTTAACAGTCAAATTGCCCCCCTGTGGGGCGTGGGCCC
Organism: Cepaea nemoralis; assembly: GCA_014155875.1. NCBI lineage: Eukaryota > Metazoa > Mollusca > Gastropoda > Stylommatophora > Helicidae > Cepaea > Cepaea nemoralis. Next base: position 190,218 of record JACEFZ010012189.1, read on the forward strand.
CACGTTGGGAAACACTGATCTAGACCAACAAGCAGCAGTTAGAATAGATGGCGAGGCATCAGATTGGTTTGACATCAAGCAAGGAGTCCGTCAGGGCTGCGTGCTGTCACCCTATTTGTTTAACCTGTACGCTGAAAATATAATGAGAAATGTAAGAGATGATATAAACAGGGAGCTATATGATGCCCTAAATATCGGCGGTCATGACATACCAGAGATTCGATATGCTGATGATACAGTATTACTATCCACAACACAGAATGGCATAGAAAACCTAATAGCCTCAACCCAATTGAATAGTGAAAATCACAACTTATATCTTAACATAGCAAAAACAAAGATAATGCATACAGATAAAACTACTATGGAGAAAGAAATATACATTAATGGGGAAAAATTGGAGGTGGTGGAAAATTTTGAATATCTTGGGTCATTGATTACCAACAACGGTGACACAATGAAAGAAATTAAACGGCGACTATCAATTGCTCTTCAAAGACTAAAACAGCTGAATAAATTATGGAGTGGGACAGACAGAACTACAAAAATTAGATTTTTAAGAGCATGCATATTTCCCATTGCAACATACGCCTGTGAGACATGGACACTTACTAAACAAGCTGAACAGCGCATAAACGCCTTTGAATATAAGTGTTATAGACGAGTTCTAAAAATATCTTGGGTAAAGAAAAGAACAAATGCATCCATTCTTCAAGAGTTGAATATTGAAGAAGGTTGGCTATTAAAGACGATAAAACAAAGAAAATTGAAATATTTTGGTCACTTGAAACGTCACGAAAGTTTGGAGAGAACAATCATGGAAGGGTATATGCCTGGGAAGAGAGGAAGAGGAAGGCCAAAGAGAAGATGGGTGCAGGATGTGGCGGATGATCTCCAGATGGGTGTATCAGACGCGGGACATCTTGCTTATGATCGAGAGCTTTTCCTGAGGGTTGTTATGGGAGCGAGGTTCTGCAAAGGACATGCTACTGAATGAATGAATGAATGAGGTAGGTAGGTAGTTTTGTGGGTGGGTAGGTAGGTAGGTGGGTGGATGGCTGGGTTGGTGGGTAGGTAGGTAGGTAGTTATGTAGGTAGGTGGGTGGGTTGTTGGGTGGGTGGGTAGGTAGGTAGGTAGCTAGGTAGGTAGGTGGGTCGCTGGGTGGGTGGGTAGGTTGGTAGGTAGGTTGGTAGGTAGTTAGGTAGGTACGTACGTAGGTAGGTACGTAGGTAGGTAGGTAGGTAGGTAGTTCGGTCGGTCCTGTCGGTAGGTAGGTAGGTCGATCGGTTGGTCGGTCAGGTTGACGACTACCGTAGTATCACTTACAATAGAATATAGGATTATGTTTTGTGTAGTTCAGCATTTTAGATATAATGATTCATTGTGTTGGGTTTTTCTATATTGATCTATGTATGTAGAGATACAGCAAATTATACCAGGCAATAAATCGCGTAACCTGTTGTTTGTGCTGTCATTACTCAAATTTACAACGGGAAAATATTGCGTTAAAGTTAAGGCAATGTATCTTATTTTCACATTTTAATTTGCATATACAAATACATCTTCAGACATCACAGAGACGGAGATGACACTCCAGCTGGTCACACACGGCAAGAACAATTTCAAACGGGAAATACAACAGTGCTCTCCGTGTCCGAGCTACCTCGAAGCTATAAACAGCAAAGAGACACGAGCGTTTTGAAAAAGCCAAGAGATGATCGGAATTCAAATATTGGCCAAAGAAGTGCAGTTGCCAATGCAGGAAAGTTTGGTACCAAACCAGGCCTTGCTACTGGTGTTGTTACGCGTAGAGAGATATTTGAAATGGACAGAATGTCTGCAGCAGCAAAAGAAAATGTGTATACACAACAACATACGCAGTGTAATCGAAAGGAATACTGTTGTGATGACGAAGACTTAATCTACGATGATCCAACGTTTATACATGATAACTCAGACTCGAGAAACGGATTTTCAGAAAGGATTCAAAGCTCACCTAAATCTGCAAATCGGCAAGCAAAGATTATTGATGGTACGGTCTATACCTTTAATAGAATTCCACAAACGGAATGTGAAATATTCAAAACTTCTGAAAGGATATCGCAAAATGAACCTAAAATTAAAAGACATAACCTTGGTAACGAGCGTTATATTCCAGCCAACATTTCTGCCTCTCGAGTAAGTCATGATTATCGAGTTCACCATCAGCAAGATCCACATGAATCAGCTCAGCCAAGCTACACTTCTTCTAATGATGGGTATATATCGGATGAATGCAGAGACGAACAATATTGGGAGAGCTGGGATGACAGAAAATACCCTAAAGGAGAACGTGCAATGGCTAGGATCACTGTTGTTAAAGATACCAATAGTATTAATGGGGAAGATAGCAACTCTATGAACGCTTTTAACCCGAACACTCGAGCATCAGCTTCTGGAAGAGCTGACCAAAGACCAGGAATGTATAAATGTATCAGCTTTGATGAGACACGACTTTCAAGCCATGCCGTGTTCAGTAAGGTCAAGTCGTCTACCAGAAAAATTAGCACAATTTCTGAATCGGCCATGACCTATCTGACAGTTCCACAAGAAGGGTGCATGTCCACGACCTCAGCAACTTATGAAACTGTCAATGACCTCACCGAAGTTGGAAATCCTTCTGGCAGTTCACAATTTTTCGTTGGTTCCTTTCCTAATCAAATAAATAATTTAAGCAGAGGTCAGAAGGCCTTTGGGAAACACTCAGAAACAAGTCGCAGACATAGCATCGACAATGTCAAAGAAACTGCCTCGAAAGGACATGTAGCAAACGAAGAAACAGAAAAAATACACGTAAATAAATCTGACCAAAATTCTGAACAACAGCAAAGTAAACCTAAGGACGACTATATATTTCCAATTGTCAGAAAAGCAAATATGAAAATTATGGAAGAGAGAAGAAACAAGAAGCTTGAGTCACAAAATAGTGGCATTGATGTCGGTGTGTTTGCGGCAGCAGATCATCTGTGGAGAAATAAGAATGCAAGTAAAAGTGACATCCAAAATAAAGAGTCTGAAATGACATTAAACGAAGAGCTTGCTGCAAAACTGTCAAGTGTTCCGCCAACATCAGCAACATTACCTTCGCGTCGGATTTCACATACGTCAAACATCCCGAAAATAGTTCTAACGAAAGAAGAAGAGGAGTCGACAGCAGACACTGGGAGACAGAACAATTCCCTGCATCAAGCAGGTGCCAAACCCCCAAGAGTACGACGACTAGCACGAGCGAATAACCCATTCTTGATTGAAGTGGATTCTTCAGAAAAAGTGAGACGATTGAGCGCTCCTTCCATGATAAGCAGCTCCGAGTCAACACCTGGCAGGGGCATCAGAGATGGAATGACTAGGTCCGCTTCTAATGATCATCTCTCAAGCTATAACCGCGATAACCGCATTAATTCTTTGTCTTCGCGTCGACCTTGGTCTTCGGAGTTCTTTGACTTGATCATAAACTCTGAAGGCTATTCCAATGATGAAAGGTTTAAGAAAATGATCGACGACAGATATAATGCCTTATTTAACAACAAACATCCTAATAAAGCTGTGGCTTCTAGATCTGATGATCTTAGTTTCCAGCAGGATCTGTCCCCAAGAATATGGAAACTTCTGACTGCAACCAGTCACACATCGCTGCCTCGTGATGAACACCGACACACTGGCTACTCTAGCGACAGAGAAACAGGTGATTCTGAAATCACGTCGAGGTTAAGCCCCGTCTTGGATATTAGAAAGCCAGGTCAGTTGCATCAACTTAATAACGAAACGGACCGTTTTAGTCGAGACAGAAAGCCACCTCACCACAATTCAGAATCACAGCTAGAGATTTCGAGTAGAAAAGAAGCTTCTAAAGACACTGTGGCAAAAATCAAGAGCAAGAAACGTGTCGCGCCCAAGATTCCTGAAAGAGAACATGCAAGGATCGTATCCTTACGGGACAGTCATAGCCCAAGGCCGAATCTTGCTCATGGCACTGATGGAATAGACAGCGGTACCGGTAATCAAGACACGTCCTCTCCTGGAAACTGGTCAAGAAGCACACATCATGACAAAACATCAAACCAGTCTCAAGCTTTAGAACAAAGTGTCAATAACAACAACAAACTCCTACATCTTAAACCACACTGGGAATCTTTCGAGGATGACTTCGAAGTGGAACGACTCCTCGCTGGTAATAAAGCAATTGCTGACGAAACATTTATTTCAGACAAACACAGAGATTCAAACCATCTACCACCAATCAGTTCAGAATTCATTGGTGCAGAGGCAGGAGTTACCAGATGGCCAAATATTGATGATTTTGACTCGGTCAAGAAATCTGTACATGTTCATATCGACACTTCCGGTGCTTTTGATACAAACATACCTCTTTCCCGTAAGCTGATGACTTCAAAACACACTAACCAAGAAACATTTGCAGATGATTTCTCCTTAACAACTAGCAGCATTAATCAACAGGCACAAGGAATGGCCCACAAAGTGTCTAATCCAAAGATAGTCAGCAGTAAGCTACCAAATTCTCACCAAGAGAACCCACAGAAAGAGAGCTTACAGTCACGCCCTGTAATACCACCACGCAAGACTCGGAGAAGAGCTCAAAGAAATCCCAAGTTAATTCGGCCTCCGTCTCCTTTTCTATCCAGTAATCGGCCAGATTCACAGTCCATGACTTGTCAAATCGACAACGGCTATATTCAAAGCGACGCAAACAAAACTCAAGCTATGACCGACAGTGGGCGAAACAACTACGACGGTGGCTATGATTCATCTCAGTCGCTTCCAATAGACAAACACAAGAGCTCTGATTCCATATCGGTTGCATCTACCCTGGGTGGCCTACAGCAACGATCGTTCAGCCTCAACGAAGATACTGGCATAAAGATGGTGCGACCCCAGCGGGCTGTAACCCTAGAAACGGACCAGCCGTCCACACAATTTACTTACTTTAACGATTGGTCGAATTTATTCACCAAAGTCGAATCAAGATTTCTATCTTCAGCAAACAATACTGTGCTACAACATGATCGTAGTTCGCAGGACATTTTAAATGATAACGTCAGTCTTTCAGATCCAGAAATTGAACAGTACGTTGGATCTGCAGTGTCTTCCACAAGTCTGCCTGTTCAGCAGAACGAACAGAACAAGCTGATGACATTACTCCTACATGAAAATAATGACTCTGGCGCAAGGATATCCAATGTTTAGTGTTGGGTAAAGCTCTTGGGCATGGATATCCATCGTTTCCCACGAGTACAGCTTTGGAGAAAAGATATCCATTCCACTCTGACTTATCCTTCCGTACTACTTTTAGTCAGGGATATCCATAGTTACAGCAGAAGCTCATCTTTTGGCAACTGATATCATTTCTTCTTCTTCGTGCCTCTTTCGAGGGAAGTGCTCCAAACTGTGTAATGCACCTCCAAGATAAGGGTATCCGACTTCTGTATGAAAGTGTGTCAGGTACGCTTCCTCTAAACAGATTCCATCCATAGTAACGGTGATTTCATTTGTTTAGCGTGAGTACTTTGTTTGGTCAGGAATATCCAGTGTATGGAGGATGAGAACTAATTTGGGGCAAGCATCTCCAACGCTTATCGCGAGTATTATTATGGATCAAGAACCTCCTCTGTTTAACATGGGTACAACTTTTGGGTAAGAATATCCAGTGTCTTGCATGAGTACTACCTTGGTCAGGAATATTCAATGTATGGCGAATGAATACTACTTTGTAGCAGGGATATCCTATAGACAGAATGAGTACAACTTTGATGCAGAGACACCAAAGTTTCGCATGGGTACAACTTTGAGGCAGTTATATCCAATGTTTCGCATTAGTACAACATTTAGGCAAGGATATCCTATGTTTAGCACGTGTATTACTTCGGAACATGGATATCCAATAGTTAGCATGAGTCCTACTTGAGGCAGCAATATCCACTTTAACATGAGTATCACATTTTGGGCAGAAATATCCAATGTTTGTCATGGCTGAGAGATCGTTGCAATGGTATCCGGTGTTTGTCATGAGTATTACTTTGTAGCAGGGATATCCGATGTGGGCGAAGCATGAGTACTACTTTCGTAGAATTTATATCCAATGTTCAAAAGGGTGAGTATATGTGAAAGCCTGCTCGTCTTTGTTCATTGCAGCCTGTTCCACCCACACTCAGTTCTTCAATTCAAGAGCCGTAATCGATAAGATGTATCGTGACTGGTGTCCCGTGCATCATACTGTCATTTATTGCCCGAAAACACGCGACAACTGTAAAATTGATTACATAAATTAAACGTAAACAGTCAAGATTATTTGGGCACGTTGTAAGGAGAAATAGACTAGAAAACTTAATGACAACTGAAAATCTTTTTACGAAAAGAGCAAACGAAAGTCACAAATATAAATACGTGGATGGTTTAGTGACACGGCATAATCGGGTCAAGAAATACAGACCTAAATGAACGGCCACACCCATCGGTATGACACAAGATGGTAATGATACTCCATCTGCCCTTTTCATGGACAGTATCAAGGCGTGGTCTCTATATAGCCTGTCAAATTATACAATCAATCCCTAAGACAGATGATGAGCTGCTGTAGGCGAATGGAAGAAACATGTTAATAGAAAGATGGAACAATTGCATGTTACTATGAAGATCGAAAAATAACATTTTACTAGGAAGATGGAACAATAACATGTTACTATGAAGATCGAAAAATAACATTTTACTAGGAAGTTGAATCAATAACATGTTACTATGAAGATCGAAATATAACATGTTACTAGGAAGATGGAACAATAACATGTTACTAGGAAGATCGAAAAATACCTTGTTACTAGGAAGATGGAACAATAACATGTTACTAGGAAGATAAAAAAATAACAGATATATTCAGATGCAAGCAAACGTTTAGACTAAAGTCATTTTTAACATCTAGTCTGAGACTGGAGGTGGAGGCAGTCACGGTGGAGTTCTACTGGCTGGAAGGCAAACAGCACACACATGTAATTGTAACGGGCTCACAAAGTTTGATGAGAAATTTGAAGACAGACATGCTTCTGACAGAGTGGCAGGCTTCCATTCAACAATCAAAAATAGAAAACCTGTTGGATTGTTCCACCAGGAAATGCTGGTGTGGTGGGAAGCGAGCAGGTGGTCAGATTGGCTGGGTCTGCATCCGTGGGTGGGGAATTGATGCATGATAAGGCAGATGTGGTCGGGGGACTTTGGAATCGTGCGTAGTATAGTGCAGGAGAACAGATAGATCATCACGGCTTGTTGAGAATGGTGCTACAGGGAGTGACCAGAGGATCTGGCTGACACTCAGGACTCCAATGTAAGGCCAGACGGACACATAATCAGACAGTTGCTGGTACCATGGGTAGTGGGGCTCGTCGCTGGCTGTTGCAGATGAGGACGGAGCACTACGGGAATGTACCGAGTAGTGTAATATCGGTTCTTGACTGTCTGTCCTCCGTCCTCTATGTCATGTCCTTTGGAGACCTTGACAATGATTCTGATGATGATGATGATGATGATGATGATGATGATGATGATGTTGTGGATGATGATGTTGTTAATGATGACTGTGTTAATGATAATGATGATGATGTTAATGATGATAATGTTGTTACTGATGATGATGCTGATTTTACGATGATGATGATGATGTTAATTATGATAATGTTTTTGATGATGATGATGATCTTAAGTATGATGATGTTGTTAATGATGATGATGTACTATGCCAAACACGTAATCTAATGGCAGATGCTTGCTTGCTTGCTTGTGTTCGCTGGCTGTAAACCCCAGCGTGAAGTCCTGAATGTCGGATAAAGACATCCTGTTGTCCAACATCAGTGTGACGTCATACAGGACCTGAGGTTTGCGTGAGTATCCGTTGTCCCCCCGGGAAGGTTAACCCGGTCAACAAATGCCCGCAGAAGTCGGAAGTGTCGGCCTAACGGCGCAAGAACGCAGCTCTGCTGTAAATAGGCACAACGCAATCACGTCCGGGAAAAAAAACTCTGGATGAACGCAGAAGAAGAAGAAGTATCCGTTGTCCCATGTCTAGCTTATTGGTGTGCAGATTGGTGGTTCCTCGCCGTGCAGGGAGATACTCTCCGACTTCGGAAGAATCAGCGATCCTACTACATTAGTCAGGACCCCGAAGGGACCTATTGCCCAGGACGCACGACTAGAACGTGTCAGCAGGTCTTGGCCAGTATAGAACCTGGCCCTGGTGCCTTGGAAACACCTATGCGTCCCTAATGACAGATATTACCGTTGGAGTATGAAGTCATGACCGCCACCTTGCCATCTTGACAGACGATAGTTTTTTAAATGGAGTTATATCACTCCAGAGCACAATGCCTGGGCTGAATTTAGAGACCATGTCTTTCCCATGCAGCATGGTCCCTCCCTCCCTCCCTCTCTCTCTCTCTCTCTCTCTCTCTCTCTCTCTCTCTCTCTCTCTCTCTCTCTCTCTCTCTCTCTCTCTCTCTCTCTTTCTCTCTCTCTCTCTCTCTCTCTCTCTCTCTCTCTCTCTCTCTCTCTCTCTCTCGGCCTGCCTAGTTTACTCCAGAGGAAAGGTAACACCACTACGTCTGGAACAAGAAAGCTGCAGAAACTACCGGATCAGCAAAGCAATACTCTAACTGTCCGCCGGTCGGAGCTTCCATCCCAGACCAGTTGCCGGCAAAGGCTTAGGGCCTTATCTACCGTGCCATGACATTTGGTCGTTAGGTTGCATTTCCTAGCACTAGGGTACATGACTATGAAGTTATAGTTCACGAACATTGTGTATTTTTAATGACTGTGGGGTTTTTGAAAATATTGCCGTTCCAAGTTTTGTATTTACCTATTATGTTGCATGAACTCCACAGAGGCTGAATACAAAACTTGGAACGGCAATATTTTCAAAACCTCAGTCATTAAAAATACACCCTGTATTAAGACATGAGTTAACCGTAACCAGTTTCCTGTCTGATCACCTGACCTGCCCAACGAAATCCCCCACCACACATGTTCTGAATCTACCGCAGTAAACACGGCATTGCTTCTCCTCGTGAGATTTGAACCCTTCCCCCGCAAAAGACAGCCATTTCTCTATTAATTATGCTTTCACTACAAGACTCAATTTATGCTATAATTTATTGCAATTTGATTGTTGTTCTTTTAAGAACATTTATACAATTAGTATTACAAGTCTACAATGTTTTATATTGTTCCTGTTTGTGTGTTGGTATTTAAAAAAAAAAAAAAAATGCTATTGATATAAAAAGGGTATTATGTTATTGATACTGTTGTTATTTGTTTGTTTCTTGTTTTAAATAACATAAGTAAAATTAATATAATGATAAATTGTTGTTGTTTATGTGTTTGTTGTTATTGGTGTTAGTTAATTTAAAATGTTTACCATGTTATTGTTATTGTTGTTATTTGTTTATTGATGTTAGTGTTGATGTTTGAACCGCGATTACACTCTTGAACTACTGGGTGTATTTTTAATGACTGCAGTGTTTAAAAATATTAGCATAATGGGGAGACACTTTACCGTGAAGTTGGAACCGCGACTGACAGACTAACTAGAGTGACATTTGGAAAGATTAGTTACTGGAGAAAGGTTCTATACAGAGCAAAACACTGGATGATGATGTTGTAGAGATAGATAGTTCTTTGTTGAAAGATGTGCAGGAATGAAGTTTAAGGGCAAGTGTGCAAGAGGAAGACATTGAAACATGTGGCTGGGAAATAACATGAGACTGAGTATGTGAGTTCACAGTGAAGATCCGATATAGGAAGTGGTAGGGGACTCATTCAAGTCGCCCCTCAGTGCGAAGTTGACACAATCAACATATAAAAAAAAAAAAACACGGTCAAAATGTTCAAACAAAGAAGAAGACATATAAACAAAGCACAATTGGTTTCCTGGCATTTTTATGTACCTCGTGAATTTCACACTACAGAAATACTTAACATTGGAGATCAGCATAGCTGAATGGATAAGAACGCTCCGTCTTAAACTTCCGGTGTGATAATGCCGAGGTAGCAGGTTCAACCCATGTACTGGTCAATTGGACGAAAATGTTGACTTCTCGCCCGTGTCTTTGTCTTGGAAACGTAAACTACAAGTACCTCTAATGTTGGAGTGGGTTCATCTGATAGCGAGGGACACTGGTGACAGGGAAAGCTAATCCACACGCAAACATCAGTCCAGTGCACTAGAAGTTGTTGCACGCGTATGGACTACGCTTGAGTTCAAAGTGAGAGATCGGAGAAACAAATAATAATATATAACATAAGGCAAACACATGAATCCTTTTGGATGAGATACAGTTAAGCTAAGTTGAGTTAAGTTGAGTTGAGTTGAGTTGAGTTGAGTTGAGCTAAGAACCGACATCACTGCACTCAGGACATTCCCATACGTGCTCCGTCCCCGTGTTCAAAGAGTCACACTACTAATCGTTCCCATCGCTATCTGATTGAAAGTTCTCCTGGTCTTCCTTCTCAGCTGTGAGATTCTCCTAGAACCCCTGCCGATCGCCTGCAATATCATTCTTTCCACACACGGGTTCTCAATCTGTTCCCCCACCTTCTTTACCTGGTCCCACAGGCGCACGACCACCTCTTCCTTGTCCATAGGTAATCTACCATCAAGAAATGCATTCCCTGCCAGTCTATCAACCTGTTTATTCCTCCACACTCCCGCATGGTCAGGGTTTAAAAATCTCTACAATTCTCACAATCTGTGACCTCTGAACGAACAAATGAACGAACGGTCTTTATTTTCAAAGGGTAACAAATTGGGCACGCAGGCCCATTTTACATTCGCCCCTTCCAATCACTCATCTTTCGTTCATGCATAAAACATTCCCATAGGAAAAAAACATTGTCAAATGAATGTTGTAAACATAAACAATGGAAGCGAGGTGAGCCATTCCATAATAAACATTTCTTTCTCCGAGTAGTTATTAACACTCCAATGTAACTACGAAATACGCCAGGCAATATAGATACATATAACATACACATTATACACATATAAATATGTGTAGTTCATACGGAAATTCACAAGTATTGATTGACACTCATAATGCAGAAGAAGGAAGTAGAGATCAGAGGACACACTAAACATCATAAACATTAAAAGCTATAGTAACCTCAGCGGGATTCGAACCTGCCACCTTCAAATGACAACAGCGCCTCTCTGTAGCAACAAGTGAACTTTGACGTTTGACCTTCTAGACTCACCCATTGTTATGTTGTCTAGGGTGTCATCTGCCGCCTTCCGTGACTAAGGGCTTGCGGACACGATTCGTGAGCCCGCTTACCCGAGTTCGAAACAAAGCTGCGACCGATTTGGCAGCAGACTTGTCGCGCTTGGTAGGGGAGCCGGTCGTTCAGAAATCAATGGCAAACTACTGAACGTAAACTTACCAAGATATCAACAACAACAGTAACATGCTGGTGTTGACAGCGATGTCCTGTAAATGTTGTTTTGCATATCCTTTACAGAACATCGCTGTCAACATCAGCATCTTTCAGCTGATTGTTGATTTCTTGGCAAGATTACGCTCATTGGTTTGCCATTGCTTTCTGAGCGACCGGCTCCATACTCTCATAAGCCACTGGCGCGACTCGAACTGCTTCCAATTCTCGTGCGCTCACGTCAACCACGAGAGTATTCGGGGTTACGGAGAAAGCTGCTAACCCCTCGACAAGGGAGACCGGCGTCCTGTAAATAGGATAAGCAAAAAAAGTGTGTCACCTAATCTCTACTTCATTATTCTACTTCTGGGGACGCCAATAAATACCGGGTGTTTGTGAAGTCTCACTATACTTTGCATGTAGAACAAATCTGAAAAATGAAGCATATGATGTCATCAAACAATGTTCATCAAACAATAGTCCAATGTTCATCAAACAATATCATCAAACAATATCATCAAACAATATCATCAAACAATATCTACAAACAATATCATCAAACAATAGTCCAATGTTCAATGTGAAGCAATATGCAGCGAATGGTTGTCGTCTGCTGGGGTAATTATGTGTACTCCAAGCAGAATGGTGTTATCAACGGAAGAAAGATTTATTTTTTTTTCATATTTGTTCTACATACAAAGTGTAGTGAGATTACAAACACCAAGTACTTTTGAATTTGTTTATGAGCTTTCTTAATGGCCTCAAAGATTCGCCAATAGATATATATGTGTAATGTAGTGTATAGTATGTTGTTTATGTATCTTTGTTCACATTTACAACGCAAAAAATGTTGCTTTCATTATCTACTTCAGTCGAAACATCAGCAAACTGCATAAAAAGGCTAGAGCAATTTTAGATAAATTGTCAGCAGCATCAAGTGGCGTGCGATTATTCAATAAGGAATTTACACAAGCCTGTTGACAGACTTTGGAACCGTCTTTAAACTGCAATATATCGGGTGTTCGTTCACCGTTGTACCATTACTAGACGAGCTCATTAACAATGAATGGGGAATTGTTCTGCACTGGGTGATTGGATACAGGAGCATCTTCGTCGCACTGTGCAACTGCCCATTAGTGCTCCGATTACTCCTTCAAATCATGGTAGTGGACAATAGGAAGTCCACTTTCAGAGCACTCCTGCGGTTGCTTTGTTTTAACATAACAATAACTCAGAGTTGGAAAACTTAAAAAATTGACACGGGACAAAGGAAGTTTCTCAAAGACATGTCGGTTAGCAACGACTGCCAACAAGAAGCCATTGAGACGTTCTCTGTTTAACGACATTAAATGTCTGTTTATTATTAACTTTTCTTTCTGTTTCTTGTGCTTCTTGTCAAGACCTAAAATACAAATCTGATTCTCGCTGTTAAACATTCGTTTCCTACCGGAATCCAGTAGTTTTAATTATCTGTTACGTCGAAGGTAAGGTTGTTTAAATACGACCATATCGTATCGATATCATGCGCCATGCTGGGAATCCATGATATAAAGTATAGCTGCCATCCGTCCACACCAACAGACAGCCAGAATCGCTTGGTGGAACACGTTCAGATCTTACACACAGTTTTCTATCCCAATAGAAAGGTATTCTCCGTAAGTTATGATTATTATTATTATTATTATTATTATTACTGCTGCTACTACTACTACTACTACTACTACTACTACTACTACTACTACTACTACTACTACTACTACTACTACTACTACTACTACTACTAGTAGTAGTAGTAGTCAAAAAGTCTTAAAAGTCGAGAGAATCGACTTCATTGCGCCGGGTTTATCCCATATGGCTCGGTCTATTTCCGCAGAACGGCCTGCCGTAAGCGGTGCACAAAGCATGAACTCTGTAGCTCCAGCGACGACCCCCAGGAGTCTCCGAGAAAAATGCACTCGTGAACCGAACGACGTAGCCTGAAATCGAACCCATACCTTCAGAACGCGTTGAAGACGGCTTGACCACTACGTCAAGGAGACTGCACATTATTAAGAGGCAAAAAACCTAAAATGGCTTCCAGAAAATTTCCTAGAAAGTAAATACGGTCTACAGGTTTTTGACATCATCACTAATTGAGTCATCATCATGTGCCATGCCGATAAGCGTGAGCGGTCATGTTTCGCCATTTTACACGATCACCAGAATCGTAGATCAGCTCAGTATTTTTGTCTAGACCATACCACGTGACCAAGCCATCCATGTATTTACTTCTCTGCATTCCCCCTGTTCTTTCCCCCCCCCCCCCCCCAACCCCAATCTTGGCAGTTGCCACCAAGTTCTCTAATTCATGTTTAATTATAACGTGTCCAAAAACATGTTGACTGCCTACATCTAATTTCTCTAATCAGTTTACTGTTCTCATTTGCTTCTTGTAGAACTTACTCATTGGTTTCTATGTCTATCAATGATATTCTTTGCAATTTCCTCAGAAACCAAATCTCCACTGCCATTAGATGTATATTTTCTCCCAGCTTGTTTGCTTATTTCCACGTTTCGCATCCATACAAAAGTACAGGCTGTATATAGCACTTCAGCACTTTTTCTCGTTGCAATTAACATCCTTTTATAGGTCAATATTTTTTCAATCTGGCAAAAGGCTACCTTGGCCATGGCGATTCTTGTTCTAATCGTGTGCCGATTGGTTGATCAAATGTGGAGTTAGTACCAGGTACCTAATCCACATATTAGACTGTAAAGGGGCTCCTGAGCCCAAACTATCATCTCCCCGAGACTATATTGCACAGTTCTAAATTCTGTTTCAAACTATCATCTCCCAGGGACTATATTGCACAGTTCTAAATTCTCTTTCAAACTTCATCTCCCCGGGACTATATTGCACAGTTCTAAATTATCTTTCAAACTATCATCTCCCCGGGACTATATTACACAGTTATAAATTCTCTTTCAAACTATCATCTCCCCGGTACTATATTGCACAGTTCTAAATTCTCTTTCAAACTTCATCTCCCCGGGACTATATTGCACAGTTCTAAATTCTCTTTCAAACTATCATCTCCCCGGGACTATATTACACAGTTATAAATTCTCTTTCAAACTATCATCTCCCCGGTACTATATTGCACAGTTCTAAATTCTCTTTCAAACTATCATCTCCCCGGGACTATATTGCACAGTTTTAAATTCTCTTTCAAACTATCATATCCCCGGTACTATATTGCACAGTTCTAAATTATCTTTCAATCTATCATCTCCCCGGGACTATATTGCACAGTTCTAAATTCTATTTCAAGCTATCATCTCCCCGGGACTATATTACACAGTTCTAAATTCTCTTTCAAGCTATCATCTCCCCGGGACTATATTACACAGTTCTAAATTCTCTTTCAAACTATCATCTCCCCAGGACTATATTACACAGTTCTAAATTCTCTTTCAAACTATCATCTCTCCGGGACTATATTGCACAGTTCTAAATTCTCTTTCAAACTTCATCTCCCCGGAACAGTATTGCACAGTTATAAATTCTCTTTTAAACTATCATCTCCCCGGGACTATATTACATAGTTCTAAATTCTCTTTCAAACTATCATCTCTCCGGGACTATATTACACAGTTCTAAATTCTCTTTTAAACTATCATCTCCCCGGGACTATATTGCACAGTTCTAAATCCTCTTTCAAACTATCATCTCCCCGGGACAGTATTGCACAGTTCTAAATTCTCTTTCAAACTATCATCTCACCGGGACTATATTGCAGTTCTAAATTCTCTTTCAGACTATCATCTCTACCGGGACTATATTGCAGTTCTAAATTCTCTTTCAGACTATCATCTCTCCGGGACTATATTACACAGTTCTAAATTCTCTTTCAAACTATCATCTCACCGGGACTATATTGCAGTTCTAAATTCTCTTTCAGACTATCATCTCCCCGGGACTATATTGCACAGTTCTAAATTCTCTTTCAGACTATCATCTCTCCGGTACTATATTGCACAGTTCTAAATTCTCTTTCAAACTTCATCTCCCCAGAACTATATTACACAGTTCTAAATTCTCTTTCAAAATATTATCTCCCCAGGACTATATTACACAGTTCTAAATTCTCTTTTAAACTATCATCTCCCCGGGAATATATTACACAGTTCTAAATTCTCTTTCAAACTATCATTTCCCCGGGACTATATTACACAGTTCTAAGTACTCTTTCAAACTACCATCTCCCCGAGATTATATTACACAGTTTTAAATGCTCTTTCAAACTATCATCTCCCTGGGACTATATTGCACAGTTCTAAATTCCCTTTCAAACTAACATATCCCCGGGACTATATTGCACAGTTTTAAATCCTCTTTCAAACTATCATCTCCCCGGGACTATATTGCACAGTTCTAAATTCTCTTTCAAACTATAATCTCCCCGGGACAGCATTGCACAGTTCTAAATTCTCTTTCAAACTATCATCTCCCCGGGACTATATTGTACAGTTCTAAATTCCCTTTCCAACTATTATCTCCCCTTGACTATATTGCACAGTTCTAAACCCTCTTTCAAACTATCACCTCCCCGGTACTATATTACACAGTTCTAAATCCTCTTTCAAAGCCAAAGATTTGCAAGACCGGTACTCCGCGAAGAGTTAGTTGCATATCCTTTACATGACGTAGCAGACAACCTCAGAATATTTTGGTTGTTCGTCGTTATTAGATAAGTTTACGTTCAGTAGTTTGCCATTACTTTCTGAACAACCGGCACCCAAACCATTTCATAAAAACCAATGTAAGACGGTCTGCTGCCAAACCGCCCACAGCTGTGTTTCGAACGCCGGTATTCGTGATTACGAACTGCGTCCGTAAGACCTTCGCCACGAAGCGGTCAGAGAGTTATAACAGTACATAATCAGGTGAGTATTCAGCATAACCTATATAGACTGGCTGGGATCAAGCATCGTTTGTCAACGGCTCCTCCTGTGATTTGTAGTTATGTTTGAGGTATTTCAGGGGTATTTCTGAAGTATTTCTAAGGTGTTACTGAGGTATGCCTGGGGTATTTCTGAGATATTTCTGAGTTATCACTGATATATTTCTGATATATTTCTGAGGTAGTTCATTGTCGTCAGACTCCAGCTCCCGGGAAGGTTAACCCGGTCAACAAATGCCCGCAGAAGTCGGATGTGTCGGCCTTACGGCGCAAGAACGCAGCTCTTCTGTAAACAGGCACAACGCAATCACGTCCGGAAAAAAAAACTCCGGATGAACGCAGAAGAAGAAGAAGACTCCAGCTCAGTGTCCAGGGAGAATCAATGAAGAGTCAGATGTTGTTTACGTGTTCAAGAGACGCAACACGCATCGCGGTGATTAACCAGTATATAGACGAAAGCAATGGCAAACCATTGGGCGTAATAATGCCTAGTAAATCAACATGGCGTTGATCACGACGTCCTGCAACGGATTTGTAAAAGAAAGAGCTAACAGCTACTAGTTCATTAAACAGGGTCAACTGCATTAATCAGGGTTAACTACATTAAACAGAGTCAACTACATTAAACAGAGTCAACTACATTAAACAGAGTCAACAACATTAAACAGAGTCAACTACATTAAACAGAGTCAACAACATTAAACAGAGTCAACAACATTAAACAGAGTCAACTACATTAAACAGAGTCAACTACATTAAACAGAGTCAACTACATTAAACAGAATCAACTACATTAAACAGTCAACTACATTAAACAGAGTCAACAACATTAAACAGAGTCAACTACATTAAACAGAATCAACTACATTAAACAGTCAACTACATTAAACAGAGTCAACAACATTAAACAGAGTCAACAACATTAAACAGAGTCAACTACATTAAACAGAGTCAACTACATTAAACAGAGTCAACTACATTAAACAGAGTCAACTACATTAAACAGAGTCAACAACATTACATTCACTACCATTAAACAGAGTCAACTACATTAAACAGAGTCAACTAGATTAAACGCTGGGCTCCCTGGCGGAGGATTAATGACTTTCTCCGTAATCCTGTATATCCACGTAGGGGAACAGCTGCGTCGCGTTTGTTACTTGCGGGGATATGTGAGCCGGTCGCTCAGATAGCAATGGCAAACTACTAGGCGTAATCTTGCCAAGGCATCAACAACAGACTTAAAATGCTGGTGTTGACAGCGATGTCCTGTAAATAGGATATTCGGGGGTGGGGGGACTACATTAAACAGTCAATTACATTGAACAGAGTCAGCTACATTAAACAGAGTCAAATACAGTAAACAGAGTAAATTACATTAAACAGAGTCAACTACATTAAACAGAGTCAATTACATTAAACAGAGTCAATTACATTAAACAGAGTGAACTACATTAAACAGAGTCACTACATTGAACATTTCCAACTACATTCGAACATTGACAATTACATTGAATGTACATTGAAACTACAATGGACTCATGTTCGTGCCTCACGGAATATTCGACATACGGGGATGGTCCCAGAGCATAATGGGCACATCGGCACTTCAGGGGTGACGTGGTTGCCATTACCTTGGTCGCTTTTACTTTCCAGAACACCATTTTAAAAAGATACAAAAATCAGGAATCAATTTGCAGTCACCATAAAATACAATCTTGCAATAACCGTAGAATATAATCTTGCAATCACTAACGAATGCAATCTTGCAATAACTAAAGAATGCAATCTTACAATTACTAAATAATACTATCTTGCAATCATTAAGAATACAATCTTAGCAATCAATAAATAATACTATCTTGCAATCACTAAAGAATACAATCTTGCAATCAATAAATAATACAATCTTGCAATCACTAAGAATACAATCTTACAATCATGAAAGAAGCAGTTTGATAGCAGCAAAAACTAGACCGGGTGCAAATGGACATGGTGACCATCTGCCACTTAAAGGAAAGATGAGGTTAAGACTTAAGATCATACAGAAAAGTCCCAAAGAACATCAAGTTCGATCTGGCATTACTTAAAACACGCAAAAGAAATTAGAGAAAGGCACAAAGTTACTGTTTAAAAAAACATATATAATGCCAAAGAGATAATACAGATTATTGATGAACAATGGGACATGTTGGAATCAATCCATCAGATATCAAAAGAAAAAAACCACGCAAACATAAAATTTCAAAGAAGAAATGGATGACAGATGAAATTTTGCTGATAATGGACAAAAGAAGGGTTACAAATTGGGCACGCAGGCCCGAAGAAGGAAAAGTAAGATAAAGAAGAATATTATAGAATACATAAAGAAATAGTAAACGAATGCAAAGTGGTTGAAGAAGTACGGCTGAATCAACAGTGCATGGAAATTGGGACAAACTATGGAAAAGACTCACATTCCATGTATCAATAAATAAATGCAATAACAGGTTGGAAAATTCGAAATACCACTGGATGTTTAAGGTGGAGAACCTGTGCAGTATTGATGGGACACGATAATATAGTCAATAGATATACGGAAGATCTGGAAGAGCTGTATGTTGATAGGAAACCGGAAATAAATATTCAAAACAATGGTGAGGGTCCACCGATACTTGCAGCGGAAGAAAATGCACCTGGTCCTAACAACATTACTTTGGAGGAGGTTGCACATCCCCGGAACTCTTTGGCTCTGAAAGGGGGATTTAGAACTGTGCAACATGGTCCCATGGGGATGACAGTTTGGTCCCAGGTCTGGAGAAAAGTCTTTACATCAAAGTCACTCCGATAGATGCGAGCTCTTTTCATGAAAATTCTTTTCTTTAAAATTGAAAGCTATTTAATAAACTCTTTGGAATGCACCCACCCAGTGGGAATTAATACTGTTGTAGACGCAACTGTATACCTCTGCTGACTTTCCTCTATATATTCGAATCTAACTGTTTGCACACCTTCGGCTCCACATTTCCTTATTTGACACCTTTCACAACTGAACTGCGCCGCCTTCCTAGCAATAAAGTGTGTGTATTGGCATAGCAACGGGTCATACCAAACTTGTTTCTGTTTGTGTTTTAATGTTATTACATTTTGTAATTTCTTGTTTTTCATTAGATCTGTTTGTGGTGTTCCTGATGAAGATTATTATAATCGAAAACGTCGATTAGCTGTGTCGTAGTATACTTTTTTTTTAAAAATACTTTTACATGTGATTCATATTTGCCGTAGTTGGGTTCGTTGTAAGGTAAGTACATTGTGTCTATTTTATTTTTCTCACTTTTTTCGCAAACGTTACACGCACCCAACTGTTTTCATTTCTTCTTTTTATGGTTAAACAACCTGAAGTCAATGAATTGGAATTAAGAGTTAAAAACCAGTCTTACAGAGAATCCCAAATCAACCAACTGCCCACTGATTGATGAATGTTTCTGTATCATTATTCCAATGCATCTCCCACAGATCTATCGACAGCATCTCTAATAGACCGCTCCATCTCACTAGACCACATCAAAGTCCACGTCAGACTACAGCTGTGTGACCAAAACAGTCTTCTCCACCATGTCCAGTATTGTCATGATCTGTGCCGTCCTTCTGGTGGCATCTCATATGTCCTGTGCCGTGATTCTCAGGCCCAAGTGGTATCCTTACTTCAGGCGGGACACCCAAGGTAATATCTATTTGGGTAATCCGTCATGTTTGTTCTAGTGTTATTTCAGCCATAAGCCCACCCGCTATTCGCCTTTCGAGATCGCCTCTGTAGACAAAGAGCAGATAAGTCTAAAATAAACATGCTGCTTGCCCTTTACAGAACCTTTTGGTCAACCCCAAATTGATTTTCTAGAGAACTGAACGTTCAGTGGTTTGTCATTGCTTTCTGATCGAGAAGTCATCTCTGAACTCCAACTTAATGCAGGTGTAGCGGTTGAACCGCCGACCTCGCCATCAGCGATTCGGAAGTTTAAGAGCGAACGCTCTTATCCTTTCGACAATGTCATATAGCCTAGTTAAACTGCAGGCAAATCAGCGGAAGACAAGGGAACGATAGAGTAAGATGGCGGACTATGATGATCAAGTGAGATGGCGAACTGTGGCGAATAGAGTGAGATGGCAAACTGTGACGATCTAGAGAGATGGTTAACTGTGGCGATCGAGTGAGGTGGCGAACTGTGGCGATCGAGTCAGATGGCGAACTCTGACAATCGAGTGAGATGTCGTACTATGACGACAGAGTGAGATGGCAAACTGTGGCGATCGAGTGAGATGGCGAACTACTCGTATGTCAGCCCGTGCATATGACATGTCGATGGTTATATTTCAGCGGGTGGCGTATGTTCTGTCATGTCCCATGTTTGTGTTGCAGGAATTCCTGTCTGTTTAGTCACAATAAACAGACACCGTGTTCACCTGAATAATCATAATCATCCTCATCATTATCATCAATTGCCTTGCCGGCTGTGTATATGTGCCTCATGTCTCTTCACAGAACTTGGTTGTGTTTTTGTTTTGTTTTTTGTATTATGGTATTCTAGATCAACTCTGTTGAGGATATTCCTCAATGCCACCGTCCCAGTCCATCCAGCTTCATTTCGCTTGGTCTGCCCTGCCTCTCTTCCTCTTGATCTTTCCAGTTGTCACGATGTTCTCCAAGTCCCCTCTTCTCATCACATGACCAAAGAAATCTGTTTGTCTGATTCTTATTGTTGTATATAATGTTCTAGTTTCATTAACCTCTTTCAGACAATCGTTGTTAGTTACTCTGGCAGTCCAAGAAATTTGCAACATTCGTCTCAAGAATCATATCTTCGCTGCTTCCAAATTCACATGAAGAATAAGAAAGCTTTGCTTCTTTTTTTTTTTTCTTTGCTATTTAATGTCTGGACAAGTTGTTAACGAAGTTGTTCGTTATCCCGTATATCCACGAGGGGAAAACAGCAGCACGAGATTCGGCAGCGGATCGCGCCGCGCTGGTGACCTACGGGGGTATGAGCCAGTCGTTCAGAAAGCAATGGCAAACTACTGAACGTAAAAACTTGCATAGTACATCAACAGCAGCTGAAAAATGCTAGTGTTGACTGCAACGTCCTGCCTGATCAAGTTGCGTCACTCATCATGAAAGACATGTTTCTGCTAGTCTTGTGTGACGTTTACCTCACGAGTGAATTAGGCGCCTCATTAAGTGAACTTAAGGTGAACGCCCTGTGTGACGTTTACCTCACAGGTGAATTAGGCGTCGCATTAGGTGAACTTAAGGTGAATGTCCTGTGTGACGTTTACCTCACAGGTGAATTAGGCGTCTCATTAGGTGAACTTAAGGTGAACGCCCTCGGTGACGTTTACCTCACAGGTGAATTAGGCGTCTCATTATGTGAACTTAAGGTGAACGAGCTGTGTGACGTTTACCTCACAGGTGAATTAGGCGTCTCATTAGGTGAACTTAAAGTGAACGCCCTGTGTGACGTTTACCTCACAGGTGAATTAGGCGTCTCATTAGGTGAACTTAAGGTGAACGTCCTGTGTGACGTTTACCTCACAGGTGAATTAGGCGTCTCATTAGGTGAACTTAAGGTGAACGTCCCTGTGTGACGTTTACCTCACAGGTGAATTAGGCGTCTCATTAGGTGAACTTAAAGGTGAACGACCTGTGTGACGTTTACCTCACAAGTGAATTAGGCGTCTCATTAGGTGAACGTAAGGTGAACGTCCTGTGTGACGTTTACCTCACAGGTGAATTAGGCGTCATCATTAGGTGAAGTTAAGGTGAACGTCCCTGTGTGACGTTTACCTCACATGTGAATTAGGCGTCTCATTAGGTGAACTTAAAGTGAACAGCCCTGTGTGACGTTTTACCTCACAGGTGAATTAGGCGTCTCATTAGGTGAACTTAAGGTGAACGTCCCTGTGTGACGTTTACCTCACAGGTGAATTAGGCGTCTCATTAGGTGAACTTAAGGTGAACGTCCTGTGCGACGTTTACCTCACAGGTGAATTAGGCGTCTCATTAGGTGAAGTTAAGGTGAACGTCCTGTGTGACGTTTACCTCACAGGTGAATTAGGCGTCTCATTAGGTGAACTTAAGGTGAACGTCCTGTGTGACGTTTACCTCAAGGTGAAATTGGCGCCTCATTAGGTGAACTTAAGGTGAACGTCCTGTATGACGTTTACCCCACACTTTTCAAACATTCTGGCTCTGTGGCGAGGTGGTTATGGACACAATTCGCAATCCCGCATCCCGCGTCTGAAACACAGCTGCGCGGGGTTTGGCAGCAGACCGCTTTGCGTTGGTTTTCATTCAACGGTATGAGCGTCGGTCGTTCAGAAAGAAATGGCTAAATACTGAAGGTAAACTTGCCAAGAAATCACAAACAACTAAAAAATTATGGGGTTGACTGCAATGTCCTATAAAGAAGGTGCAATTTCTTTTTCAAACATAAGAGGGAGAATTGTGAAGGAGGACTCTGGTGCTCTTGTTGAGACCATAAGTAGCCTGACTATGGAAGTCATGGCAGTAAGTAAAGCAATAACATGGCTCGAGACACAGACATTCAATAGTGCATGATTTCTTAGCGACTCAATGAGCATGCTCAAGAGGATAGAGATGGGGTGGATCCGAAGAGAGTGGTTGCTGTCTCTGGAGCGGTCTCGGCTGACAAAGATTAGTTTC
Organism: Cepaea nemoralis; assembly: GCA_014155875.1. Lineage (NCBI taxonomy): Eukaryota > Metazoa > Mollusca > Gastropoda > Stylommatophora > Helicidae > Cepaea > Cepaea nemoralis. The sequence goes on from JACEFZ010012189.1 coordinate 213,325, forward strand.
ATCTTCGTGGCAGGGCATGCGGGTGTACAAGGAAATGAGCATGGCTGACAAACTCGCAGGTAAGGCTACGGTGGAGGGCGGATGCGCCATGGACCAGGCTGCCATTCTGAATGCTCTACGAGAAGTAAGACTTGTGCGAGAACCAAGTGATCACTGCGAATCTACAACCATGGTCAGACTGCGAGAACAGCAAATTAAAAGAGGGGTGGCCAAACAAGAACACTAGGCAGGAAGCCAAAGAAGATTGATAAACCAACACAGAACTGGTGTCGTTAGCCGCTACACGCTGCGGGATTTGCTGAGGAGGGGATCCGAGCACTTATGGACTAAATGGTTCGATGTGCAATGAGGATGATCTGTCGACTAACTAATTAACTAACTTTCAAACATAGGGCACAAGGGCAGGCGATCTTTCCTTCTGTTCCTCCCTAGCAAGGCCATTATCTATCATCATATTGTGATGTGTATTATATGTATTGAACTAAGATATAAATTACTGACTTGTTCAACTACAACATCTACATCACCAACTACAACGATGTTTATTTTCTTGATTTCGCACGCAGAAGGTGGCAGTAGCTCCGGCCAGTCCGCCCTTCCTACGGAGACGCTGGCCAGACAAATCCGCACCCCTGACCTGGACAAGTTCTCTATCTGTCAGAGCGAGGTGGTCAACGAGGACTGCCTGGACAAGATTGTGACCGCGGTCGTCGGCAAAATCCTGCAGCTCAACAACCAGAAATACCTGTTGTACTGATCATAGGGCGTGACCAAAGTGGCTTATGTTTATGGTAGTCTGAATAATGAAAACAATAGGGGGAGAAATTGGGTGTTTGCTGTTAGTGGTGTTGTAAATTAAATAGTACCAGCGTGCTTTACAAACTGCACCACAAAGACATAACATGTTTTGGTCCACGCTGTGTAAACATGTTAAGATATAGAATATGGTGTCATGGGTTTTACAAACTGCACCACAATGGTATACAACTCTTGGACTAAATACGTTAAGCTATAGAATATGGTGTCATAGTTTTTAACCAGAAAGAGAAATAGACATGAGAATATAAAAAAGCAAGACACACAAGATGTCAAATCATACCTATCCTAAAACAAAATATCAACGTACATACAAATTGTAAAATAAGGAAGGTGATAGATGCTTTATTCGTCCCAATGCTGTGTTATCGATGTCTTATTTAGACAGTAACACCAATTTCTGGCTTTATAGAACACCACAGAATTAAATATTTCGTGCATTTATTTAGAATGGAACAAGATCAACCAGTGGCTAGAGTGTTCTACGTGAGAACATCGGGATACAAGGGAAGAGGACGACCCAGAAAGAGTTAGCTAGATGGAGTAAAGGAGACTTTGAATAAATCAAATATGACATTACCACAAGCCACAAGACAAGTGTAAAACAAAAATATTACAACTACCAACTCTCTGTGACGCTTCACGCCAAAAGCATTAGGTCTAGAAAAGTCACAAGAAGACAGATGATAACGTGATGTTTATTAGGCATTTAAAATAAGAACAGGAGAGCGACACCGATGTCCTTTGTATCTTAATTATTAAGATGCAAGATAAACTGAACACGCTGAATGGTAAGTGACAACAATGTCTAAAACTCGAGGAGAGACATGGGTAATAAGAGTAAATTCAATAGATGATAAACCGTTTTCGCTTAGAGAATCCTTACTTCAATAAGTGGAATCGTACACCTGTTGAGTAACCATGCTGTCGGAACAGTTAGAGATCTATGATCTAGACTTCGCTAGTGACATTGTCCTCGTGTCTCACACACGAAATCAGATGCAGAATCGACTGAACACATTGGATGGAAGGTCACACCAAATGACATGGGGAAAGACACGGATAATGAAAGTACATCAAACAAACGATAACCAAATCTCCCTTTGTGAAACATCACTGCACTGAGAATAACCTAAGAATAGTATAACTACAGGGTTTTGTAAAGTCTCACTACACTTTGTATGTAGAACAATTTGGAGTAAGAATCGGCACAGCCAGACGCGAGAGGTACATCGGGAAAACAAAGCGCCTCGTCAACCAACACAGAACTGGCACTATTAGCCACCGGACGCTGATGCATATGCTGGGGGGAGGATCTGAGCACCTATGGACATGTCCGGAGTGCAACGAAGATACCCCAACTGATAACTGACTGATAACTGACTGACTGACAATTTTGAAAAATGAGGTGCACGGCTTCATAAAAAAATGTGCTCCACAGTCCATCGTGAAGCAAAATGCAGAGAATGGCTGTCGTCTGCTTGATAATTTTTTGTACTCCAAACAAAACGGTGTTATCAATGGTTGGAAGAATTGTTGGAAGATGGTTGTTCAAAGATGTATAGCAAGTTTTCCTGATAAACAACCTCCTAATTGCATTACATCCGCCGGCCCCGTGGCTAAAGGCTTGCGAATGGGGTTCGTGAGCCTGGTACCAGGCGTTCGAAGCTCAGCTGCGACCGATTTGTGAAGCAGACCGTGTCGCGTTGTGTTATAACGTGCTGGTATGGGAGCTGGTCGTTCAGAAAGCAATGGCACACTACTGAACGTAACACTAGCCTAGTAGCATCAATAGCAGCTGAAAAATGCTGGTGTTGACTGCAACGTCCCGTAAGGGATACGCAACAAAATTTAATTTTAATTAATCGCATTACGGTTAGAAATTTGTTAAATAAGTTATAATGAATACTTCATTGATGCTTTCGAGCTTCCCCAAAACACTGTTAGACCAATGCGTAACTACTGTAACTAATTTAATTGATGTTTAGCACATTTTGATGACGTAATGTACATTTTTTTTTCTTTTTCAGAATTGTTCTACATTCAAAATGTAGTTAAATTTTACAAACTCCTTTTTCTGGAATCCAATGGGTAGGCGAGATATCTTTTTCTTTCGGTCCACGCCGTGTGGCGTTATTGATCATGTCTGCCTACAGCCTGCTGTCTCTTGTACTGTCAATCATTTCTGATACAGATGTTCCCCATGCCATGATGAACAACTGTCTAGCATATTTTCTCTTTATCTCCTCCTGCTTTTCCTCACCCTCAACTTTTCTCCGTTGTGACGACATACTCCAGATTTCCCCTTCTTATAACATGTCCAAAGTATGTGGAAATATAATAATACCTTGAACCACACGGGAAAGAAAATTACAGACATGAATAATATTGGGCAAACATGAACGGAGCTGCATGTAATAGCAAATGTTAGGACGGCATGTAATGAATTGGTTGAATGCCTATGCGGCAATGGGGTATAAAAGACACAAGATGATGGAAGTTTTTAACATGATGTTGATTATTATTATTATTATTATTATTATTATTATTATTATTATTATTATTATTATTATTATTATTATTGTATAGAACTGGTTACACGCAGTTAAAGTATAAGTCTGACTTGTAGATGCCTCGGCTACTTATAAACCGCCAAAGGACTCATTATGCAGCATTGGGTTTTGTTTAGATAGACACAGAAAACTGATGATAAATAAAGCACATTTTAAAACCAAATATTTCCTGCCTTTTGTGGTTATATAAAAGGAACTGTGGGGGAAAATTGGTGCGGCCTGGCCAGAGGCAGGCTATTGGTTAACGCTTAGAGATAAAGCGGTCATTATTGGGGGTCGTTAGTTGCAAGCATTCATGGGATCTTCGTGGCGAAGGGATTCAGCCGCCATCCTCGAGTTGCGAAGGTCTTGGGTTTGTTTTCAGACCTCTCATTCGATCCACGGGTGTAATGTTCTCGGAGACTCCTGAAGGTCGTCGCTGGAGATACGGAGCTCGTGCTTTATGCGACGCTTCCAGGAGGGCCGTTCTGCGGAAAGAGACCGAGCCATGTGGGATGAAACCCGGTGCAATGACATCGACCCTCCAGCCTTTATACCCTCTTTTAATTTTAGAAGAATTTATCATCATCTAGTGCCCTGCCAGTGGGTGTTGGCGTGCATGGCTCTCCAACGATCTCGGTCTTTGGTGTTCTGGATCAACTCTGTTGATGATTTACCTCCATGCCACCGTCTCACCCCATCCAGCTTTATTTCTCTTGGTCTGCCTCTGCCTCTCTTCCCCTTGATCTTTCCAGTTGTCACGATGTTTTCCAATACTTTTCTTCTCATCACGTTACCAATTAAATCTGTTCGTCTCTTTTATAATGTTGATGTAATGTTCCAGTTTCATTAACCTGTTTCAAGCAGTCGTCGGTATTTACTCTGGCAATCGAAGGAATTCGCCACATTCGTCTCGGGAACAACATCTCTAGGAGAACTTCAACCGATTATTATTAATTTATTTCGTTGTGTATCAGCAATAACTTTTAAATATCCGGATATTGCCACTTGCGAAGTCAGTATAATTGTGAAAACCATGAACATAATTAACCCTTAATCTCCAAGGATACAAATAAGGACGGTGGACGGAGCTTCACAATTACCCAACATACCAAGCCGAGGTTTCCAGAGTAAGTTAATAAGTAAGTCACAAATGGCTGTAGAAAAATAACTAAAGATGATAACAACTTCAAACCAGTTTATTTTTATACATACATTGTCCCTGTATTTCTCAACATAATTTCTACCAACATTGATGCACTTATACCATCGTTTTATCAGTCCTCCCAAAACCGGCTGCATAGACCTGCGTGCTTTGTTTTCATTGACCTACCATCCCACAGAACTGTGTGACTTACTTATTGACTCAACCTCGTAACTTTTTTCGGTACTTTTGCTTTCTTTCACCCCCAAACAAACGTTGCGAGCTATATTTAGAGTCACCAGCTATATTTAGCGCCGACGGTGATCTCCTCTGTGTTCGGCTGGAGTGCGTGTCAGTGCGTTTCAATTGCCCCACACCACAGTGTTGTTTCTTTGGGCTGTGGCAACCGTTTCTGTGTGAGTGTCTGTCACATCATGAGTTTTCTGGAACTGGCAGCAGCTGTCCACGACAAGCAGAGTAGTGTGGCTTTTCTGCAGCATCATGGCATCTTACATTCTGCAAGACGCTGTTCTCATAATCATGTCATGGTGCTATCGCTGACTGAGCGTCAGGACAGATGGAGATGCCGACGACATTCATCATGTCGGCAGGACATCCCGCTGAGACAAGGCCATGGCTGCAAGGCTCGTGTCTCCCGCACAGACAGATCATTCTTTTCATATACTGCTGGTCTCAAGAGTTGACAAGCATTTCATTTGGTCAGTTACAGTTGGGGATGTCGCCGAGAGCAACTGTTGACTGGAGTAATAACCTACGATAGGTTTGTGCCAACAAACCTGTTAGTCAATCCCGTAGTAATCGGAGGACCAAATACTACTGTCGAGATAGATGAGAGCCTATTTACAAGGCGCAAACATAATGTCGGACGAGTGTTGCCACAACAGTGGGGGTATTTGGTGGCATCTGTCGTGAAACACCCGACTGCTTTATGTTCTGTGTTCCAGACAGAACAGCAGCAACGCTTCTGCCGCTGATCAGGACACACATTCGGCCTGGCACAACTGTAGTCTCCGACCTCTGGCGTGCGTACGACGGAATTGGAAGTATTCCCGAATTGACGCATCTCACAGTCAACCACACCCACCACAACTTTGTGGGGACCCTACCACCGGTGCACATACTCAATGTATCGAGCGCATGTGGAGAACGGTCAAGGAGAGAAACAAGAGGCAGAATGGAACACGCAGGCATCTACTAGAGTCCTACATGTGGCGCCGACAGACTAAATGCGCTGGTCTAGATGTGTTCAACACCATTCTTGCGGACATTGTTGGATTCTGGCCACCGCAAGAATAGCGCACCACCGCCGCATAGAATTGCGCACCGAGCTACGGCGCAGCACACGGAAACCCCATGAATGTTCGGCGCAACACAGGGAACCCCTGGATGTGACGTCATACCCTGGGATTCCCTTTTGTTTGGGGTGAAAGAAAGCAAAAATACCCTTTTTTCTACCCAAGTATGCACCGCTTTACGGGACAAAAATTTGTCAGCATAAACAGGAAGCCCACCTTGGCGGGAGACATTTATGCGAATGACGCCGAAGTTGAATGTGAAGTGAAAACGTGGTTTAGAAAACAGATCACGCAGGTCTTTGCAGCCGATTTGAGAGGACTGGTAAAACGATGGGATAAGTGCATCACTGTTGGTGAAAATTATGTTGAGAAATAAAGGGACAGTGTATCTATAAAAATAAATTGGTTTCAAGTTGTTATCATCTTTAGTTATTTTTCTACATCCATTTGTGACTTACTTATTAACTTACCCTCGTAGATTATGGAAATTGCTATCATCCATGCAACAGGACAATCAGTCCAAGTGTGTGGGGCAAACAAAACACATAAAGCAGCTACTTTCTAAGGCACAACATGCAGAAACTGTCAATAGCACATCATGCAAGCATTATTCATACCAAAGCATGTAGCCACCCTCTTTAGAGCAGCATGCACCCACTCTTTATATCACATAGTGAAGCCACCATCTTTAGTACATTATGTAGCCATTCTCTGTAGCACATCATGTAGCCAGTCTATATAGCACATTTTGAAGCCACTATTTAGCACATCCTTTATCAACTCCCTATAGCACATCATGTAGCCATTCTATATAACACAGCCTTCAGCCACTGTCTATAATACATCATGCACATACTCGCTATAACACAACATGCACCCACTCTATATGGCACATCATACACCCACTCTATAGCGCATCATAGAGCTACTCCATAGAACATCATGCAACCTCTCTCTGTAGCATATTATGAACCCACCCTAAATAGAACATCATACAGCCACTCTATATAGCACATCATAGAGCCACTCTCTATAGCACATCATGTAACCTCTCTATGTAGCATTTTATGCACCCACCCTTAATAGCACATCATGTAGCCACTCTATATAGCACATCATAAAGCCACTCTATGTAGTACATCATGCAATCTCTCTCTGTAGCATATGATGCATCCACTCTCTTTAGCACATCATGTAGCCACTCTATATAGCACATCATGGAGCTACTCTCTATAGCACATCATATAGCCACTCTCTATAGTACATCACATAGGCATTTTCTATAGCACATCATATAGCCACTATCAATAGCACATCATCAGTCACTCTCTAGAGCACATAGTATAGCCACTCTATATAGAATATGTTGCACCTACTCTCTATAGCACATAAAGCAGCCACTTTCAAACGAACAACACGCAGTCGCTCTCACTATAGCACATTATAGTTATATGTAAACTTTTCAACATGCCTTTGACTCAATGAAAAGCTAAAATCCTTACGGAAGTTTGCTTGAACTCAGTAAAGATGAGATTGATTGATTGATTGATTGATTGATTGATTGATTGATTGAGGAACCGACATCACAGCATTCAGGGCATTCCCATAAGCGCTCCGTCCCCATCCTCAGCAGCCAGCGAAGAGTTCCAACCCCAATAGTACCAGTAGCAATCTGATTATATGTCCGTCTCGCCATTCCTCTGAGCGTCGAGCGTCGGCTACATCCCCTCTTCACTCCTCGCTGTCGCATTCTTGCCAGACCATGGTGATCCATTTGCTCCTCCGAGGTGTTTTCCAGATACTTCAGTTTGTTCTCTCTGTTGACGTTTCTACCATCTATCGTGAGGCTTGGAACATCAGCTCTCACAATCCTGTTGTCCAGAGAGCACCACAAAACAGCTGCCTTTTCCGGGTGGATGACAGCACCCATTTCAGTGCACAAGTCAATCACTTTGTCTATTGCCGCCTGTAGCTCCTGAGCTATTTTCACCCTATCTCTCCCCTGCCTATATGCAAGAATATAGAGGTAGGAGAAGTGCCTGGGGTTTCTTGGCAAAGGCTAATGGTCGACGTTTGGTGCAGGAGAGCCTGGCATATGATACCACAACATCTAGCTTAAGATTGGAGGTGGAGGCAGTCAGTGCAGCTTTCCACTGGATGGAGAATACTATACACACACACACACACACACACACACACACACACACACACACACACACACACACACATCGTGATTGTAACTGATTCAGAAAGCATGCTGAGTAAGGTGAGGACAGGCAAGATTCGTGCCGAGTGGCTTGCTTCGCTTCGGAAGTCACGGGTGGCAAGCATCGTCTGGATATTTTATCCCGGGCATGCTGGTGTGCTGGGGAATGAACAGGCAGACAGATTGGCTGGCTCTGCAAAACTTGGTGGAGTATTGATGCATGATAAGGCAGACGTGGTTGCGGCCTTGTGGGAGCACGTGTACACCTCGGAGGAGCAAATGGATCATCATGATCTGGCAAGAATGCGACAGCGTGGAGTGACGAGGGGATCTGGCCGATGCTCGACGCTTAGAGGAAAGGCGAGACGCACATATAATCAGATTGCTACTGGTAATATTGAGGTTGGAACTCTTCGCTGGCTTCTGAGGATGGGGACGGAGAGCTTATGGGAATGCCCCGAATGCTGTGATGTCGGTTCCTAAATCAATCAATCAATCAATCAATCAATTCTCCTACCTCTCAATGCCGAACCATCTGTGTACATCACCCGGGCGAGCATTATTAGTTGCTGGATGTCCACTTCCGTGGCCCCAGCTGACCACTCCCTGCACTCCCGGCTCAATGTGATTATAACTCTGCACAAGTCTGACTGCTGAAGCGACGTATAGCGGGGCCTTCCACTACTCATAAACGTCGAACATTTTCAAGGAGTTAAAATTTGAAGAGAAAATATGAATATTCTGAGATTTGATAACACAGTTCTAATTAAAACAAAGTCTGACAGCCACATTTAGTGAACAGCTAGGGTTAGAAGACACAGATTATGATCGTCACTAGAAAGAAAGAAATACCACAATATAATATACAAGTAAACTCTGAATATTATTAATCAAGTGAATCGGAACAATTATCTCGGAAAAGTCATAACATCTGATGGGGGATGCCTTGAAGAAATACAAGAAGAATCACCATGGCGAAGGCAGCCTTTGCAAAATGGAAAACAAACTGACCAATAAAATGATGTCAATTACAGTGAGATAAAGAGTGTTGAGGTGCTACATAGAGCCTGTACTTTTGTATGGATGTGAAGCTTGGACAATGAGCAGACAAGCTGGAAAAACATCTGATAACTGTGGAAATGTGGTTTCTTGGGAAAATGCAAAGAATACCATGGACAGACAGAAAAACCAATGAACAAGTCCTTCAAGAAACAAATGAAAATCGTTAACTCATGAGAGAAATGAGACTGAGACAGTCACAAATTTTCGGTCACGTTATGAGAATAAATAAATTGGAGAACTTGGTGACAACTGGCAAGATCGAGGGGAAGAGAACAAGGGGAAGGCAGAGAAGTAAACACCTGGATGGCTTGGCCACGTGGCATGGTCGAGACAATAACACTGAGCTGATCCACGACTCTGTTGATCGAGTGAGATGGCAATACATGACCGCCCACGCTTATCGACATGGCACAGATGCTGACGATGATGATAGCAACTGCAAACCATGCTAGACAACGTCGAGGATCTGCTGTTTCACTGTGTCAGTTGCTGCACATGCAGGTCTCCCATTGGCGTTAATTAATACTTCTGTAGATTTCGCAGTTTCACACCTTCTTAACGACTCGTTTTTCTTCCATGGTGCAGGTCAATAGTGGGGCAACCATTTTGTAATCATGGCGTCACCTTCTACAGCACACCACGCAGCCACTTCCTACAGAACCTCATGGAGCCACTATCTATATCACAATATGCATCCAGTCTCTATAGCACATCATGGAGCCACTCTCTATAGCATATTCTTTCAATGTCTATGTTGTTTAGTCCGTCCTCTAGTCTTTACTTTCTTCTTCTTCTTCTTCTTCTTCTTCTTCTTCTTCTTCTTCTTCTCTTCTTCTTCTTCTTCTTCTTCTTCTTCTTCTTCTTCTTCTTCTATGAGCACCAAATAATGCGTGTGTGTTTATTTATGAACTTCGTAAGTAAGTCAGTAAGTGAGTAATATTGGACATCCCGTGCTAACCTCATATTTGTATAGACCACTCACCATTCAGTTTGTGATGTGGTAAATGTCACGCCAGTCGCCCCTGCTTCCCACGAAGTTTTCTAGCACTCACTATAGTGCTGGGCAAACGAGGGACCTAGATTCAATTTAACAATTCCCCCTCAGGAGGGATTCGAACTCATGATCACCGAGGAGCGGCTGGCCGAGTGGCTAAGACCGCCGGATTCTTCTTCGGGAGACCCGGTTCGAATCCTCGTTAAGTTGTGGATTTTCTTTCTGTCGGGGGCAAAAAGAACACCGTAACCTGTAGAGTTCGCGGCGACTGCACTAGCCAGGCGGCCTTAATTACTCTGGCTCAAGACCACCCTCTCCCCCCCCCCCCCCCCCCCACCCCCATACACCACAAGATTCAATATAGACAGTAAATGATAATTTTTGACAGTTGACCACCGAGTTGACAGACAAAAGAACTATGCAGCCTCAGAGACTGTATTAATGTATTAATGTAAACAAGCTAACGAATGGTGCCATGTTCTTGCCCGTGCCAGAGCATGTTTAAATGTAAACAATTATAAAAACCCGCCTCTTAGTAAAACCCCGGACGATAAGGTCATCACCTTAAAAGGGGGGCTGCGTGGTCTCGAGGTATGGTGTCCGCCTGTCGGGGGCAAAAAGAACACCGTAACCTGTAGAGTTCGCGGCGACTGCACTAGCCAGGCGGCCTTAATTACTCTGGCTCAAGACCACCCTCTCCCCCCCCCCCCCCCACCCCCATACACCACAAGATTCAATATAGACAGTAAATGATAATTTTTGACAGTTGACCACCGAGTTGACAGACAAAAGAACTATGCAGCCTCAGAGACTGTATTAATGTATTAATGTAAACAAGCTAACGAATGGTGCCATGTTCTTGCCCGTGCCAGAGCATGTTTAAATGTAAACAATTATAAAAACCCGCCTCTTAGTAAAACCCCGGACGATAAGGTCATCACCTTAAAAGGGGGGCTGCGTGGTCTCGAGGTATGGTGTCCGCCTCGAGTGCTGGAGGTCCCGGGTTCAAGCCCCGGTGATGCCGGGATCTTTTCTTGTGGACTTCTAGTAATAAAATTTCCCCTGGTCTCTGAGTAGTGAGATCGGACGCCCGTGTGTATTGTTGCGCACGTAAAAAATCCCTTGGCAGTTGGAAATCGAAAAAGAGTAGCCTAACGCGCTGCCCGGGCAAAATTTCGAGTTAAAAATCTACCCAAAGTATTTCAGGATCCTCGGCGGTGCTACGGAGTTCGTGCACTGAGCTGAGTTCTCCAGACTCAGGTTTGAGTTAGGAGGAGAACGGAGCACTTATGGGTTGCACCCGTGTGCCGTGATGTTGATCCATCGACTAAACAAACAAACAAACAGTGTTATGGATGGCGAGTTATCAATCAACAAACTAGGTGCCGTCTCCACAATGAAGTTTGGCTGCAATGGATCTCAAACACTATTGGAGATAGTGCTTCTCGCCTTGACTACATTCTATTAGACTGCTGTTCGTCAATCTCTTGATTTTATCTTCCCACTTGTATCGTTGTCTACTTCTTGCTTGCTTACCCTCAGCCTTACACCCCCCCCCCCCCCCCAGTATGGTTTGTATAAAAGAGTTTTGTCTTTTAGCGTGCCGAAATATTGTCTTGTCTATGTTTTCATTTCTTTCATCACATCTCTTTTAATTCCCAGTAGTTCTAGAACATCTGTATTTTAGGTTTGGTTTCCATGAAATACGACATATCCTTCTGTCTACGCACATATCCAGGGCCTCTATTCGACTTTTTAATTGATTGTTCATTGTCCAGGCTTCCTCGCCATACGTAGTGTTGAATATATACATAACATTTGACAATTCTCATTGTTAATGCGTTGTTAATCTCTCTAGATTTTAATATTGATTTCATGATGTTGAAAGACTTTTTGGCCATTCCTATCCTATATTCTTTTATTATTTCTGCCATCATCCGTTATTACATGTCAAGATAGGAAAAACGTGTTACTGATGGCGAGTTAGCATCCATACATTCCTATATACCTGCTGGGGAAGAACCTCTAAGGCGAGAATTGGTCTGATCATCACTTTCAACATTCACTACCGCCATGAGTTGTAGTTGTTATGCCTTTTTGAAGCACAATGTCACAAACTATCGGCTGTCAAGACAAGGGCGGCAGCATCTCTTAGAGCAGTGGTTCTCAACATTTTTTGGCCCATGCCCCCCCTTTACCATATGTTCAGAGAGTAACTCCCCCCCCCCTCTTTCAAATGTTCTCCCCATAAATCCCCCCACCCTTACACAGTATACATAAACATGGAAGCTAAATTGAATAACACATACTAGAACAAGTCTAGACATCTACATAAAACGTGATTTGCGGGTCTACTTACGTTATGAAACGAATTTCATTAGGGCGAGAAGTACAGAACCGTAAAATTTAGAGGGAAAAATAAGTAACTGGTTCTTGTATTAATGCGATCTTGAAATAATCTTAATTCCCCCCTTGGAAACCCTAAAATTCCCCCTAGGGGGAATTCCCCACCGGTTGAGAACCACTGTGTTAGAGGTTAGAGAGAACGAAGCTATAAAATATTACTATTTGAATAACGAAGACACAAACCATAGAATGTACGATTTATTGATACATTCTATGGTTTGTGTCATCATTATTCAAATCCACTACGGGAAAACATTGTTTTGATATTAGTGTCATGTCCTTAGTGCTATGACGTCACTTCTGTCAACTCACCTAGAAAGTTCCCACCCCACGCCCACCCCGTTCCCTTCTCCTCTCACGTCTTTAACGCACTGCGTACTACGTTACATAACATGCATATTACGTCATTTCCTCTCCGCACAAGATGTCGTCGCGTCGGGACGGATCGGTCTACGTTGGTCGCTTGGCGAAGAGTACACGAACCCGAGATTTGGAGGAGATCTTCGAGCCGTATGGACGCTTGCTTAGATGCGATATCAAATATGGTATGTAGTACTAGTAGTATGCTTATGATTTATTTTATTGCCACAGTGTGTGTATGTAACAAACATGAAATTTATGTGAAATAAAGTCAAGTCGGGTCTCATTCTCCATTCACTACTCTACCTTGCTGACCTACTTACTACACTTCTTACCTAGTTTTAGTTAATTCATCATTTGGTGCTCTGTCCCGAGTTGACACCTCCTGTCTTCTTCTTCTTCAGCGTTCCGAGCCATTGAGGTTCTTTGCTGCAGTTACAATCCGTCTCCATTCGTCTCTCTGGTTGACCTTCTCTTGCCAGTTGTTGATTCCAAGTGCTTGTAGGTCTGTATATATATTATCTATCCACCGTCTTCTTGGTCTACCTCGGGGTCTACGGTCATTTATTTCTTGAGTGTAAGCGACCTTTGTTTCCCTATTATCTTCCATTCTTTCTTCTATATGCCCCAGCCATTGTAGTCTATATTAGCCTTCATGATACCAATTATTAGCGGGGACTTAAACAGATCATAAATGTCTTTGTTACTTCTTCTTTTCCACTTTCCACTTTGTGTATCCCTAACTAATGGGTCCAAAGATGCCTCTTAAAATTTTGTTCTCAAAGGTTTGTAACAAGGCTTCCTCTCCTTTCGTTGTACTCCAGGTTTCAGAGCCATACAGCACAACTGGTCTGATCAGTGTTTTGTATATTGTGATTTTGGTGTTAAGAGACAGCACATTTGATTTTAGTAGATGTTGTAGTGCATAGTATATCTTATTTCCAGAGTTGATTCTAGTTTGTATTTCTTCCCTTATGATGTTGGAGCAGTTGAAGATCGTACCCAGGTATTTGTATGTTTCCGTTTTTTTAATGGTCATATTATCTATTTGTATGTGGCCAGAGTTTTTAGCCATTCCATCTCTTGAAATTACCATATATTCTGTCTTATCTTGGTTGATAACCAACCCCTTCTGTTGGGCTTTTTCCTTGAAGTGAGTCAATATTTCCAATGTCTTTTGTTCATTTTCGCCTATAATATCTATATCATCTGCATGACCAAGCAGCTTGGATGTTCCTCCAATATTACATTCCTCCTTTACCTTCCTTACAACTTTCTTTAGAGCCGGATTAAAGAGTAGCGGCGATAGTGCATCACCCTGTTTCAAGCCAGATGTTATTTGGAAAGGGTCTGATTTCCTGCCTTTATATGTTACTATATAAAGAATTCAAATACCTTGGAAGTATGATCACAGAAGATGGCAGATTGGACAGAGAAATTGAAATGATGTCAAAAAGCTAGTGCACTTATATATCAACTATCACCCTTACTGAAACATCCAAACATACCCATGTCCGCAAAATGACAGATAATAAACAGCATATTCACACCAACCCTATGCTACCAATCTCAAACCTGGACTTTATCCAAATTACACCTTCGCAAAATCAACACCTGCGAAATGAGATGCCTGAGGAGAACTGCCAACTTAACAATCCGAGACCGAGTAAGAAATGCTACTATCAGACAGACTGTGGGATCAACACCTTGTGCATCATCAGCAACTACCATCACTGGCCTTACATCAAAGATCATCTGCGACAAGACCACGAGGACGTCCAAGAAGAAAATGGATTGACGACATCAGAGACATTGTACAACCACACGGAATGACACTATCCAGTGCCGTCCACCGTGCGCTGGAACGCAAATTATTCCTCCCCACGACGCTTGACGGCAGAAGTGGAAGATGATGATGATGATGATGTGTTACTATATTATAAGTATCTTCCATGCATAGTCTGGTCATGTTGATTAACTTCCTTGGTATTCCAAATTCCTGCATAACATTCCATAGACTATTCCTATGGACACTATCATAAGCCTTTTTAAAATCCACAAAAATGTTATGGAGAAATCTTTTATATTCCCATTGTTTCTCGGCTATTTGTCGTAAGATAAATATCTGATCTATTGTTGATCTGTTTTGTCTAAAACCCACCTGGTAGTCGCCTAATATGTCTTCTGAATATGGTTTTAGTCTATTTAGTAATACTGCAGATAGTATCTTATAGCTTGTGGACAGTAGTGATATTCCTCTATAATTTTCACATTGGAACTTGCCTCCTTTCTTAACCCTTTACAGGGCAGACGCTTGTCCGTTTTGTAGCCCTGAACGTGCAAGATTTTTTCAGGTTCTGTAAAGATTTCGGGTCGCGTTAGTAAAAACATCACAAACAAGGTGTTAGTCAACTGATTTTAGTTAAATAAACAACACAATGAAGGGAAAAGCATGCAGAATATGTTACTCACATGATTGTTGCTGGTAATCCATATATGAACACAAATATTTACAAAATACGGCATGTTGTTTGTGATTTTCCGTCATCTATACGGCAATTACAAACACATTTTCAGAATCATAATCACTTTCTTTAAAGTCCGACTCACGACTGCTAATGCAAAGTAACGCTTTGCACTGATATCTAGCTCCGATTAATAATCAACTTCGTGCCCTTTAATGTCATTTAAATTGAACAGAGCGAAATCTCGGCTATCACTTGAAGAATCGCCGCAATCCATTTTGAAAAACAGCGTAAAACTCCCAAAAACTATCAAAACAAGTCCGTAAAAGTCTATTCAAAGTCATTGTAGCGCGTTTACAAATGGCGGCCACGTTGTCAAGCTATGGGCGAAAGTGAAAGTAGCAGACGGAAGTGTCGGAAAGCCGAGAGATCGCGTTTTTACAATGCATAATAGTATCGGCCGGAATCGGCCGTTACGCTCGTATTTAGAGACCGGCCGGTAACGGACGCTACGCCTTGTAAAGGGTTAAAGATAGGTATCAATAATGATTCTTTCCAGTCATGGGGTAATTCTTCTGTCCTCCAGATTTTTATTATTAGTTTGTATAGCTTTAGATGTAATGCATGGCCACCTGCCTTTATAACTTCAGCAGCAATTCCATCAGCCCCAGTTACCTTATTATTTTTAAGTCGTGTGATTACATATAGGACTTCTTCAAATGAGGGTTCTTCAATTTGAGGTTCACACGTTAGAACCTCTTCCTGTGGGAAAGTGTTACTTGGAGCTTCACAATTTAGTAATTCAACAAAATATTCTTTCCATGTGTTGCACATTTCCTCATTGGTATTTATCATATTCCCATTTTCGTCTTTTAAACCATATGTGTGGTGTTGGTGCCCTCGTTTCATTGACTTAAATTCTTTAAAAAACTTTCTGGATTCGTTTTTCTGGTGATTAGTTTCCATATCTTTGATTATATTACTCATATATTCTCGCTTCTGCTGTCAAACTATTTTTGTAACCTCTTTACATTCATTTCTATATTGCTTTTCCTTTTGGATGTTGATGATGTCATTTAACCAAAACTGTCTGGCATTCTTTTTCCTAATGACTGCTTCTTTCACATTTTTGATTGAACCATCTGTTCGTTCTATGTGTGGTTAACACACCGAGACATTCTTCTGCGGTAGATTGAATTGTATTCTTGATGTTCAACCAAGTTTGGTCAATGCTTTCCTCCAAAGGGTTTTGCAGAGTTTCAAGTTTACATTTTATTTCATGTGTAAATTTTTCTTTGACTGTAATTTCTTGTAGTTTTTCTCTGTTATATGTTGGGTGTTGGGTGTAACCTTTGTAATTTAGTATAGAAAGCTCTCTTAAGTTTTATTTTCAATTTTGGCACTCAACTCCTCTATAACTTCTAACTTGTTGTATGTTTGATTCATTTCTGTTGTTAATTAAAATGTGATCTATTTGATTATAGGTTCTCTTGTCACATGATTTCCAAGTTTGTTTGTGTGTATCCTTTCTTTGTAGTCTGGTACTGCTAATCTGCAGTCCTTTGGCTTCTGCCAGGTTGATGACTCTCCATCCATTATCATTTGAAGCTGTATGTAGGCTTTCCATACCGGCAACTTTTTTATGAGTTTGCTCTCTATCTATTTTTGCATTGAAGTTTCCCAGGACAATCAGGATGTCCTGTTTGGGGGTTTCTTCTATGACATCTTCCAGATCATTATAAAAATCTTCTTTAATATCATCTTCTTTCTCTTCAGTAGGTGCATGTACATTAATCATCGTTATATTTTTCCATTTACCTTTTATTCGTAATTTACTAATCCTGTCATTAACAGCTTTAAAGTTTAGAACGTTCCCCTATAACTCTTTTTTGATGACAAATCCTGTTCCTAATTCATGTTTATTTGGGGTGTTTCCTCCATATATTATAATCATTCTATTTTGCTCTAAAGTACCCCTCCTGTAATATAAGAAAATATTAATAATAGTAATTTGTAATAGCTATACACTATAACGGTCTTTCCAAATGTCTCTCTTTGTCATAAGATAGATGTCCAGCCTTTGTTGCTGTCATATGTAAATTGTTATTAAAGTCGGGTCTCATCTTGGTCTCATCTAGCCTTGGTCACCTACTTCTACTTCTTTAACGTTGTAACTTGAATACTTCAACATCGTTCTGTGACTTCAAAACAAAACAACTTATTCCCTGAGTGAATTTAAACACAGAAGCCAGAAGCAACATGTTGCACGATTTATTGCCTGGTTATTTTGCTGCATATCGTCAGGTGCATACTGCAGAGTTATATATCATATGATGTAGCAGGCTCAATCATGCTTTTAAAATTTGAATATTTACTCATGAGATCACCACAGATAGATAGGCCTTGAAAAACCAAATCTAATGGTACCTCAATGATGTCTGAATGTCAATTCTACACGGAGATATTCACATTTGAGTGTAGGGATCTGAGACAAAAAAGTTTTAATGATTCCCGTAACTTTGGAGCTCTCCTGTATGTCTCAGTATCTCCACTGCCAGTCCATGCGAGATTGTCTCAAACGGGTCATAGAAGTATAGGAAAACTTGACTTCAAAAATATGTTCCGTCATGTTAAATGATAAAGAAAAATAGAAAAAGTGTACAAATAAATTATTAATAATCTTTAAACTTGTATTCTCTTTAACCTTAGTAGTTCAAATTTTGAGCTGAGTCTGATCGATAGTTACGTCGGCCGCCATCTTGGCTTTCCATTCACAAAGACCAAGTAACATGTCCGCAGAAATAAATTTCTACCTCATATAAAGCGATGTAACTCTCCAAATGTATGTAAAGATTGGTGCAGAATTTGAATATCCATCTAAACATATCATAAAATTAAATAAACAAGCTATATAAAATAAAATTACTTATGTTTTGCCAAATAATTAAATTTATTTAAAAGTCACGATAATTTCAACCAACTTCTAGGCATAGAATGTAGACTAACCTTTTCTGCAGAACCTAAGATGGTATTTGTTATTGTCACATGATATTTGAATAAATGAATGACATTGGAAGCATGAATGGACATTACATAGTCATTTTTGGGGGCACTATAGATCAGGCCGGGATGGCGCGGTATCTTGTACATCACTTCCGTTTTCAGTTCGGGTCATGGCACGATCAAATTCCCTAATAGTAATTGGTAATAGCTATACTATAATGGTCTTACCAAATGTCTCTCTTTGTCATAAGCTAGATACCCGGCCTTTGTTGCTGTCATATGTAAATTGTCCATTACATAAAGTCAGGCCTCATCTAGTTCATCTACTTCATCTAGCCTTGGTCACCTGCTTCTAGTTCTTTATCTTTGTTATTTCATCATTGTCCAGTGACTTCAAAACAAAACAATCAGTTATCAGTTGGGGTATCTTCATTGCACTCCGGACATGTCCATAGGTGCTCAGATCCTCCCCCCAGCATATGCATCAGCATCCGGTGGCTAATAGTGGCAGTTCTGTGTTGGTTGACGAGGCGCTTTGTTTTCCCGATGTACCTCTCGCGTCTGGCTGCGCCGATTCTTACTCCCAGGTCTTTCATCCTGGACAGCGATGTGGAATCACTGACGTCAAAGTCCTCTGTTCTCGCCATATCTTTAAGGACGTTAATAACATCGGCACGATCCATGGGCTGGCCATCTACAATATACAAAACAATATATTCCCTGAGTGAATGTAAACACAAAAGCCTGTTGCACGATTTATTGCCTGGCATATTTCATTGCTTCTCATTAGGTGCATACTGCAGTTATATTAACTTACATATCATATAAAGTGAATAAATGAATAATACTTAAGCTGAAACAATTAAAACACATAGTCACAGGTATCTAGTGACTTGTCCAGTGCAAAACTACACCTCCATAAGTCTGTCAAAATTTCTCTCTGTCTGTAACAAGCCAGATGTCCTGCCTTTCTTTCCTGTCACATGTAGTGGGTATATCACATCTTATTTATCCACGTATGTTGGTGTCCCCTTCTTTTCCGTCTCTAATTTTTTTTAAAATTATGTCTAACTTAGTTACAATACATGTAGAAATTTAACTTCTTTCTCTATTTCACATACTTTTTATTTCTTATATATAAGTTGACTGATATTTTGAGGTTGTTGAACCATAAAACTTATTTAGTTTAGTTTGTTACTTAATTATTTCAGCCCAAGGCATTTGTTACACTAACTTGTTTATGTTCTGTCCAAAGGAGTTGTTGCTTTAACCTGTTGTTTGAAACAAGTTGTTGTACTCTGATAATAATCTCAAATCTTGGGGCCACATGAAAAGAATTAGGCGAAGGAGTTACGGACGCAGTTTGTAATCTCGCATACTGCATTTGAAACACAGCTGGGGCAATATGGCAGCAGACCGCCTTGCATTGGGTTTTGATAAAATGGTATGGGTGCCGCTCGTTCAGAAAGCAAGGCAAACTACTGAACGTAAACTTGTCAATAAAAAATGCTGGAGTTGACTGTGACATCCTGTAAAGGATATGCGACAAACTTTTTGAACAGAAATTAAACAGACAGTCACAATGTTTTGGACACATTATGAGAAGAAATAAATTGGAGAACTTGGTGACAACTGGCAAGATCGAATGATTACTTTGATCTTAGCCCAAGCGGTCATTGTTGTCCAAAGACGGTAATGGCCTTGTCACCTCAGTGCCAATGCATCAGGCTCAAGAGTTAACACTCAGTCTTCCTGGAGTTGCATAACCAACAGGAGACAGGTGTGGCTTAAGGTTATATATATGTGTGTGCGCACAATAACACACACGAGATATATTATAAAAATATATGTGTGTGGGCATGCGCACGCTGCTCTTGCAATTGTCTAAATTGTTTTGTTTTTCTCTCCCTTACAGGATCAGAAATGGGTGAGTTGTTATAAGTTTTAATAGTTATGTCTATATTTCTTTTCTAGTTGTGTTTATATTTCTTTTCAGTTTCTAGTTGTTTATATTTCTTTCTTTTTTTTAAATTTGTGTTTATATTTCTTTCTCGTTTATATTTCTTTTCTAGTTGCGTTTATGTTTCTGTTTTAGTTGCATTTATATTTCTTTTCTAGTTGTTTATATTTCTGTTTTAGTTGCATTATATTTCTTTTCTAGTTGTGTTTATATTTCTGTTTTAGTTGCATTTATATTTCTTTTCTAGTTGTGTTTATATTTCTGTTTTAGTTGCATATATATTTCTTTTCTAGTTGTTTATTTTTCTTTTTTTAGTTATGTTTATATTTATTTTCAAAAAGTCTACATTTTTTTTTCTAGTTGTGTTTATATTTCTTTTCTAGTGGTGTTTATATTTCGTTTTTAGTTATGTATATATTTCCTTTGTCGGTCTCCCTGGTCGAGGGGTTAGCAGCTTTCTCCGTAACCCCGAATACTCTCGTGGTTGACGTGAGCACACGAGAATTGGAAGCGGTTCGAGTTGCGCCAGTGACTTATGAGAGTATGGAGCCGGTCGCTCAGAAAGCAATGGCAAACTACTGAGCATAATCTTGCCAAGAAATCAATCAGCTGAAAGATGCTGACGTTGACAGCGATGTCCTGTAAAGGATATGCAAAACACTTTTTAATATTTCCTTTTAGTTATTTATGTTTCTTTTCAATGTCTGTTGGTGTAAATGTGATCCCTCAACAGATACTACCATACAAATATGAGCTAGGGTTTTCACATATATAGTCACTTCCTTTTCGTGAAATGACCAGCTCCCCATTCCCCCTTTGCTTGTCCAGTTTTGAGCAATGTGGCGGACCGATTTTATGATTCAATGAATTATTGCATTTGTATTGGGCTGTTCCTTGTATCCACAAAGTTAATTCCAAAGCATTTAAATAAATTAAAGAAGTTGTTATATTCAAGAAGTTGGCTTGACCACAAGGAGAAGAGCGTTCACTCTTAAACTTCCAGTGCATTGATTGCTGGGTAGTGGGTTCAGTCCTTACATTGGCATTATGATGGACTGAAAAGTTGACTTCTTGTTCAGAAAGCAGTGGCAAACAACTAAATGTAAAATTGCCTACAAAATAAACTTATGGTTGATCATAATGTCCAGCGAAGGAAGTGCCACATTTATGTGTAAATTCAGTATTTTTATGTCCGGGTAGGAGAAATTTGTTCTGTTGAGCGTTAAATGTTACTCTTGGGAGTTGTTGTTAAGTATCTGTAGTTTTGTATTTATACTGTGGTTATTTATGTCAGACTGTTTCTTACTTGTTTTTTCCTTCTTTGCATTAAAAATACCTGTTATCAATACCTATGTTCTTTGTTCATAATAGTATTTACAGTGATAGATTCTTACACATTGGGTTGCACTGTCAGAAACAAGAACATTTACATTGTTATTAAATTGTGTTTATAATGAAATATAGTAAATCTGTATGGTTAGGCCATTGTTCCATGTAGAAAATTATATATTTTGTATATACTTTATATATAAGGGTTTTTGTTTAAACCATACATTTCACAATCTAACACGTGTTTCGTAATCTTTATATATAAGGGTTTTTGTTTAAACCTTACATTTCACAATCTAACACCTGTTTTGTAATCTAGTATATGTCTCATCTAGTACATACTTTATGAACACATCCCATAATTTAACAATGTTTAATAAAACCTAGCATGCTCTATAGTCTAGGAAAATTTTATAATTTAACACGTTTCACAAACTACACATTGTATCTGCTTGTGTTCTGAATGTCATAATGTGTGCTCTGCTAACAGTGTTTCAGCATATGCCTTTATTGACTTTGAAGACAGACGAGATGCAGAGGTAGGCTTGTGTGGTTTAAATGGTTTTAGAAGCTTGTAACTTTGTTTAATGACAGAATATAATTACAACTTAAATTATAACTGTGTTGCATTGTAAAATAAATGCCCAGAAAAGTTGAGTCCAGAAGTAATTTCCTTCATGTTTTAGTTTATGTTGAATGTGACATTGAAATATGAATCTACTTTCTGATAGTCCTCAACTCTGATGGTAAATTTTTTTGTTTTGAGTTTTCCTGTTGGCTATTTCTAGTGATTTTTGTGATTTAATTATCTGTGACAGTGATTTCTAAACACCTCTTTTCAGGTGCCGCACTTTTGTTATGACAGTTGCCAGCATTACAAAACATTAGTGTTTAAAAGTAATACTATTGTACATTTATATTGATAAGAAATATCTTCGTACATTTATATCAATATGGTATACAATTTCATGATGAAAAATACCAGTTCACCTTTGTAATAACAAATATCACACATGTTAAGAAATATCATCACACATTTATATTAAGACATATTTGACACATTTGTATTAATAAGAAATACCTTCACACATTTGTATTAATAAGAAATACCTACACACATTTGCATTAATAAGAAATACCTACACACATTTGCATTAATAAGAAACACCTGTACACATTTGCATTAATAAGAAATACCTACACACATTTGCATTAATAAGAAATACCTGCATACATTTGTGCATTAAGAAATATCACACATTTTTGTGATAAGAAATATCATCAAACATTTATGGTGGTAAGAGATGCAGCCACGCTTTCGGTATTTAGAAGAAACACAATTGCATATTTGTGTTCATTAATTTCATTGTGCATTTTCATTGATTAAAAAATGATAGGACATATTTGTAATAATATCACACATGCATATTTTAAAAAAAAATATAGTGACATTTTTATGTTTAAAAAATGCCATCAACATATCAGAATGTTCTAGCAGTGCACTAATAACAACATAGAGGTCAGCAACATTATAATACAGCAGTGAAACACATCATCATCATCATCATGTGCCATGCCAGTTAGCGTGTGCGGTCTTGTTTCATCATCTTGCATGATTACCAGAGTCATGGATCAGCTCTGTGTTCTTGTCTCAACCATGCCATGTGGTCAAGCCATCCAGATATTTACTCTGCCTTTCCTTTATTCTTTTCCGCTCAATCTTGCCATTTGTCACAAATTTCTCTAGTTTACTTCTTCTCATAATGTGCCCAGAAAATCTTGACTGTCTACGTCTAATTTCTTTAATCAGTTTGCAGCTTTAATTTGCTTCTTGTAAGACTTGCTCATTGGTTTGAAACACATAGCAGTAACAATAAAATTACTATCATGTTTGTGTTTGGCATATGTATCTTTAGGCACATATCTCTCAATCCTTGTGTGTTACTGCAGTCTCGCAGATAGTATACACATTGAACAGGGAATGCAATCTTTGTGCAGACAATGCAACACTCAGTTCACATGTGTTCCCTGTAATGTATACTTGCTGTTGCTTGGCTAGGCTGTAAACACAGAAATAACCAGTGTTCCTTTTAGGATATAGAAGGAAGGATAAATACTGGCAGATTCTCAGATCCCAGGTCCTGTCTTGAGAAACCCAGCAATAATCAATATGCTGTGAATCTGTATTCCTTGTTGAAAGATATTAGTTTGAAGATGTGGTAATTTTGGTTGTGTGTGATACAGAATGAGTTCTTGTAGAAGTCATTTGATGAAGAAGACAATAGTAAAGCAAACAGAAGTAATAGAATCCTGACTTACCCAATTGGGCAGAGACTACAGATGAATCAGTAGAATAAATGATATAGATAACTTCTCATCATTTAATAGTGTACAGAGTTCAGTTGTGTATACTGGGAGTTTGCATTGAATGTCACAGGTTCATTTTCGAACCACATCTTTCAGATAAGGACAGTTTTTCCATAGACCCCCTAAGGGTCATTGCTGGAGCTATGGAGTTAGTGCTTGGTGCAGTGGTCTCAGCAAGTAGCTTGCCATTCTGCAAAGAGTGACAGTCTGACGGGGTCACACCCGGTGCAATTACGTCAAGCCTCTAATCTTTAATATTTTTCTATAAACTACACGGCGACTGCTTGGGCAAGCGACCTTTATTCTTCAATCTGAATAACTGTCAGCACAGCACCAGCACTGGTATGAATGGATGCTGGAGTGAACACAAACAATACATAATTGTGTACAGTTTGTAAATCATTCACCTTTCACATCACTTTAGCTTATCTGTTAAGAATGCATGACTGTTTAAAACAGACAGAATAAGAAAACAAACACTGTGATATAACCCAGGATGTGTCCGTCCTGTCGATAAGTTTGCTATTAGTTGGCCTGACCCGCTAGGTGAGCTGGGCCATGGTAGTATGGCAGTGTGTTGAGATTGACACGGTAGTTTAACCCGGTGTCCTGGTAGTGCACCATTACTTGTAGTTCCGAGAGTGAGCAGTGGTAAACGCAACTTTTAGATGGCAGGAGTACCTCGTTGATTGTGGCATTAGTGATCAAGTAGTTGGTTGAACTGAGTTCTGAGAGTCTGTCTACAATGTTATATACTTGTCTTCAATGTTACATCCTAACTCCAACATTACACAGCAACTCACAACTTGACATATTAACTATACGTATTGAACAGAATGGCGAACAGTTTTCCATTATCTATTTTAACTTCAACATGATCACAGATTAAAATCCCAATAAAATACATATCCCTTAGTCAGCTAACACGCATACACTCGTCTAATTATAAACTTCTGTCTACAATTCTTAAACTATTACTTGGCGGCTGTATGAACTGGCCATTGCCACAACGAGTCTCGACCCGTCCGACCTCGACTGCGGTCAATGTCTGACTCCCGTTTAGAAGAGACATTTGTCTCCTGGCCAGCGCCAAAGTCGTGTTTCATGCTGTATGGCATGAATGTGATTAGAGCTCACTAACCCGCTCATGGCACACTGCAAGCACTGTGTCAAAGAGTGTCTGATTATTTTATTCCATACATTAAGTAATTCCAAGCTGGTTTAGTGTTGTATTTGTTTTTAATTTGCATAAAAGTATGTTCCCATCCTGCTTTAACATTTCACATGTAATAATAATTGCATACTTTCCATAGATTTATGGAATGTTTATAGAAGAAATCTAACTTTTACTGTATAAAAATATATGCCATAACTATTGAACTAACTGATATAATTCAAAGCAGAATTGTTAACAGAGAGCAGACAAAACTGTGCTGGAAGAAAGTTGAGTGAAATAAATGGGTTGAGAGTATACTTTGAAAATTGTGTTGCTTGTATGCAAGCTAATCATCACATAATTGACTCAGCTGTTGTGTGTTTTTCTCATCCGGTCGAACAGTTGAGCCATAGGGCCCTTTCTAGCCACACCACTCAGTCCGATTAAGGCTTTCCTAGTCGACACTGCAGTTGCAAGAGTAACTAGCCCTTTCCAGCCAGTGCGGGGGTTGAATCTCACTTGCCAGTGGTCCGTCCGTCCTGCTAGTCCTGGGTCTTGAGCCATTTACCTGGCATGGTCTGGTTTGCCTCTGTCCAAGTTTCAGCCATTCACTTGCTGCGGGAGCCAGCCTGGGTCAGCTGGCACAGAGACTTGACTGTTGACACCTGGAGTCTGAAACCAATTGTGTAATTATTGTATTTTAAGGGAGCAATAGAGGCTTTGTAGATAGCACATTTACAAACACTTTAGTCTAGGTTCAGTTCCTGGATGCTGTGATTTTTTTTTTTTACCCTGACCTTGAGAGGAGTTGACCTGGCTTTAAACCATGGATACCAAAGATTTCTCTGGGAAGAAAAGATGGTGTGGAATGTAACTGGTCACCACATATTGTTATATCATGAATGATCTATGCTAAAGCTGCCTGAAATGAAAATTTCATAATTATGGGCATTCTTTCTTGTAACTTGACAAAGATATGCAGCTCAAAAGTAACATAATTTAAGTCCACAGACCACAAAACACTACATGTTCAGCAATTATAATTCACTGTTATTGATAACCAGCAAAGAGTAGGCCATAATTTATGGCTGCCTTGGCAAAATATTGATGGGGATTTTAAACACTGACCTGGACTCCTGGCTGGGTTCAGCCTAAAATGGGTGCCAGGAAATGTCTGGGGGAAGTCAAGGTAACGATGTGATGTTGACCACATCAGTCCTGGAGAGCTGATTGGTCTGTGTGGGCCTAGCACCATTTGTCTCATGTGCCTCCAGGCATGCAAAAAGGGACCTCTAACTGACCTTACTTATGGCACTATTAAAACAAAATAGCCAAACTACACACATGGGAGAATTTACTACCTGGAAATAGTTCATGTGGATTTAGTAGTAGAAAACTACCACATTAATTTTCCAAGAATGAGAGTATAGGTGGCATTTTTTATTTTAGCTTTGAAGTATGGATGTAAATTTCCTATGAATTAGTGGACTGCATGGGTGGCCATACAAATAAGTGAGACATTGAAGCTTGTATATGTGTGTTAAGGATACTGAAGTTATTGTAAACAGTTTGACGGGGTAAACAAATTAAGACGGAAGTGAGCATGTTGAGATGAGAAAATATGGAGCACTTGGTTAGAGCGTCATTTTGAATGAAATAAAACAATGGTGACTTGATATATGTGAACTGCAGGGGTTTCAAACATTGCACCTACATATATACCAGGTTGTGCCATATTTTCCATGCTAAAAAAAATCTGGCACTCATTTTAACATGACTGGGTCATCTATAGACTCGGTGCCTTGTCCTTGGGTTGGCATCTGTTGACGGTGAAATACTTCAAATTTGTGGCGGAAACATGGACCAACCCAGACCTGATCTCAGCCAGTCTGCATGTACTGTGCTGAATCCTGACCTGGTTACATACTAATATGCTTCTCCATAGATGTGAAGTTCCAGTACTGGCCTGCACACCCCAGGCTGGTTCTGAGCGTGAGGGGAAGGAGAGTTCTGCAACAGTTCCCATGGAGATGGTATTGTGTACTAGGTCTTGTGGAAAGTCTCAACACCAACCTGAAGCCAATAGATGCAACCCCTCATCCAGGCTAAAACAACTTGAACGTCAGTGCATCTGACATCATGAGTTTAAACTCAGCCTGGCCGAGGCTTCACCAACCTATATGGTTGGAGCATCTTGTCAGCTGTCCTGATGAGAACATTCCACCACTACTACAGATTGAACTCAGCCACCTTGTATGTATGTCAGTGTGCTAACACTGGATCTGCTAATTGATGTGCCGTCATTGTGTAATTCAAGTTCAGATTGGAGTCAGTTGTCAAGCGTACTGACAGACCTGTTTGAAAGGATATTGAGTGAATGATATTAATCCGTTAATTATTCAGAGGAGAATGGTGACTGTCTCACAGGCAATGGGG
This sequence comes from Cepaea nemoralis, assembly GCA_014155875.1. NCBI lineage: Eukaryota > Metazoa > Mollusca > Gastropoda > Stylommatophora > Helicidae > Cepaea > Cepaea nemoralis. The sequence continues at coordinate 240,897 of JACEFZ010012189.1, forward strand.
CATGGGTTATACACCCCAGTAAGGTCAGGGATTGTTCTTCCTGGGCTGCCAGATCTGGAGCGGTTTGACTAACCAATACTGTCCTCTGATAGTTTCATAAAGTTGTCATTGCTTATATTGTTATTTGGTTGCCCAGCTGTTTTTTTCCCACATCTTGCTGTGTCTTCCTCCGCCTCTCTTGTTTATTTCTGACACTATGCTAAATTTATCCTATTCCACCTTCTCTGTTGAAATGCCCAGAGATTTTTATCAGAGGTAAAATAACAATCCTAGCTTGATGACTCTTTGGACAAATAGCCCGTTCTCTGAAGCGTGGAGAGGCACCAGCAATGATATAGTGTAAGATGATAATGACCATCATCATTTAGTGCCGTGATGGTGGGTGATCATGCCTCTCCACAAATTGCGAACTCCGACGGCATGGATCAATTCATGTGTTGACTCCCTTCCATACCATGACACAAGACTGTCAAGAGTTTCCTCATGCTGTCTTCCTCTATCTTTCTACAAATCTTCCCGGTTGTCACATGTCTCAGTTTTTGTCTTCTCATAATGTTGCCCAAAAAATGATGACTGCTTTTTTCTGATGTTTATGATCAGTTGTCTTTGCGAGTTAGCCTCCATCGAAATGTTTATGATCAGTTGTCTTTGCGAGTTAGCCTCCATCGAAATGTTTATGATCAGTTGTCTTTGCGAGTTAGCCTCCATCGAAATGTTTATGATCAGTTGTCTTTGCGAGTTAGCCTCCATCGAAATGTTTATGATCAGTTGTCTTTGCGAGTTAGCCTCCATCGAAATGTTTATGATCAGTTGTCTTTGCGAGTTAGCCTCCATCGAAATGTTTATGATCAGTTGTCTTTGCGAGTTAGCCTCCATCGAAATGTTTATGATCAGTTGTCTTTGCGAGTTAGCCTCCATCGAAATGTTTATGATCAGTTGTCTTTGCGAGTTAGCCTCCATCGAAATGTTATGATCAGTTGTCTTTGCGAGTTAGCCTCCATCGAAATGTTTATGATCAGTTGTCTTTGCGAGTTAGCCTCCATCGAAATGTTTATGATCAGTTGTCTTTGCGAGTTAGCCTCCCTCGAAATGTTTATGATCAGTTGTCTTTGCGAGTTAGCCTCCCTCGAAATGTTTATGATCAGTTGTCTTTGCGAGTTAGCCTCCATCGAAATGTTTATGATCAGTTGTCTTTGCGAGTTAGCCTCCATCAAAATGTTTATGATCAGTTGTCTTTGCGAGTTAGCCTCCATCGAAATGTTTATGATCAGTTGTCTTTGCGAGTTAGCCTCCATCGAAATGTTTATGATCAGTTGTCTTTGCGAGTTAGCCTCCATCGAAATGTTTATGATCAGTTGTCTTTGCGAGTTAGCCTCCATCGAAATGTTTATGATCAGTTGTCTTTGCGAGTTAGCCTCCATCGAAATGTTTATGATCAGTTGTCTTTGCGAGTTAGCCTCCATCGAAATGTTTATGATCAGTTGTCTTTGCGAGTTAGCCTCCATCGAAATGTTTATGATCAGTTGTCTTTGCGAGTTAGCCTCCATCGAAATGTTTATGATCAGTTGTCTTTGCGAGTTAGCCTCCATCGAAATGTTTATGATCAGTTGTCTTTGCGAGTTAGCCTCCATCGAAATGTTTATGATCAGTTGTCTTTGCGAGTTAGCCTCCATCGAAATGTTTATGATCAGTTGTCTTTGCGAGTTAGCCTCCATCGAAATGTTTATGATCAGTTGTCTTTGCGAGTTAGCCTCCATCGAAATGTTTATGATCAGTTGTCTTTGTGAGTTAGCCTCCATCGAAATGTTTATGATCAGTTGTCTTTGTGAGTTAGCCTCCATTGAAATGTTTATGATCAGTTGTCTTTGCGATTTAGCCTCCATCGAAATGTTTATGATCAGTTGTCTTTGTGAGTTAGCCTCCATCGAAATGTTATGATCAGTTTGTCTTTGCGAGTTAGCCTCCATCGAAATGTTTATGATCAGTTGTCTTTGTGAGTTAGCCTCCATCGAAATGTTTATGATCAGTTGTCTTTGTGAGTTAGCCTCCATCGAAATGTTTATGATCAGTTGTCTTTGTGAGTTAGCCTCCATCGAAATGTTTATGATCAGTTGTCTTTGCGAGTTAGCCTCCATCGAAATGTTTATGATCAGTTGTCTTTGCGAGTTAGCCTCCATCGAAATGTTTATGATCAGTTGTCTTTGCGAGTTAGCCTCCATCGAAATGTTTATGATCAGTTGTCTTTGCGAGTTAGCCTCCATCGAAAAATGTCATTGCGAGTTAGCCTCCATCGAAATGTCCAGATTGCTCATGATGATAGCTGTGTTTAATAGATATGGATGAAGAAGCTCCTCGTGAAGATCTGATGGTGAGGACCCCAGGACAGGCCGATCTTCTTTGCTTAATGTCATGCTGGGTATGAACATCGAGGCAGGGCAACTGACAAAGGATCAGGAATCTGGTGTTTGTGATGAGAGCCAGAGATAACCAGTGCTGTGGTTTTGAGGATAGGGAACATACATTTTACAGTTCCTTGGCACACCAAGTGTTTGAAATCAGCTGCAGGCGATTTGGATGCAGGCTGTTGGGCGTTGGTATGGGCGTCAGCCATTCAGAAAGCAATGGCAAACTACTGAACAAACATTGCCTAGTCAATCACAAACAGGCAATAAATGCTGGGGTTGATTGCAATGTCCTTTTAAAAGGGAATGCAATTAACTTTAATGAGAGTGATGTTATGCAAAGGTTTTGTTTCATGATGATGATGAATGGTTAGAATACATTTGGTGAGTTAACTTCGTGGTCCTGCGAAATTGAAATTCATTTGTAGTTGATTTAGTTGGGAATAGTTGCACAGCTTAGTGAGCATAACGCAGGGGGTGGGGCTTAACAGGATTGTTAATCCACAGATTCTTGTATAAAGAGCTGGACAGACTTGGTAGCAGCACACACAGATTTGTTCACGTCTGGGGCAGTTTTATGAGTGTAATGTCTGGAGAAATGAATGCAGGCTGCCAGACACCCTGGCTCGCAGGTGTCAGTCTCCATGCCACAGGTGTCGGTCCGGCATCTCACACAGGTGTCAGTCTGGCGTCTGTGGGGCCGTGAGCAACATGAACTTGGCTACAGAAACGCTCTGGGCTCAGATCTGCGATTTCCCTGGAAGCTGTTGATTACCCTTAGCCCTGAGTAGTCTGCATTTGTGGAGGGGTCTTCTCAGAGCACTCGGCAGTCTATACCATAGGTGGCATTCGACAATCCATACCATTGGTGGCCTCAGAGACCATGACCCTTGCCATGTGTCCTGGTTGGGTGGGCTGACCTTGAACACTGCGCTGCTTCCTGCCTGGCCTGACCAGTATGTTTTCTCGTATATTGTATATTTATTTGTTTGTTTCATGTTGTAGATGTCTCGGCTTGCTTGTTTCACTCAAAGGTTGACAGTGTGTGGAATGTAAAAACATTAAAGTGTTCTGTCATTTTGCATCTTGGGTTTTAAAAAAAAAGCAAAATGTACACTGCTGAGCATACTTGACTAGATCTTTATTTATAGCCTCTGTTCCATAAAAGTTAAGATGGCAGGAACAAGAAGCAATCTTCCTTGGAGAGTTAGTACAGCATATTAAGATCCTGAACACTACGGTCTGAGAGACATGATTGCCTGTGCCATTTGGCATGACACATTATGATGATGATTTGGCAGTTTGAATAAATGGATTCTTCAGAGGCAAAGAAGGCACATACTTTTAAATCCAGGGAAAAAGGTCAAGTGAATGTGCAAAAGTTTGTGGAAGAAGAGTGTTGGGATAAATCTAATAGCAATAGATGTCATAAAATGAGGTAATATTATTGCAGCTAGAGAGAAATGGAAATAGATTTGCTTGGAGTAACAGGCCTTTCTTACAGGCTTGGAGAGCTAAGAAATAATTAGTGCATATAGTATGCTGCAGAAGTACAAATAATATGAATTCTTGTTTATCTTTTTAAAAAAATCTGTGGCTTTAGTTGATGTGATTGGGTATAGAATAATAGTTTTGGCCATGACATTTGATCATACATTTTCTTTAGGAGCTGTACTTAGTTTCAACACTGATGAAAATCTTTTCACAAACACATAATTTTAAAATAATCTACGGCTTGAAGTTAAAGTTCTGGACATTCACTGGGCACTATGAGATGGGGAAGCCAACTCCCTGTCTTGTTCCTTTCTTTCGTAGAGAAGACTGGTGCTGATTTCCCAAGGCTGGCTTGACTCCAGAGCCATGTTTGGTTAGAAGAGAATCAATTGCCATAGCTGAGGGTTCAACCCAGACTCCTGTACTGGAAAGCTAATGTTCTACTTAGATCATATCAATTGCCATCTTAACATAGGAGATCAGCTGCAGTAGATCTCCTGTATTAGAAAAATAATGTTCTACTGAGATCATATCAGTTGCTATTTTGATTTGGGAGATGGGCTGCATTAGCTCTGTACTGGAAAACTAATGTTCTACTGAGATCATATAAGTTGCCATCTTGACATGGGAGATGGGCTGCAGTAGAACTCCAGTAGTCTCTATCTCCTGCCATTATGTACTTAGCCATTGTGTTTACCTCTCCGGCTAGTTTGTTATTCTACCACTTGAGATGAATTCCTCTTGTGTTTTTACCTTCCACTATACATGTTATCTGTGTTATACGATCAGGCTATCATTGTTTCTATTGTATGTTGTTTAGCCGTTCTTATTTCATTTCTGGTGTATTTCTTCTTCTGTCTGCTATCACCCAGTTAGAGTATAGGCCCTCAACCAGCTCACACTAGGCCCTTTGTACTCATCGTCATGAATGGTTGGATTTTGCAGCTAAAGGTTTCTACAGAAGTCGGTAGCCTCATGCCAACCCTCCTTAGGTGGCCCCTACAGCGTGCATAGTGGATTACAGTGTTACCATTTGCTTTCTGTATGGTCCCCAATAATGGACAGGTGCTAGTCTGTTTAGGGGTGCCTTTCTTACCATGGTGTTCATCCCGTTAGTCGCATACAGAATAACAACAAGAATAGGAATTAGCAAACTGGGTTCAGAAATATGAGATATATTCTGACAAACACACACTATAATATCCTCAAAACAAGGCTGAATAGAAGACAAGAGAAACTTAACTTGTTCCATGTTCTACCATTACTGACTCATTGACATGTTTTGTGTGAAGTACACTTGATGATCCTGTGTTTGAAATAGTGTAGGATGGCTCTGATGGAGCTCAGAACTAGCATGCACACTTTGATGATCTTAAAGCTGTTTGAGAATTGTTCTGTGTGAAGTACACTTGATCAGCCTGTATTTGAAGTAGTGTGGGACGGCTCTGATGGAACTCAGAACTAGCTTCCCCCACATTGATGTACAATATAGCTGTTAGAGAAGGAATGTTCTATATGAAGTACACTTGATCAGCCTGTATTTGAAGTAGTGTGGGACGGCTCTGGTGGAGTTCAGAACTAGCTTCCCCCACATTGATGTACATATAACTGTGAGAGAAATGTTCTTCTGACAGTGAGGCTCATGCAGTGTTTGTGTTGGTCATGCTGGCATCAGATTGCTGTCTGTGTGTCATCTTTATGTCATCCATGACATATCCACAAGGACACCATTTATTTGTGGAATTTTACAAGTAGACAAATTTATTGTTGAATGTTTTCTTCATTAGTTGTCTTAAAGTGTGTATTACTTGAAGCTTCCTTGGCCTATATTTTCCTGCCTGTAAATTATTTATTGTTCCATCTTGTTTCTATTCTAACTGGATGTGGGCAGGTGTTTTCTTCCACCTCATTTCTTTTACAGACAGAAGCCACAAACAGTAGGTTGCATGATTTATTGTCTGGCATATCTCGCAGTATCTTTCCTGGTGCATACTGCAGAGTTATATAACATAAGTTAGTTATTGCATATCCTTTTACAGGATGTCGCAGTCAACACCAGCATTTCTTTGCTGTTGTTTGTCTTTGCAAGTTTACGTTCAGTAGTTTGCCATTGTTTTCTGAATGACTGGCACCCATACCATTTTGTAAAAAAAAACCAACGCAAGGTGGACTGTTGCCAAATCGCCTGCAGCTGTTTCGAACGCGGGTATATGGGATTATGAACTGTGTCTGTAATCCCTTGACCATGGAGCCGGTATATACCATATGAGGTGAATAAATTAATATGATATATCACTCTGCAGTATGCATCTGACAAGATGCATCAAAATATGCCAGGCAATAAATTGTACATTCTGTGATTAAATTCACTAAGAGAAGACGCTGCATTTCTTGCTGCCAGTTAAAGCTTGTTTGAAAAATGACTTTGACACAAGGATTGTTTTGTGATTTGTATCTATTTACAATTGTTGTCTCAGCAGCTTGTAACTGTAGCCCTTGTGGCATCACTGACAGACAGAGAACTACTTCATACTAAAATCAGAACTGTTGTTTATTGACTCCTTTAGGACTGTGTGAAATATGAACATGGCCGTGAGATCGATGGACAGACTATCATTGTTGAATGGGCCAAAGGAGGAAAAGATCAGAGAATGGTGAGTGTGGTTTTCATTAGTTATTTTAAAACTAAATTAGTAGGTGGGGTAGTTCCATGGGAGAAACTGTTGTTGGGGTGGGAAGTGTGAGGCCTTCGCATATTAAAAACTGCGGCATAATGAGGTTGGGTGACCTGTTCATAATTTGCCGCTTTTCCTTCCCAGACACGTCTTAGTATTGGTACCCATTTTATGAGACACGGCACAGCCTACAGCTGTACTGGCACGACAGTAATTTTCCTGACACTTGAAATGTAATACTGCCTGCTGTCTTGGCATGCAAGAGCAGTAACCACTGTGACACACTCACACACCCATTCCACACGCCCTGTGGTAAATCTGTTAGCACTATAGATAGAATAAAGATGGTTTTTTCATAACAATTATTTTATTCATTTTGAATAATACATGCACTAACTAACAGCACCACAAATAAATATAGGCCATCTAGTGAAAGTAGAATGACAAACCAGTTTCCATGGGTTCAGCTAGAACATGAGATACGAAGGTTCACCACCTCACCCTGAATTGCCTTGCCACCTGGCATGGGCAGTCCTGCTTCTCCACATCTCCAACAGAATGTATCTGTTTGCTGATACTTTTCCACATCAGAATGAAAGGCTGTGAAGGGTCTTCTCTAGTTGTCTCTCTCTCTGTCTCTGTGTCCAGATACCTTTCCATTAATTAAATGTGCCAGCATACCTTGTAGGAACAATACACACATATTGGTAACTACATCTGGAGCTATAAACACAGATGTATCCATACCAGGCAGTGGATAGGAACTTGCAGCCACGGCAAACATTTATGTAAGAAGTCCCATATCAGAACTAGCTATGGGTATAAGATGTGTGGATCATCACATTTTGTAGACCTCAGTGCCCGGGGGGAGTAGATGGCCATAGGAGATTCACATGAAAGTCTGATAGGTGACACAGGGTTGACTGGAGTGGCAGCACCTTCATTGTGATGCAGAGTTGACTGGAGTGACACTTTCAGTGTGACACTTGACTGGAGTGGCAACACCTTCAGTGTGACGCAGAGTTGACTGAAGTGACAACACCTTCAGTGTGACGCAGAGTTGACTGGAGTGGAAATATCTTCAGTGTGACACTGAGTTGACTGGAGTGACAACATCTTCAGTTTGACATTGAGTTGACTGGAGTGGCATCTTGAGTGTGACACTGAGTTGACTGGAGTGACGTCTTCAGTGTGACACTGAGTTGACTGGAGTGACAATATCTTCAGTGTGATGCAGAGTTGACTGGAGTGACATCTTCCATATGACACAGTTGACTTGAGTGGCATCATCAGTGTTAACGCTGAGTTAATTGGAGTGACATCTTCAGTGTAATGCAGAGTTAATTGGAGTGACATCTTCAGTGTGATGCAAAGTTGACTGGAGTGACAATGTCTTCAGTGTAATGCAGAGTTGACTGGAGTGACAATATCTTCAGTGTAATTCAGAGTTGACTGGAGTGACAATATCTTCAGTGTAATGCAGAGTTGACTGGAGTGACAATATCTTCAGTGTAATGCAAAGTTGACTGGAGTGACAATATCTTCAGTGTAATGCAGAGTTGACTGCAGTGACAACATCTTCAGTGTAATGCAGAGTTGACTGGAGTGACAATATCTTCAGTGTAATGCAAAGTTGACTGGAGTGACAATATCTTCAGTGTAATGCAGAGTTGACTGGAGTGACAATATCTTTAGTGTAATGCAGAGTTGACTGGAGTGACAATATCTTCAGTGTAATGCAGAGTTGACTGGAGTGACAATATCTTCAGTGTAATGCAGAGTTGACTGGAGTGACAATATCTTCAGTGTAATGCAGAGTTGACTGGAGTGACAATATCTTCAGGGTAATGCAAAGTTGACTGGAGTGACAATATCTTCAGTGTAATGCAGAGTTGACTGGAGTGACAATATCTTCAGTGTAATGCAAAGTTGACTGGAGTGACAATATGCAAGTCTGGCTTCTTTTACCTGCAGCCTTACACACTTTACAGTCTGGTTTGTACCTTGGCTTTTCATATTTTTCAATAAAATGGCGCTCAGTAAGTCCTGATGTTGTGACTTGTGGTCTTGAAGGTGTTGCATTGCGCGGAAGAACAGCAGGTCCAATAAGAGCAAGACTGACATCCTGCCTAAACCTCTATGCAGTGATCTTATTTGTAGAGTTGGCAGTGTTGTAGCTTATATGCCCATTGACCAGAGCAGTTTCAACTAAAGAATTATATAATGGCAGGTACCATTTATAGGATCTCTGTGGGTAGGGGTAGCTTACACTCAGTTGGCCGAAGTGGTCAACACCACCCATACTTTTGTTGTATTTTTCTGCAGGCACTGGCTTGTTTATTATTCTGCCCTCATGAATTCCCCTTTTCCTGTCTTGCCCTTAACTTCATTGGAGTGAACCATAGATATAAAGTTAGCTCTCTTTCCTGTGTACTGAGAGAGGTGATTTTCACCATACATGTTGACTTCACACATGATCAGATCTATGGCATTGTCAGGGGAAAAAATCAATGGGCATAAACCCAGGTTTGTCTGACGTGACACCCTGTTGTTCTTTGTATGGAAGAAGATTGCCAAGCTCAGTAAGTTCGTTTTGAAGAGCCTTTCTCCATTTCCAAACAGAATTTTCAGCTGTAGAAATGTTCTGGTCTCTTGTGCCATGCCCACTTCTTTCTTCAGAGGTACCTTCATCACCTCCATCATCAACTTCAACATCGTTGTCGCTACTTTCACTCACACTGTCATTCACTTCAGCATCTCTGTTTAGCCAGGAATCATCACTTTCAGCTCCAAATTCGCTGGCAGAGTCAGAATCCTCTATATTTCGAGCCTGGTCTTCATCATCAAACATGATGAAAATGCTGGAGTTTCAATTCTGACAGAAATTAACCAAATTTCACCCAAAAAACGCACTCAAATCGATATCACGCATGGCACAGCCATTTTTAAATAAGAGAAACAACTGGATAAAGCCTGCTTCGGTGGCTATCGGTAAGGCCGTCTGTTTGAAATCCGCGAAGTTGGTCACCAAGCCATATAGCCGGAAATTCATCGAAGTTGGTCAGCAAAGTGTTAAACATCTTCACAGCCAAGCCATCCTTCAGGGGCCGCAAGCTGATCAGTCATCAGCCTAGATACAGAGCTCTCCACCATCAACAGGATTACGATGGTGATGAGTTTGCTTGCTACAGAATATGCATGCCTTCCAGGACAGTGAACCGTTGGTCTGTGATCAATCCCCAGCAACTTCAGGATTATTATTTCCAATCAGTAAGGCTCTTGGGCCGGCCCAGCTTAATAACAGTTGGTATCAGGCAGTTGTCAGACATTTCTGGGAATTGTCTAGGTCAGTAAGGTGATTAGTATGGGAACTGGTCACTGGTCACATTACCTTGTATAAATAGGCACAGGCCTAACACTTCACACCCCAATTACAATATCTGCTATGAATGGGGTAAATGTGAGTGAGTGGAGGATGTATGTGTGGGTGGTGAGGATGTTTGTAGGTGGGGGGTGTGTGCGTGGGTGGAGAGATGTGTGTGTGGGTGAGAGATGTGTGGGCGGGGATGTGTATGGGGAATGCATGTGGGGGATTGTGTGTATGTGTGGGGGGATGTGTTCATGGGTTTAGTTTTGTGTGGGAGGGGAGATGTGTGGGATGTGCAAGTGGATGAAGGATGTATGTGAGGATGGGGGATGTGTGTTTGGCTGGATGGTTGTGGTGTGTGTGAGTGGGAGGGTAGATGAGAGATGCATGTGTTGATGGGCAGGTGGGTGTGAGTGGTTGATGGATGAGTACGTGAGTGGGTGGATGTGTGTGAGAGATGAGTGTATGGGTGGAGGATGTGTGTATTTGTGGGAAGATGTGTGTGTGTGGCGGATGTGTGTGGTGGGGTATATGTGGGTGGTGGGGTGTGGGAGGTGTGTTTTTTGGGTGTTTATGGGTGGGGGATATGTGTGGGCAGGTGGGTAGATGTGTTTGTGGGCGGGGATGTGTGTATAGGTCAAGGGATGTGTAGTTGAGAGGTGGCAGATATTGGGTGGGTGAGTGGGTGTAGGTTGGCTGATGTGTGTGTGGGTGGGTGGGGAAAATTGAGGGTGCGGGATGTGTGTGTGGTTTTGTGATGTGTGTTTTGCTGGGTGGTGTGTGGGTGTGTGTTGGAGAATATGTGGGTGGGTGTGTGCGTGTCAGTTATGGGATGGGTGGGGGATGTGTATGTGGGTGGAGAAATGTTTGTGGGTGTGGGATCAGTGGGTGAGTGGCGGCATATATGTTTGTCTGGGTCTGTGTGAGTGCGTGGAGGTATGTGTGGGTGGCTGCGGGATGTGTGGGTGGATGGGGGATGTGTCTCACAACATTGCAATATGCACTGTTTATGTTTACAACTTTCATTTGACAATGATTTTTTTTTCCCATTTGAATGCATCATACGTAATATGCATTGTTTATGCTTACAAAATCCATTTGACAATGTTTTTTTTTTCACTATGTAAATGTATCATGCACATTTGATGAATGAAAGATGAGTGATCGAAAGGGCCGAATGTAAGACGGGCCTGCTTGCCCAATTTTTTACCCTTTTAAAATAAAGTTTGTTCGTTCCATCCATTATGTACCATGCCGATAAGCGTGGGTGGTCATGTTTGCCATCTCATTCGATCACCAGAGTCATGGATCAGCTCCGTGTTTCTGTCTCAACCATGCCATGTGGCCAAGCTATGCAGGTATTTAATTCTTGGTCTGTTCCCTTCGATCTTGCCAGTTGTCACCAAGTTCTCCAATTCATTTCTTCTCATACCATGCCCAAACAATTTTGACTGTATGTCTAATGACTCTAATCAGTTTACGATCTTCATTTGTTTCTTGAAGGACTTGTTCATTGGTTTTTCTATCTGTCCATGGTATTCTTTGCATTTTCCTCAGAAACCACATTTCCACAGCCATCAGATGTTTTTCAGCTTGTCTGCTCATTGTCCACGCCTCACATCCATATAAAAGTACAGGTTCTATGTTGCACTTCACTCTTTTTCTCATTTCAATTGATATCTTTTTATTTGTCAGTATGTTTTTCATCTTGCAAAAGGCTATCTTCGCCATGGCGATTCTTGTTCTAATCTCTACCAGACATCTACCATCAGATGTTATGGCTGTTCCGAGATAGTTGTACTGATTCATTCGTTTAAGAATATGCCCATTTACTTGTATTTTTCATTGTGGTATTTCTTCCTTCCTAGTGACGACCATAATCTCTGTCTTTTTGCAATTCATTTCTAACCCTAGTTACTACCTTTACCTTCTTGCTATAGAAGGCAGTCATGGTTCCAACTTCATGGCAATGGGTCACCCCATAATGCTGCGTTCCTGTGCCAGTGAATATCACACAAAGTGCTCCTGACTGCCCATGTGAAAAGTGGAACAGGTAGTAGTCCCAACAAATCAACAGCATTCACAGGCATGCATGCATACAGCCGCTGCTATGCCAACACAAGTGTCCGCTACTAAAATCGTCGTCGTTGGAAGCGGCAGTCGCTAGAAAACCAGCAGGTGCACACACACAACTGCATACGGCAAAATCAGCTAGCTAGTTCAGCAGCTGGCCATCCACCATTTTTCTGAACATGCTGGTCACAATATAAATAACCGCAGACAGATGTAAAAGCATTCCACATGAAATCCGCTGCTCCACACACTTATTTCAGCAGCTGGGTCTTGTCAGTACTAGTCTACATGAGGATAATGTGTAAGAAAACGTAGCCGGAAGCCTTAACAGCTCGAACAGCCATATTTGACTGAATGAGTCTGTGTATGTGTGAAGTCATGTCAGTCAGTCTTGTAATGATGTATCATGATTGTACAAATCTTTTAATTGATTTTCCTTTGCTTGACTACTCAGTCGCGGAGGTCTGATTCCTCTTCCCAGAGCTACGATGAGTGTTTCCGCTGTCGCCGCACAGGCCATTGGGCTCGCGACTGCCCGGATTTGAGATGGGGGAGGCCAAGAGGAGGAGGAGGAGGTGGTGGTGGTGGTGGCGGTGGTGGTGGTCGACGCTGGAGATCACCTTCACCCAGACGAAGGTATATTTACTGTTATGTTTTGCTATATTTTAAGTATTGTTTCACGGCTTCTGCTTTTTGGTGTCTTATTAGATAGATATTGTCAAGGTGTCTGAGTGAATTATTTTTGAAAGGAAAGTTGCTGTATGGTCAGGTTTAGGTGAAATTTGGGAATTGCTAAGAAATCATAATAAAATTGTTAAAATGAGTTACTAAACACTTTGAATGAAAAATGGAATAGGAATTGAATTACCAGAAAATTTGAATGAAATTTGGAATAGAAATTCCAAGTGCATTTTGAGAAAACATTTTCATTGAGAATTAGAAACTGAAAGCAATTGTAATAAGAAGAGCTTGTCCGTTCTGATTCTGTTTTATCTATGATATCCTGATAACGTCGGTTATGTGGAAGAAGGGCTACAGACACAGTTTGTATTCCCGCATACCATGTTCGAAACACTTCTGCAGGTGATTTGCAACAGACCCGCCTTGCTTTGGTTTTTATAAAATGTTATGAGTGCCGGTTGTTCAGAAAGCAAACTATTGAACGTAAACTTGCCAAGAAATCATAGTCAACAAATGCAGGGGTTGACTGCGACGTCCTATAAAGGATATGCAACTAACAACGTATCCTAATAACATAACTGCCATGAACCGTTATACTGGACTGATATGAAATAAGTAGCAAGTGTAACAGCTGATGATCTGCCACTGCTGTTGGCTCACTCACACAGCCCTCTGGGAGATGCTCACAATGTACTCGAAGCCACGGCAACAGCAGCTGGACACCGTTTATTCATCAATGATATACAATCAAAACAACCTCCACAGCTGGCTGCGTCACTCATTCTCACTCACTTCGGGGTGCTCATTCACTGTCCACTGTCGCCTGCTGGCCATCCCACTTCTGTATAGTCAGCGTAACACGTGATATGCCTTCGACACTGTGGTATCAATCTGTATCTGTCGCAGCCCAGGGCGATCCCAAACATTAGTTCATAACTGTCATTCTTGATATATTTAAACAGAACTCATTCTTAGATTCCTGCTGCTGACAATCAGTATAAAGTACTTGAACGATATTATGTAATCTAACTAGCTGGCATAATTCCTCTACTGCCTAATACTTGTCGCTGGAAAACTGTATTGTGTAGAATGCTTTACTGGAAACAAAAACTTACGTTGTCTAACTTGCCATTTGAACAAAACCTTATGTGTTGTCCCGAAGCTGTCTCATGCCCCAATAAATGTGTCCAACTCATTCCCCTTCAAGTAGTCACTTTTGACCTCTGCGTTTCTCATGAAACGCCGAGCTCACTAACGACAGTTAATTGTGTCTGTGCAATGGCATTTTAGCCGCACTGACAATCGTTAACTCTTTCTGTAATATGGCAATAATATATACCAGCTCAGGATTTATAATTCCAGTTTCCTGTTCTGGACAAAAACTCACTGTATAGTTTTTCAGAACTTGTACCATTCATAAGAATGGCATTGGGCTGTCAAGTGAAAACTCACCAACAATAATTCCTGCACCAGACAGATGTTCTTTTAACCCAGACTCTCCCAATGTTCTTTTAACCAAGACATTTTAACCTAATATATTCCAGTTACTTTAACTCCTTCTGTTACTTTAAAGTAAACACTGCCTAGAACCTAGACTTGAAAATGTAACATAGAATATGTATTTTACTAGGTCACGATCTCGTGACAGAAAGAGGAGAAGTCGCAGCCGGTCTCGTGATCGCCGTAGACGCAGCCGCTCTACCGACAGAAAGAGAAGCAGCAGTCGGACTGGAGACAGAAAGAGAAACCGGTCCAGAAGTGGATCCCGCAAATCAAGAAGTGTCTCAGATGACCGGAAAAAAGACAGCCGCTCAAAGAGTGGATCCAGGGAGAAGAAGAAAGCAACAAGCTCGTCCAGGTATAGTTTGAATGTCAGATCATAAACTCATTCACATCAGCATTTGAGGGTTGCACGTCAGCATTTGAGGGTTCCACGTCAGTATTTGAAGGTTGCACATCAGTATTTGAGGGTTCACATCAGGATTTGAAGGTTGCACGTCAGCATTTGAGGGTTCCACGTCAGTATTTGAAGGTTGCACATCAGTATTTGAGGGTTCACATCAGGATTTGAAGGTTGCACATCAGCATTTGAGGGTTGCACATCAGCATTTGAGGGTTGCACATCAGCATTTGAGGGATGCACATCAGCATTTGAGGGTTGCACATCAGTATTTGAGTGTGTAGGACATTAGCATTTGAGGGTTCCACATCAGTATTTGAGCGTAGCACGTTAGCATTTGAGGGTTGCTCATCAGCATTTGAGGGTTGCATATCAGTATTTGAGTGTGTAGGATGTTAGCATTTGAGGGTTGCGCAACGGCATTTTAGTGTTGGTTATCAGTATATGAGGGTTGGTCATCGGTATTTGAGGGTTGCACATCAATATTTGAGGGTTGCACATCAATATTTGAGGGTTGCACATCAATATTTGAGGGCTGCATATAGGACACCCGGTGCATTTACCAGCATTTGACACTGCAAGTCTGACTGTTAAAGCCAGTGCCCCCCCTCCAGCATGTGGCTGCACATTGACACTGCAAGTCTGACTGTCAAAGCCAGTGCCCCCCCTCCAGCATGTGGCTGCACATTGACACTGCAAGTCTGACTGTTAAAGCCAGTGCCCCCCCCCCCCCCCTCCAGCATGTGGCTGCACATTGACACTGCAAGTCTGTTAAAGCCAGTGCCCCCCCCCCCCCCTCCAGCATGTGGCTGCATTCTTCACCTCTGCCTTGGTGGCTAGCTATGACCTGTCACTAGACGTCATTGCTGCCGTGTTGCCTTCTTCGTGTTCACGGCTTGTGGATCCACCCTCTTGCATGCTCCTAGCAGAAACTAGCTATACTAACTCTAGCGATGCATTCCTAATTGCTTTCGTGTGTGAAATAGCATGACAGTGCAGTCGTACATTACCTAGTGTTCTGGTTAATCACTTGGTATAGTTTGTCATCATTATCACTATCTTGGGCGTATGGTGTATCTGAGCGTTCAGAGATTAAAGGGGAGAGGATCAGCCTGTTGCATTAGGTTTTACCCAATCTGGTTTGGTCTTTCGCCAAAGAATGGCAAGCCATCTGCCCAGTACACTGCACACAGCACAAACTCCATAGCTCCAGTGATGAAATACTTTAGCCACATGAAATGTTACAGGGCTAGGAAATTGACAGTGACTAAAGAAATGGTTCCAGTATGATACGGCAGGTGTTGACCAGTACAAAGATGGGCACAGAACATTGCAGACCCATGAAATTGCTCGAGGCAGGAAATATAGCATTGGATCTAGAATCTGCTTAGTGGACCATAATGAAAGCAGCCTTTTACACAGTGCATCCTACATCTCACTAAAAACTGTTTTAATTCTGCACGACACTTAGGAGACTGTTGCCAGAGGCCGAAATTCGTGGCGTACATCATTACATCAGGGTGTAGTTGTTTGTGAAGCAAACGGGAAAGCAAGAGCTGTGAAAAAATGGCTGGACAAAAATAAACCACCGCAGGAGATCCCACTCCTGATTCTTTGCCCACATTGTCAAAAAATATTTTAAGTCAAAATAGGCCTGATCAGCCATCTTAGAACTTGTGGCTCCAAACATTCAACCCTATTGGATTAAATGAATTATCATCATCATTCTTGATTGTCAAACACCACATCCTACATAACATTGATATAATTGTTAACTTCACTTGGACCCTTTCACTTTGTCTGATACAGAATGTTCCTCTTTCAGGTCTCGCTCCAAGTCACCTAAGAACTCTAAGTCCAAGAGTCATTCCAAGAGTCCCAGACAGCCCCCTGACAACCACACAGAACAGGAGGATGTTGGCTTCAAAGACAACAAGGATAACGCCGCCGATGAGGCCGATGATAATGATGACCGCAGATCAAGAAGTGGCAGCAAGGATTAAATTAAGATTGTGTTTCTATTGCAAACATTGTTTCACTTTAAATTAATTATTGGTATTGTTCAAATCTGTTTATGGTTAAATGTTTGATTTGGGCTGTACTCAATGTAGGTTCAGTGTGTGCTTGTGCTGCCTTTATACGAGTTAAATTTCTTATATATGTTTGGCATTTTAAACTGACAATGAAGTGGTCTAGATTCATAGTATGCCTTGACAGCTGTCATAGTTCTACGTGTTTATTGTAGGGTCCAACATTTTTAACCCCTTCACTGCCAGAAACAAGGACACTTCTTTGTTTTATATGTCAGTGGTGTGTTCAACATTTTAAACTATATGACTCCCAGGGGGAAACAAGTCCCGTAACAAGAAACTGCTATGGGTAAGTCAAGTGCTTGGAACATCACGTTTTGTAGGCAGGAGCGCACAGAGGGATAGGTGGTCAACCTTTCCCTCACATAGTGAATGGCCAGTGCAAGCGTTCAACTCTCGTGTATCATGGACGACTTTCTTTGTTCTACGTCCAACGTTTTTAATGAATATAGTGTGGGTGTATTATTTTCACAGATGCAATATATTTTGTAGCACATAACCACAGGATATCCAGCATTATGAATATAGCGTGGGTGTATTACTTTCACAGATGCAACATATTTTGTAAGGGAAAAGTAAAGGGCCTTTACCACACTAGAGAAGTGCCAAGATCCTATTGATATAAGTTGAGGACGAGTTATATTAAGCACGGTCGACAGAAGGGAGACCGTGCGACCTTACCTATCACGAGACTATTTACAAACACGTGATAGGCAGGCCAGACGTTTTGCATGAGAACAAAAACGTCACTAGGTAGTAAGATCTTTATCCTTCAGCCGCTGTGAACGACGCAGTTTTTGTTTGCGTGGCCCCTGTACAATAAAATCGATTTCTGCGACATTGTTGGCAGCCATGGGTGGCACTATGAAGTTTACAACTGATCGCCACACTGTACTATTTATTTATCATTTAACAAGACGGAACATATCGATGACGTCGGGTAGCATGTCTGTCATAACCAGTTTGATTCTTGTTGACCATTATTTTCATTGACCGCTGGTGGTATGGACTTAAGTTATTCTTTATATGGTTGATGTGGTATAGTTTGAGGTACTTGTCTCACTGACTGCTGTTGCCACTTGAGTTGATCAATGCTGTTGGAGTATGTGGAAATATTCACTGTCTTTTCTTTTCCACCTGTATCTAATTTCTATATAATGACATAAAGCAATCACTCAATAATATCTAATTAATTCCTGAAATAATAAATGACAATAAAAAAATATTTCATTTTAACACTCAAAATGTTTATCGATAAATATAATCGACCAATATAAAATGATAATAATCAATATTTCTAAAATATTCCTAAGTTATATTCTAATATCTATCAGAATGTGTTTTTCTCTCTATCTAATTCACAGTAATCATTAGATATCAATAATAAATATACAATGATAATGATGATAATAACACTACTGTGTAGATAGGAATAATGAGTATCACTTATAATTCTAGGTTTATTTTATAAATAAATTAAATAAATGTTCTTTATAATTAATCAGTAATCCTTCTCTATATAAAATTGATGTAATGACCAAATTGTTTCCCCTTTGGCACTGCAACTGTAAACAACAACAACAAAAATTACACACTTCTAAACAAATTTTAACTACATAGGTATACCATCGCAACTAACAACGTTCTTCTAATTAAATGTTCATGTATTTGTAGCACAATTTGTTAATTCCAACTGTTTGTCATATCCTTCAATTCTAGGCTGTTCACAACCCAATAATATAATATATTTGTATTCTTAAATCATTTCGAATTTTCACTCCGAATACTCAGTTCTTTTATAACCTCAATCGATAAATACACAATTCTGCAATATATAAAATTTAACTATTTAATTATTTACATGGATAGTTCATAAATCACGTATAAATGTAAAATGTCCTTTTCTCTAACACAAAAAGTCAATATTGTTGTGATATATCGCACTAACTAACCAAAGTCCATGTTCTCTACACCACAGTTTGTAAGTAAATAATCGATACATTACAACTTTGCACTGAGTCGCATTCTTAATTTGTAAAATACAGGATTAATACTTCACCTGCTCATTGTCAATCACCATTCTGAAATAATACGGTTATAACTTGTTCCAATGTTTTTAAACCCCGGACGAGCCCCCCATCTCTTGCTATACTGTGATTAAGAACAATGAACGCAAACATCTGTAACTTTCAATAAACAACATGAACTTGATCAAACATGCAACGGTCCAGGGAATTCTGCAGTACAACAGTCCAGAAACATGATCAATGTAGCAATCAAGTACTCGAAGCCAGTCGATGCAATAAAAGAGGCAATATTTATTTGCCGGAGTCAAACAGGTTACAGTTTCACAATTCAATACATCAGTTCCGATTTATAATTACCGTGCCTGTTATGGCCAGGCGGGACGGTAAAGAAACATTATTAAATTGAATCGTAAACGATCGAAGATATTAAATATCTATAATCATCTTGTCCCGGTGCTTCTGTCCTTGGCTATCCTATCTATGCGTCAGCCCATTTCAACTTGCTGAGTCCCATTCCAATATTGACGCATTTGTGGCTTTCTGGTCGATATACATCTTGCATTAATAGCCTCGTTCTTCTTTCTAATATCTGTTGGCCATCGAAGTAAGTGTCCAGCCAGTATATAAGTTCTCTCCTTGCTGAGAATCGAATCGAGCTGCCTCGTCGTACAAGCTCCGAGATCTGACTGTTGTTGTTGACAATGTTTCTGACGTATTCTGTTTTTTACATCAGCCTCCTAGTTTCTACCACTATTTGGTTCGCGATGTCTTCACTAGGTTTATTTTTCATCATATCATTTGCGCTGCTACTTGGCAATGAGTGACAGGTATATAGTGCTGTCCCCATTACACTGGCCATGTGTGCTTCCTAGAACATGTCCTTGTACTCATTTTAGGCTGGGTCGAATCGGGTGTCAACAGATTCAAACTTATACCACCAGACCATCAGGCTAGTGTTGGTTCTACAAGTCTGGAGCGCCGGAAGTTACAACCATAGTCAGGATAGATTGAGTTAATATAAGGACTGAGTAGGACAGAAGCAATTAATGTCAAGTATTGTAAATATGCTGAACCCTGACTCGTTAGGTGCATGAATCCAAGTGAGCATGAGTTCTGTAGTGTAGTGCTATTGTAGCTGCCCCGTATTGAGAACTGCGTGTGTGTGGTGATTGACTATGGTACTTTCATGTTTGAGAAATTATGGTTGCTGAGTTTGCATTTTGTTCTGTCTGCTCTTTCATGTGTTTCTTCATCATGTTCAAGTTATGCCATTGAGATCTGTTTTGCCTGTTCAGGCGGTGGTTTCATGTTCCGTGTTAGTGTTAACAAGCAAATATACTGTACTTCCAGCAAACAACTGGAAATATAAATGCTCGCTGACATTGAAAGAATGAGAATACAGCCATGGTAACAGTGAAATTAAATTCTGTGGGTTTTTATTTTTTTTTAATGGCCACAAGGTCATCCCAGCTTGAGGTACAGCATTCGTGATACTGACTGCACCAACCATTTGATCCAACAAATAGGGGCCATAATGGCTTGGAAACCTGATCATTTACTTTGCAGGCGGGCGGGGGTGTATGTGCAGTCATGCTCAAGTTGTGCCAGAAGCTAGAATGTGCATATTGAAAAGCGGGCATGTTGCTTTAATATTTGAATTGTTGCGTACATGAATGGAACTTGAAAAGGTGGCAAGAGCTGATTTGGGGAGCTAAAAGAGCTGAGATATGATAAGAATAGGAATGAATAGTTACTGCTAAATAATAATATAACAAATGGTTTTCAGTTTCAAGATGTATGAATTTATGTACAGAATAAATGGCTTTATGGAAAAGTTACATATTTGATGTAATTGATTGTGTTATGTTATTACTGGGTCGTTGTTATTGTTCATGCTTGCAGGAAGGTTGTGTTGTGTCCATTCAGAGCGAACCTGATGGTAAATTATCATATAGAAACACTACTCATTTGCATACTGCACCCTCTGCAGACCCTGCATTCGTTCTCGAACCCCAACTCCTGCAGCTGTTAACGCATCCTGGTCCTACTTGTGATCTTGAGTTTCCCAGTCAACCAACACTTTTAATTTCACAATGCCTCGGGATCCTGTTGCTTTCTGGTTTGTGCAACTCTTCTTTGGTGTCTGATGTCAGACTGTGGTGTCTAATTCAGTGCCGAGTCTCGTATTGCAGTGATGCTGCCTGTTTGTCATATCTGCTATTTGGAAGTAGAGTAGAACCTTTCCCTGATATAGTAAAGTCACAAACTGCAGTGCCTACTCTTGACTTCATTGCCTACTCACTGGCAATGTCTCTACACTGAGATTTCAGTGCCTTCTTTTAGACTTCCAGACTGCAATGTTTACTCTGTCTTACAGTGCCTACTTTCATACTTTAATTCCTACTCTGGCTGCAGTGTCTACTCTGACTGTAGTGGTTTACTCTCAAACTGCAGTGCCTACTACTCTTGACTGCCTTTTTACTCATGTCTGATATTTGGAAGTAGAGTAGGATCTTAACCATCTCTCTTTCACTGTCACAGTCAAGACTGCATTCATCTCTTTCACTGACACAAACAGTCGAGACTGCATTCATCTATTGTCTCAGCAATTGAGAATGGATTTGGACTGCTCTTTCATAGAGTCAAATGGTGAACAGAACAACAGAACGAAGCTATTTGGGTGGTCCTGGAGTACTCAAAGAACACACCTGTGGTGTACATAAGATATATCCTAGATTAACCATCAGTTGCAGACAGGCTCCAAGTCATATCACCGGGTTAAGAGTAGAATAGCCCTGGCGAAGGCAGCATTTCACAAGTTGAAGAATATTCTCTGAAATTTAACTTTGTCAATCAAAGTGTGGAAAAGAGTTCTTATGAACTATATTGAGCCAGTTCCAATGTACGGAAGCAGATCATTGACAATTAGCAGATAAGAGAATGAAAACATTGTGGATGGATAGAAAGACCAATGAATACATCTTGTAAGAACTTAACTCAGAGAGAACTTGTTACTTTATCGGAAGTAGACATTCTACTTTCTCTGTTCGTGTGGTGAGCAGAGGAAAGCTGGAGTATGTTGTCACAGGAGGAAGAGAGGCAGGGGGAGATCAAAAGATGCTGGACAGTTTGACATCATAGCATGGAGGAACGTTGGTATCAGAAATGATTCACTGCAGAAGGATCTGGAGGGATATGATCACCAACGGTACGGAAGACACTTCTTGAAACGTATACTGTATTATACATCTCTGTACGCTTCTTTTAGACTGATAGGTATATTGCTCTGGGCACTTCTTTTAGACTGATAGGTATACTGTTCTGTGCATTTCTTACATGCCATTACATAGTGTTTTGTACACGTTTATGATGGCGAGGCATAAAGTGCTTTGTACTTTTCAGAAATACTGATATGTGTACTGCTCTATGCACTGCTGGAAGACGGACAAGTATGCTGAGTGAAAACTGATATGCCTACTACAGTCAGGGCTGTATGCTGTCCCCGTATTTGTTTAACCTGTACGCCGAAAATATAATTAGAAATGTCGGAGATGATATAACCAGGGAGCAATATGATGCCCTAAATATCGGTAGTCATGAAATACCAGAGATTTGGGTACTTTTCTGTTAATTCACCCCAAGCAAAGGTCACCAGCTATATTTAGCACTGACGGTGATCTCCTCTGTGTTCGGGTACAGTGCGTGTCAGTGAGTTTCAATTGCCACAGTGTTTCTGTGGCTTTGGCAACCCCGTTTCTGTGTGAGTGACTGGAGTATTATTACCTACGAAAGGTTTGTGCCAACAAACCTGTTAGTCAATCCCGTTAGTAATCGGAGGACCAAATACCCACTGTCGAGATAGATGAGAGCCTATTTACAAGGCGCAAACATCATGTGGGACGAGTGTTGCCACAACAGTGGGTAGTTGGTGGCATCTGTCGTGAAACCAGCCGACTGCTTCATGTTCTGTGTTCCAGACAGAACAGCAGCAACGCTTCTCCTGCCGCTGATCAGGACACACATTCGGCCTGGCACAACTGTAGTCTCCGACCTCTGGGCGCGCGTACGACGGAATTGGAAGTATTCCCGAATTGACGCATCTCACAGTCAACCACAACTTTGTGGGGACCCTACCACCGGTGCACATACTCAATGCATCGAGCGCATGTGGGAGAACGGCCAAGGAGAGAAACAAGAGGTAGAATGGAACACACACACACACACACACACACAGGCATCTACTAGAGCAGAGGTTCTCAATCATTTTCTGGCCCGGGCCCTCCTTCACCATATTTTCATTCTTGTTTACCATATTTTCAGAACGTCATTCCCCCCTTTCATATTTCCTACCTAAAAATCCCGCCCCACCCCTACACAGTGTACGTAATAATGGAAGCTAAATTTAATAGCACATACTAAAACAAGTCTAGACGTCCACATAAAACATGATTTGTGGGTCTACTTACTTTATAAATTGAATTTTAGAAGGGTGAGACGTACAGAACCGTACAGTATGAAGGGAAAAACAATATCAAGTAATCGGTTCTTGTATTAACGCGATCTTGAAATAATCATAACCCCTCCCCCCTGGAAACCCTAAAAATCCCCCCTCCGGGGGGGGGGGGGGGGAATTCCCCACCGGTTGAGAACCACTGCACTAAAGTCTTACATGTGCGAATTCATGTGGCGTCGACAGACTAAATGCCCTGGTACCACCGCCGCATAGAACATTGCACACTGATAGAATTGAAACCCTGGATGTGACGTCATACAATGGTATTCCGTTTGTTTGGGGTGAATTAACAGAAAAGTATCGAGATTTGATATGCTGATGATACAGTAATTACCACCAACATCACAGAATGGTATCGAAAAACTATTAAACTCAACCCAAAAGAATAGTGAAAATCACAACTTATATCTTAACATAGCAAAAACAAAGATAATGCATACAGATAAAACTAATATGGAGAAAGAAATATATGTTAATGAGGAAACATTGGAGGTGGTAGAAAATTGTGAATATCTTAGGTCATTGATTACCAACAATGGTGACACAATGAAAGAGCTTAAAGGCGAATATCTGAATAAATTGTTGCGTCGGACAGATAGACCTACATAAATTAGATTATTAAGAGCATGCATCTTTCCCATTGCAACATAGGCCTGTGAGATCTGGACACTTACTAAACAAGCTGAGCAGCGCATAAATGCCTTTGAATATAAATGTTACAGACGGGTTCTAAGAATATCTTGGATACAGAAAAAAACAAATGCACCCATACCTCAAGATCTGAATATTGAAGAGGTTTGGCTACTAAAGACGATAAAACAAAGAACACTGAAATATTTTGGTCACTTGAAACGTCATGAAAGTTTGGAGATAACTATAATTGAGGGGTATATGCCTGGGAAGAGAAGGAAGAGGAAGGCCAAAGAGAAGATGGGTGCAGGATGTGGCGGATGATCTCCAGATGGGTGTATCGGACGCGGGACATCTTGCTTATGATCGAGAAGGTTTTCCGGAAGGTTGTTATGGGAGCGAGGTTCTGCAAAGGATATGCTACTGAATGAATGAATACTACTGTACATTTCTTGGACATTTGAAAAATGGTGTACAAGTAAAACTTAATTTTATTCGTTTGTATAATAAAATGTATCAAGTCGGTATATATGCTGACTTATAGACTAACAATGTAAGATTGTGAGTTTTGAGCTTTCTGGGGAGACCTGGTCGCTTACTGGACGGATATCCATGGTATGTGGAGATCATGTGACCTCGCCTGTCTCAATTTCCTTTTATGTGGTCAAGGTCCTCACAGACTCAGACAATGGCCTGTCTGAGTTGGAACGCTTAGGTCGTGCAAGGTGTTGTTTGTCCATCAAGAATGATGATTACCATTCATTTCATCCAGTGGGGTTGAAAGTATGGAGCCGTGAGTTCTAAGATGGCTGATAAGGCCTATTTTGTCTCGAAATGTTCTTTGACAATGTGGACAAAGAATGCTTGACGTTCCAGGAGGAGGATCTCCTGCAGTGGTTTTTCTGTCCAGCCTTTTCTTCACAGCTCTTGCAGTCCTGGTTGCTTCACAAGTGACTGCACCCTTATGTAATGATGTACGCCACGAATTACGGTCTTTAGCAGCAGTCTCCCAGTTGTCAAGATGAATTCCAGAAGCTTTCAGGGAGATTTTCAGAGTGTCTTTGAAGCGTTTCCCCTGGCCGCCTTGGGAGCGTTTACCACAACGCAGCTTGCCGTAAAAAATTTGTTTAGGGAGCCTGTGATCTGGCATACGAGTTAAGTGACCAGCCCAGCGAATCTGATTCTTCATTAGTAGAGTGTGGATACTGGGCATGGACGCTCTTTCTAGAACTTCAGTGTCTGGGATCTTGTCTTGCCATTTAAACTGCAATAGCTTCCTAAGGCAGACTGTGTGGAAGTGGTTTAATTTCCTAGCATGTCGCTGATAAACAGTCCAGGTTTCACAAGCATATAGCAGTGTGGATAATACAACTGCTTTATAGACTTTCAGCTTTGTTTGCAGGCTTATTCCATTTCTGTCCCATACATTCTTGTACAGTCTGCCAAAGGCCGCGCTGGCCTTGGAGATTCTTGCATTCACTTCGTCATCAATTGTGACAGCTTGTGACACAGTGCTGCCAAGATAGGTGAATTTGTCCACAACACTTAGTCTATGACCGTTCACCTTGATATTCGGCACGGTGTGATTATTCCCTGGAGCTGGCTGGTACATAACTACAGTCTTCTCCAAGTTGATATTGAGCCCAAAGTTGGCACAGGCATATGAGAAAGCTGAAACATTATGTTGCATGTCTGCCTCTGAGTTGGCATATAGAGCGCAATCATCAGCAAACAGCAGTTCTCTGACGGTGTCGCTGTTAGTTTTGGTTTTGGCTTTCAGCCTTCTGAGATTGAACAACTTTCCATCCATGCGGTAGTTGATGTCTATTCCAATGTCATTGTTCTCGAAGGCATTCGTCAGCATAGCTGAAAACATGAGGCTGAACAGTGTTGGTGCCAGGACACATCCTTGCTTCACTCCATTGGTGACAGGAAAGGGCTCAGACAGTTCACCATTTTCCTGTACTCTTGCCTGCATACCATCATGAAATAGCCGCACTATTTGGACAAACTTTTGTGGACAGCCATATTTCGCCATAATCTTCCACAGTCCTTCTCTGCTGACTGTATCAAAAGCCTTGGTAAGGTCAATGAAAGAGGAGAACTTTTCAGAGTTCTATTCCTGACATTTCTCTTGCAGCTGCCTTGCAGCGAAAATCATGTCAACAGTTCCTCGTTCTTTTCTGAAGCCACATTGACTCTCAGGAAGAAGACCTTGATCGAGATGGGCCGTGAGGCGATTGAGAAGAATTCTGGCGAGTATCTTCCCTGCGATTGAGAGCAAGGAGATGCCTCGGTGGTTTTCACAGGAATTGGCGGTTTCCTTTACGTTTGTAAAGGTGGACTATTGACGCGTCCTTGAAATCTTGTGGCATGGTCTCGTTCACCCATATGTTTGTAAAGACTTGGTGAAGCTGCTCTATTAGGACCGGCTGGGTGGCTTTGTTTAGTTCCACTATGGTTGGCAGGTCATCAAGTATATCATTAGTGGGAACTTGAGGAAGGCAGCTGATGGTTTCATCATCGAAGAAGGAAGTTGCATTTAAGATGTTGCTGAAATGCTCTGCCCAGCGTTGAAAGATTTATTTCTTATCGGTGACCAATGTTCCCCCATTTGCACTGAGGAGGGGAAATATGCCGGTGATGTAGGACCATAGACCGCTTTCAGTGAGTCGTAGAAGTTTTTCATATCATGTCCGTCAGCAAAGCCTTGCATTTCATCAGCTTTGTTGCTCAGCCAGGAGACCCGCATGTGCCGAAGTTTCTGCTGCACTATCTCCGAATGTTATTGAAGGCATCTTTTTTTTTTTAATGTTGTTTTTGGGTTATTCAAATGTGCCTTGAGGAGATGTTTCTCGGCCAGCAATTGGTTGATGTCTTCAGAATTTTCATCAAACCAGTCTTTATGCTTTTTTTCCCAGCATGTTTTCAAACGACAGCTGCATATTTTTGCTATTTAAGTGGGTGACATTTATTTTTTTTTTATTTTTTTTTTTTTTTGCATTTTTACTCCTTGAGGACGCCGTGGTGGTTTGATGTGTATGTTTATTTTCAAGATAATGAGACGATGTTCTGTCCAACATTCGACACCACACATAGATTTGGTCACTCGAACGTCTTGTCTGTCACTCCTCCTGACGATGACATAGTCAATGAGGTTCCAGTGTATTGAGCGAGGGTGCATCCATGGTGTCCTATTTCTCGTGGAAGACGGAAAATTGTGTTGGTGATCAGGAGATCATGTTCGGCACAGGTCTGAGGGAGGAAGAGTCCATTGTTGTTACAATTTCCGACTCCGTACTTTCCAATGATGCCACTTCAAGAGGCGGTGTCTCTGGCATTGAAGTCTCCAAGGAGTATAAGTCATGGTTGGTGCTTAGACACTCGCGATGGTTGCATGCTTCTTTCCTTTCAGCAGGGATAACTAAATAGTCATAAGCCTGTCATTTATAGCCTTCGGAAATTCATCTAGTTTGCCAACCAGGGCCGACTTAATGGAAACTCCCACACCGGATTGGCGTCTTTCCTCGCTTTTCCTTCCACTCCAGAAAATTGTGTAGCTGACACCTACTTCACAGATTTGGCCTTCTTCTGCAAGTCGTGTCTCGCTCAAGGCTGCAATGTCGATGTTGTACCTGCCCAGCTCACTCCCAATCAGCGCTGTTGGTCTCTCTGAACCCGACCCGCCGTCTCTGTCAAGTAGGGTGCGTACATTCCAAGTTTTGATTGTCAAGGGAGCATGGTTAACTCTTTTAGCTTTACCTGTTTTTACTTTGTTTGTATGTCGACCGTAGTATAGGGTACCCACCAACCGCGGCTAGCTGGTTAGGTAATGATGGAGCAGGCAATGTTTAGGGCACCTTTTCTATCCCCTTCCTCATCCTATGGAAGTGAGCAGTGCTTTCCTATAGAGGGCTGTTCAATCACTCAGGGGGGGGGGGGGGGGGGGGGCTGCCGAATCCCAGTGCTGCTCCGGTCAGTAGAAGACAACCATATGGCCTTAGCCGCCTGTGTGCAGGTCTGCGATTACGACTGCCAGCGTATCCACGCCTGCCCCTTCGCCGCTCGCCTACCGCCACAAGGCTTGAAGGTGATTTATGAAGTTGGATGAAGAATGACTTGCGCGATGAATTGGATTAAAGTGAGGAAGAGTTGCGCAATTCGTCAACTTCACTCTCTCGCCCGAATCCAACTGAGTCCAGTGGCAAGACAAGTCAAGACGACTGGAGACGAATACAGGAGCAGTGGATGAGTGGATGACTAAGGCGCTCTACGTGCCTTGCCGTGCTCATTACGTTCTACAACGCTTTGCATGTAAACGCCGTCTTGCCCGTTGAATCATCAGTGATTTCATCCGCGCAGTCTGTTGAATCCTGTCTTCACATGCTGGGTAGGCATACCCTAGTTCACCCATTGGTTTGAGGCCAAATCGGCTACCCACGCCTGGTTTAGCCAGCCTCTCACAGCTGTTTCCCGGGGGTGGCCGCTGTCGCATGCTGACAGCTACTAGGAGCCACAGGCGTGAGCTGGATGTCAGGCTTGGACCAGACCAGTGGGGGATGGGTCATGAAGAGGACATGAGAGTCATCCGTACTACCAATGCCCGACACCCCGTACACCCCCCCCCCCCCCCCCCAATGCATGCATGGCTCCTGGAAGGAGAGGGATTCACGTGTACGTCTGAGCACTATAATTAATTAAATTAAATTAACCGTTCTTGTAGAACTGGGATGGTCTCTAGTGTTTATATAGGGTGTATTTTTAATGACTGTGGGGGTTTTGAAAATATTGCCGTTCCAAGTTTTGTATTCACCCTTTGTGGAGTTCGTGCACGTCTAAAAGTTAAATGCAAAACTTCTGCACTATAGTTATATAACAGCATTGGTAGCAGCTGAAGTGTAGTGGCTAGACACTTGCTTATCTGTTCCCTGGTGATGGGTTCAAACTCGCATCGATGCTGATTTTGAAATTAAAAAATAAATGAAACACACAAGCACACTTTACGTTAATATATATATATATATATATATATATATATATATATATATATATATATCTATATATATATATATATATATATATATATATATATATATATATATATATATATATATATATATCATCATCATCATCATCAAGTGCCGTGCCGACTGGCGTAGGCGTTCATGACTCTCCACAGATCTCCGTCCTTGGTTTCCTGAATTAACTCTGTCGTTGATATTCATCTATGCCACCGTCGCAATCCATCCAGCATCATTTCTCGTGGTCTGCCTCTGCCTCTCTTCCCTTCGATCTTTCCAGTTGTCACGATGTTCTCCAACGCCTCTCTTCTCATCACATGAGCAAAAAAAAGCTGTTTGTCTCTTTCTTATTGTTGTATATTGTTCTAGTTTCGTTAGCCTCTTTAAGGCATTCGTTGTTAGCTACTTTGGCAGTCCAAGGAATTCGCAGTCTGCCCTCGTCGCTGTAAAACAAACATTGCTCACAAAAACTGAAGCAATTAAAACTTTATGGATTGAAACAGATAGAACAACAAGTCAGAGAATTTAGAGCACGCATATTTCCTGTGACCACACACGAGTGCGGAACTTGGACGTTCAATAAATCAAATAAAAATTACATGCCCGCTTTCGAATATAAATGTTACACAAGATAATCAAAAATATATGTCACGAAGAAGAGAACAAAGACGTCTGTCCAACAAGAATTTGATATTAGAGAAGATTGGTTACAAACTCAAACAAACACGAGGTAAAGTAACTATTTTGGACACGTGACAGCATTAAAGTTTCATCACCAAGTGTCTTGCCGACTGGCGTGGGTAATCATGCTTCTCCGGAACTTGCATCTCCAACGACATGTATCAGTCCCTTCCGTGCCATGACCACAAGACTCAAGAATCTTATCTCGCTGCCTTCCTCTATCTCTCTTTCCACAAATCTTTCCAGCGATGACAACATGTACAGGCTTTTGTCTTGATGTGGCCAAAAAGTGAAGATTGTCTATAGTTGAAAGGCAAATGTATGAAAACGTAGAAAATATAATCGTTAGTCGTTAGTCGCGGTTCCAGCTTCAGGGCAAAGGGTCACCCCTATAATATTCCGTTCCTGTGCCAGTGAATATCACACAAAATGCCCCTCACTGTCCCATGTGGAGAGTGGAACAGTCAGTAGTACCGACAATCCAACAGTACGCCCACAATGTCAAAGAACATTTCGAGTCAAAATCGGCTTTATCAGCCATCTTATAACTCACGGCTCCATACTTCCAACCCCACTGGATGAAATGAATGGTCATCATCATTCTTGATGGACAAACAACAACAACAAACAATGCACAGGCATAATGCCGCTGCCAGAATGCCAACACAACAGTCTGCCACGAAAATTGCAGTTTATCGTCGATGGAAGCGAAAGTCACTAGAAATACAGCAGCTTTGGTAATAGACCTTTCGTTGCTTTACTTGTAACTTTGGCCTCTTTTGGCTTTAGTGATAGACACATTACTGCATAATGCAAAATTAGCTACTTCAGCGACCGACCGCCACAATTTTCTGAACATGCAGTTGTCAAATTAAACAACCGCATAAGATAAAAACTTATGAAGGGAAGTGTAATGATCAGGAGTAAGACCACAACTTAGATGAGTTCGAGATGCGATAGACAACTTACAGCCACAGAGACAGGACATCTGGCTTAATTGATTCATTAGTTAGTTAGTTAGTGTCACAGCCTCACATTATACGGTAAACCAACATAAGTTAATAGACACTGGCGAAGGGCTACAACTCCCGCCCAAGGGAAAGAAGTAAGACACTCGAAGGACAGAGTAATCCAGAGCCTTCTCGAAGGACTGGTCAGTGAGTCCACTGTCCCGTGGACACTGATGTGGCCCGCCTATTGTGGGGTCCACGAGGAACTCGGACAGAGTTACCACCCGTGTCGGATTGCGACACGTGTGAACCGGCAGAGACAGACGGGACATCGGAGAGGCAACAGGGCCTGCCTTAGAGGGACTTAATAGTTCAGACCCATGTGTATTTAGGGTCATAGACATATGCTAGATAGTTTGCTTAGAATGTTTGTTATAATCATGTGTGATGTTAAACCTCTGTGATATGCAACTCGTCAGTGCGGGCTTGTTAAAACCCACTGCGCCAAGCGCACTGTATAGCTAAGTTCAATAAATGTTGCTATATTATATTTAACGGAGTTATTGTTGCCTGTTTGAGCCCGAGTTCAGATCCCCTAGAGATCCAACACTGTGACAGGCTTTTTGGGGGCCAAGCTCCGGTTTTGGCACAAGCTTTACGTTCAGACGGCTATTGATTGCCAAGTAAAAAATTAAGTAAATGATATCAAATTTATTACTGAACAATGTTTAATAACTTTGCAGCTATCTAGTAAATGAACTAGTATTAGTCCCTCTGCAGATAAATCTCCAATGATGTTAATACTATAAAATTTGACATGACTGTGACATTTGACTGTTACTAATTTTTTTTTCGATTCTACAAGCAGATTGTTCCGCGAATTGTGGTGTATGTAACCTATCTTCCAACAGTGGCGAGAGAACAAGACTACATTCGCAAGTTCAGGGAATATAAGATAAGTTTCATATCATGCCCATTGCAACCCTAAGCGGTACTTATCACCATCCATCCATGTAACATTTTTGTTTTGCATTGATTTGTATGTATATTCATAACCTTGTAACCAACAAAACTTTGCATTTGTATTTGCTCATGTAAACATTAAGGGAGATAACTAAATTTTCTACTCCCCAACATTTGTCTAAGGGATTTAACTTCATTAAAATTACCAACAAGTAAAAGACAAGATGTCTACGTTAGAAAAATGTATTGAGTTAGGTATGAAATTAGGTTATAAAGAAGAGAAACTGTCAGAATGGGCACAGAAGACACACGCAGAGAACATTGCCCGTGAAGAAAGAGCGATAGAACGGGAAGAAAAACAGAAGCAAATTGAGGCAGAAGAGAAAAAGATGCAGATGCAACTGCAGACTCAAGAGAAACAAATGGAGCTTGAGGCGGCGGCCAAATTAGCCCAATTAAATGCCGATACACAAATCAGACTAAAGCAGATGGAAATTGATTCCAACGTAGAAATATCTGTAAATAAACTGAGAAGCAAGGAGGAGGAACAAAAATACAATAAGTATAAAGGCCTCGTTAAAGCATTTTGCTCAGGAGATTCTATCAGCGCCTACCTGGAAAATTTTGAGTGTCTAATGTCCTACCATAAAGTCGAAAAATCAGATTGGTCATTTATTTTAATGAGAAACTTAGCTCTGGAACCCTTAAAAGTAATAGAGACAGTTCCACAGGATATGAGAAAGGATTATGATTATTTAAAGCAACGAATACTCCAACATTTCTCATTAGATACAGCAGGCTATCAACAACAGTTCGCAAAATTATCCCCACAACCTAACCAAACCTTCATAGACTACGTGTCTACAGTTCAGGATGTGTGCACAAAGTGGATTAACTCAGCTAAAACTAACAACAGCCATGACAAACTGAAAGAACTCATTATTATTGACAAAATAGTTAGTACAATCCCAACACCTTTTGCTAAGTTTTTGAAACAAATGGACTGTAAAAGTATCCAAGAAGTAGAGACCAAGGGGAACGCATTTTTCACAGCGAACCGAGATATTTTCCAATTAAACCTAAGTCAAAACGAAACAGCAGCAGTTGTAAACACTAGATACTCAAAACCAACTGAAAACAAGTTCAAACCACGCTCGAATGTCAGGAAGCCAGTTAAGTGTCAATATTGTCATCTGACACACGAAGAGTACGCGATGTGTGACAAATCACCTAATTATCCACATCATCTCCAAATGATAGTGGAGAAGCAAAAGAACAAGAGAAATGCGTATCAGAGAGCGGTCAAATGCTATTTTTGCTCCAGCTTTGGGCACTATTCACGCTTTTGTGAAGGGCGAAAGATAATGAAGCAGGCTAATGCTGCACTAGTTGACACTTCCTCAGATGAAGATATTGAACAACTGAATGAGTGTGACAATCAGAATGAAAGTTTGAGTGAGCTAGGGAATGCAGTGCAAATCATTGACACCATTACAGACAACAAGTGTAACACCTGTAGGAAATTCCAACTTGACACAACATTGCTATGCGGCCACACGATCCCTATTTCTAATGAAATGGCCAACGCTGCCTTATCATCTACAGGCAAGCTAAATTTCTCAACAGGGTTTGTAAATAACAAAAAGTGCACATTAATCCGCGATTCCGGCGCAACGCTATGTGGAATTAAGAAAACATTAGTCAACGACAAAGACAAACACGTAACTTGTCGCACATTCGCAGGTACAATCGAAAAATACCCCCTTGCTCTTGTCGAAATTCACACACCGTTCATATCAGGACTAGTATTGTGCGCAGTACTAGAAAATCCTGTCGCTGAAATTATACTTGGGAATCTGCCCAACATACGATCTTGCTCTGAAAAGGAAATCAGAGATTGGGAGCAGAAAAACGGTATCCAGAACCCAAACAGCGATTCTAAAGAGAAACACCACTCGTGCTTGTCTCAAACTGCCAAAAGCACAAGGGAGACAACCAATGAAGTAATTCAAAAAGAATTCACCGAGGTGCATAATGCAGGGGCAGTTGAATCTGTCAGTGATACGACCAACTTAAAACCTCGAACTGAGGATGCCAGCGATCCACAAATTACCAAGCCTGTAGATGTGCAACAACACACACAACACACGAATGCAATAACACGACAGACAACTCACAAAACCCACACCGACCAACTGCAGGAGTCACTAGAAATTGTATCACCAAACACTACCATCACTAATTTTGGAGAAGAACAGAAAGCAGATCCTACACTTTCACAATATTTTAGGTTAGTAGGACTTAAACCAAAATTGACTAAAAATGCGTCGTGGACATTTAGATTAAAGAACAATGTTCTGACTAGATTATACACCAGAGATCAGACCACGATACAGCAAGTAGTTCTACCTCAATCACATCGTGAGAAAGTACTAAAGATAGCCCATGATTCACCTTTCGGAGGTCATATGGGTTACGAAAAGACTAGAGCCAGGGTCCTGACCCAATTTTATTGGCCGAAATTTTGCCAAGACATAAAAACCTATTGTAGATCATGTGATATATGTCAGAAACTGGTTAAAAAGGGGAAAAACCCTACGGCAGAAATTCAATCAACCACAACTGCCTCGAGGCCATTTCAAATCGTGGCAGTTGATCTAGTAGGTCCGTTAAACCACATCTCAAGCAAAGGGAATAGATATATTTTTACTCTTATTGATCTATGTACGAGATGGCCAGAAATGATTCCATTAAAATCTATCTCCTCTAAGGATGTGACGGACGTATTGTTAAATATATTCTCCCGTTTTGGCTTCCCGGAGAAAATAATTTCAGATAGAGGAACCCAGTTCATATCGAATGCCACTCAATCGGTAACTAAGTTACTAGGCATAAAGCAATGTTTCACCAGTCCCTATCGACCGGCCGCGAATGGTATCTGCGAGAAACTAAATGGGGACCTGAAACATATGCTATCCAAAGTGACAGCTGAAAATCCAGCCGATTGGGATATACTTCTCCCAACGGTGCTGTTCGCATATAGAGAAGTCCCACAATCAAGCACAGGGTTCTCTCCTTTCGAATTGATATATGGAGCGAACCCAAGAGGACCTCTCACTATTTACAAAGATATCATATCACAACCTGTAAATATCCAACTACCAATTTCCACCTATGATTTAGTCACTGACACCAGAGACAAAATCATACGATCCTGTATACTGGCCAGAACATCATTACAGGAGAAAGGTTTTAGGTACAGGCAGTACGCCAACAAAGGTGCAAAAACAATTGTATTAAAACCAGATCAGGATATTTTACTATTGCTACCTGACAAGAGAGATTTACTATCAACCTCTTGGCAGGGACCATTTAAAATTGTGAGAAGAATTTCGGAAGTTGATTACGAAATTTCTTTGAATGGAAAATTGAAAATATTCCATGTAAATATGTTAAAACCATACTATGCTAGAAAGGACAGTGACACGAGTAAGCAGACGCAGATAACAGATGACAGAAACGAAACGACAATTATCCAACTGAATGACACCTCGACAAACGAAGCATCGTTAACGACGCACTCTTACGACAACAAAGACGACGAAGACATATTTACATTACCGACAATATGGGATAACGACAACGACGACCAATTTGACGACATATTGACAACGATTAATCTCGACGACGACGACAATGACATTGAGGACAATTTACAAACAGTAGCATCTGTAATAAATCAGACAGACGTAGACAATACTGAAATTCCAGTACCAATTATGAATGACGACGGTAGTATAAAGGACATACAAATCTCTGACACTTTGACACAACAGCAGCGACAAGACATTTTGTCTCTCCTTAACGACTATAAATCTATCTTCTCTAACAAACCTGGACGGACTGACAAAATAACACATTCAATTGTGTTGACAGATCTGACACCGGTCAAATGTAGACCATATTCTATTCCTCTGCATTATAGAGCAAATTTAGACAAAGAAATTTTGGATTTAGAGAAAAATAGAATAATTCAGAAATCTATGTCCCAATATTCATCACCGATTGTCCTGGTGAAAAAGAAGGACCAAACGATTCGTTTGTGCATAGACTATAGAAGGTTAAATACGATAACTACAACAGATGCGGAGCCAATGAACAGCTGTGAAGACCTCATTTTGAATATGTCTCAATCATCCTTATTTTCGAAGGTTGATTTAGCGAAAGGTTATTGGCAAGTACCACTACACCCTTCTTCTAGACATATAACAGCATTCGCAACACCTCTTGGTTTGTACGAATGGAGATATCTTCCATTTGGTCTCAAGAACGCTCCCGCCACATTTGTTAGGTTAACTAGGTTGTTATTGCACGGCATCAAGGACGTGCAAGCGTATATTGATGATATATGCATTCATTCTTCTAATATGACTTCTCACTTACTTACACTCAAACAAGTCTTCAACCAAATCTTTCTTTTTGGACTTACTATCAAACCTTCCAAGGTTGAAATAGGCTATAAACAAATAGACTTCCTTGGTCATAGAATTTCTGAAGGCAAACTGTTGACAGATGATAAAATTGTTTCGAAAATTCTCAATCTAGAAGTTCCAACTACAAAGAAACAAGTTAGAAGTTTATTAGGTCTTATAAACTATTATGCTAAGTTTATACCAAACTGGGCAGAACTTACATCAGTTTTTTCTAATATGTTGACAAAAGATCATCCAGAAAAATTTTGTAAAAGTACCCGCTTAGAGGATGCAATATGCAGATTGAAATGCATTTTTTCTAATCCACCAGTATTACGATTACCAAACATAGATTTACCCTTTATTTTGACCACAGATTCGAGTGCTATCGCAATTGGAGGATGTTTAATGCAAGAAGTGCAAGGAGTGAGACACCCAATTCTCTACGTAAGCCGTAAGCTGAAGAAGGCAGAGATCCATTATTCTACGGTGGAATTGGAGGCATTAAGTCTATTATTTTGTATGCTCAGATTATCTAAGTTCCTCTTAGGTTCCCATTTTGTTGTGCTCACCGAT
Organism: Cepaea nemoralis; assembly: GCA_014155875.1. Lineage (NCBI taxonomy): Eukaryota > Metazoa > Mollusca > Gastropoda > Stylommatophora > Helicidae > Cepaea > Cepaea nemoralis. Next base: position 277,412 of record JACEFZ010012189.1, read on the forward strand.
AACTCGCCATTGTTGGTGCTTAAGCAAGGTGTTCCGAAAAACCATCGTTTGCAAAGATGGTGTCTTCTTCTCCAAGATTTCGACTTCGAAATCCGCCATATCAGAGGCACCGATAACATTATAGCTGATATTTTATCGCGGCAAACGAATGCGCCAGCAGAATAACATTAGGCACATTAACCATTCGCCATACCAGAAACTGTGATATTTTATTCTGTGGCATAGAACAGTGTAACTCTACACCTGCTAGAGAACTTTCATTTAAAAGTAATAACACCCCAGTGAATAGGTTACGTATAACACCCACGAACAGTGAAACTTTGAGAACTATACTACCAATTACCAAAGCTCTAGGAACAATCCGAGCGAGAGACATTATCTGTGAAATGATTTCAACCAGTGAACTGACAGTGATCATGAAAGCATTAAGAACACTTTATACTCGACATTGAGAACATTCCATACTTGCTGTTGCTAAGAGACTTTGCAAACAGCCGAAACAGAACTACGTCGATTACAACACTCAAGAGACAGCCATACTAACTGTTAACATTCATGGCACGACACGCTGACAACAGGAGGACAACGCGCACATCATCGTTGGATTTAGTTACTTAGTTAATTAATTAATTTAGTATTGAATATGTATTATATTTGTATTGAATTATGTATATAAAATATGTCAACCTGTAATTTGTACATTTTCTACCATAATATTACAGGTATTTCCACTCATAGGCGAAATACTCTTCCTATGCAATTTTCTCTATGTAAATTATAAACCATTTTTGAGTCATCGTACAAAAAGTACGTATTATCTTAAAGGGAACATATCGCCTATTCCGTTTTTTCTAAGGGCAATAACACTTACCTCAACTTTACTTATATATTTTAACCAAATACTATTTTGAATGAAAGATGTGTGAATGACAGGGTGAATGAATTAAATGAGAGAGCGATATACTGAGCGGACAAATTGTACGCAAAACGTATTTATTTTAATTTGTCTGCGTCTTTCATGTAAATTGTATTACTTGTCTAAATTGTTGATACATGTTTAGTATTTAGGATACTACATCTAAGCACCACTGCTTGGAATGCCTGATCATGCATTACACACATTGGGGTAATTCATGATTAAGGATATCCCAACTCGTGACGCTTGGAGATAAGCCACACATTCAGCACACACTTTACACAAAACTCAAAACTGAACACTATCAATTAAAATACAGTCACTTTATTAGAAGCAGCAACTTATTAGTCAACACACTAACAAGCCAACAGGGACACATGTAGTCAGATGGGATAAAATAACAGCGTAACTACATATTCAGCATTATACAACATACGAGAGTAAAAGTGTATTGAAATGCACACACAGAACAAGATTTGCAGGTGTACTTAATTAGCCAAGACTTTTGTCTTGTTAATCCTCTCTAATACAGAGGTTAATTATCTTGGTATCAGTAGGATACTTTGAGAAGGACGGGTTGTAGAAACAACTAGGAAACGTCACGTAACTTCGGTCAGATAAGCATTTTTAAGGACACAGGAGAGAGAGACCTCTTCAGCAAATCAGAGAAGTGGTGTATGGGAGAATACATGAGTGTTGATGCCAATATGTAGGTTACCAAGTTACTGTCCACCAAACTACAAACACCGACTTTATGTGATTCTGTGACAGAATTAGTACAGAACTAATTACCTTATAACAACCCATCAAATCAGGGGGGAGAGGGGGACTCCTGTCACAGCCTCACATTATACGGTAAACCAACATAAGTTAATAGACACTGGCGAAGGGCTACAACTCCCGCCCAAGGGAAAGAAGTAAGACACTCGAAGGCCAGAGTAATCCAGAGCCTTCTCGAAGGACTGGTCAGTGAGTCCACTGTCCCGTGGACACTGATGTGGCCCGCCTATTGCGGGGTCCACGAGGAACTCGGACAGAGTTACCACCCGTGTCGGATTGCGACACGTGTGAACCGGCAGAGACAGACGGGACATCGGAGAGGCAACAGGGCCTGCCTTAGAGGGACTTAATAGTTCAGACCCATGTGTATTTAGGGTCATAGACATATGCTAGATAGTTTGCTTAGAATGTTTGTTATAATCATGTGTGATGTTAAACCTCTGTGATATGCAACTCGTCAGTGCGGGCTTGTTAAAACCCACTGCGCCAACGCACTGTATAGCTAAGTTCAATAAATGTTGCTATATTATATTTAACGGAGTTATTGTTGCCTGTTTGAGCCCGAGTTCAGATCCCCTACCCCTAAAGATCCACCACTGTGACAGTTAGTTAGTTAGTTAGTTAGGTAGTTAGTTAGTTAGTTAGTTAGTTAGTTAGTTAGTTAGTTAGTTAGTTAGTTAGTTAGTTAGTTAGTCGCGGTTCCAACTTCATGGCAACGGGTCGTCCCCATATTGCTCCGTTCCTGTGCCAGTGAATATCACAAAATGCTCCTCACTGCCCTATGTGAACAATGGAATAGACAGGAGTGTCGGCAAGCCAACAGCCCGCACAGGTACACTGTGCATAATGCCGCCGCCAGAATGCCAACACAAAAGTCCTCCACGAAAAATACAGTTCATCGTCGATGAAAACGGCAGTCACCAGAAAGACTACATTGACCGGGGTTTTATCCCATATGGCTCGGTCTCTTTCTGCAGGGCGACTCACCGAAAGCACCGCACAAAGCACAAACTCCATAGCTACAACGACAACTCCCAGGAGTCTCCTGAAAAATGCACTCAAGAACCGAAAAGGCAAACCAGTCAATCCAGCAACAGCCGGCCATCATCGTTCCGAACATGCAGTTCATGCGAAAAACAACTGCGGACAGATGCAAAAGCATTCCACGTGAAATTCACAGCTCACAGTGTCGCGCCACGCACTCACTCAGTAGCAGGGCGACGGAACCATAGCCTCCTTAGTCGCCTCTTACGACGTGCATAGTAGGCAACAGTGTTACTATTCTTTGCTCCCCCGTATGGGCCCCGGCAACACACGGGCGAAACTGATTCATTGCCGAAGGATAATATATCTGGAGGTGTGATCAGCCATCTGGACGATATATCGCTGTCGTGTTATTTGTTTTGTTTCGTGGTATCTTCCGCAATTGTAATGCTCAGTGAACGGAAATTAACATTATAATACTTGTTCATTTGATTGTGTACCAACTACCATGTTTGGTCAAAACCTACATTTTCCTTGGCATTGAATCATATATGATAGAGAGAAATTCGGGAGATTACTAGGGGTGGGGGATGGGTGGGGATGGGGGGCGAGGGGGGGGGGGGTAGATAAGTTCAGCACAGAACAGGGCGCTAGTCGACGAAACAACTAATTGGTCAAAACCCCCTTTGTGCCGCGGAAAGCAGCCATTTTGTTTTTGCCAGACGTATTTCCTGCGAGAAGTGGTGGCCGGAACCAAACCACAAAGCCGGACCATAAAAGTGGCTGCCGTAATTGTGCCTGGGTGGTTACTGATTCTTGGGGCACCGGTCGTATCCTGGCCGATCTGATAATGGGTTTGTCATTAAACAGCGCCATGTTGGCAGTACAAACAGCCAAACCACAAATCACAAAGATTAAAATATCCATGGCTTAGCGCAGGTTGGGATAGGAGACTTTTTCAGTGTCTTGGGACAAGTAAACTCGCTGCCAAATGTTGGACTGAAGACTGTTGTATTTAGGGAGAAGTTGACTTTCGCTGTATCGGTTTGTTTTTTCGTAGGTAAGATATTTTAATGTCTCATGTTTTTATCCTCGCCTCTTGAATTCTGGTAAGATATGATGTATGAATGGACCCTAATATAACTTCTCTTTGAGGTTGAACGGTAACGGTATAATCGAAATCGAAATGTTTCCTTGTTTGTTTAATCTTTACAATTTTAACACATTTAATGAAGAAAAGTTCTTTAACTCTTAGAACTTAAAAAAAAAAACGGAAGACAATTACTTCGAGGCCATTACTTTCAAGCTGTGTATACAAGATTTTTTTTTTTTGCATATCCGTTACAGGACGTTGCAGTCAACATCAGCATTTTTCAGCTGCTGTTGATGTACTAGGCAAGATTACGCTCAGTAGTTTGCCATTGCTTTCTGAGCGACCGGCTCACATACCCCTAAGTTACCAACGCGGCGAGAACCGCTACCGATTCTCGCGCAGGTTACCTTACTCACGAGAATATATGGGATTACGGAGAAAGACGTTAACCTCTAGGCTTGCCGTACTTTATATTTACGTTAGCTCGCTTTGAACTCAAGCGTAGTCCATATATACGCTAGTACTTGTAGTGCACTGGGTTGAATTTTTGCGTGTGGATTAGCTTTTCCTATTACCACTGTCCCTCGCCTCTGGCAAACTCACTCTGACTTCAGAGGTACTTGAAAATTACGTCCCCAAGTCAAGGACGAGAAGTTAACATTTTAGTCCAGCTGTCCGGTGTAGGGGTTGAACCCGTTACTTCGACACCAGCACACCGGATGTTTAAGAACGAGCGCCCATATCCATTCTGCCATGCTGACGAACTATATATTTCAGCCCATGCAATAAGACTATGACAATAGCAAACACAACAAGCCATAGAGAACAGTAAGGGAAGATTAAGCAATATAAAACAAGAACACACATTCCTATCTACGAAATTAATCTATCCAAAAAAATGTGTTCTCGTTGTCAATTTTAATAACAAAAAACACAAATAATAAGAAACTTCTGTGCCGGCTTCCTAACAACGAAGGATTTGTGTTTTAGTATTATTACATTTCTAATTTCATGCTTGTTTGTATATCTATTTGTGTTGTTCCTTTCCAATAAGATCTGTATAATCGAAGCATTCGTTGTGTCGTAGTATAATTTTGTTTTACTTTTTATTTATTTATGTTTTTGATTTTGTTTTGTTTTGTTTTATTTCCCCCCTTTTATTCATGTTCACCATTGTGAAGGTATGTACACTGTGTCCGTGTTTAGTTTATCTCGCTTTTTCACGGGAGTTACACATACCTAACTGGTTTTATTTCCTTTTTTTTATTTCTTAATATACTGCACAATTCACCGCCTGAGATAGGTCTAATATCTTTTCACCCCCCCCCTCCCCTCCTCCCCCATTATCTTGTCATCGCCCTCATTTTGTTCATCTTTCCATTCTTCTATTACTCCTTAATGTAGTCACTGTAGTATCATCCCGGGTGTATATGTTGTGTGTTGTGTATTTGTTTGCTGATGAAGGCTAGTCACCGCACCGTTTTGTGTTTTCCGTAATTTAGTTCTGTAAAGCTGCATGACTTCGTGTTGTTTTATATTGTTTGCATAAAGCGACGTAGCGTAATGAATCCTTTGAATTGAAATACACAAAACACATTATGATATGTTTTAATACCAACACTAAAGCTTTCAAGAGACTGTCATGTCTTGTTGTTTACATAAGTGTGCTGCTTACACGGATAAACCATTCTTTCCTTTATGATATCCAATTGGCTAACATTGTGTTACTGGTTGCTACTGGTGGCAGGTAACGTTTACCACACTCTTTGTTTCGTTTCTTTTGGATACAATCAATCAATCATGTGCCATGCCGGAAAGCGTGGGCGGTCATGACTCGCTATTTCACTCGATCACCAGTGTCGTGGATCAGCTCAGTGTTCCTGTCTCGTCCATGCCATGTGGCCAAGCCATCCAGGTATTTTCCTCTCGGTCTGCCTCTTGGTCTGTTCCCCTCGATCTTGCCAGTTGTCACCAAGTGCTCCAATCCATTTCTTCTCATAACATGTCCAAAAACTTTTGACTGTCTACGTCTAATTTCTCTAATCAGTTTACGATGTTCATTTGTCTCCTGTAGTACTTGGTCATTGGTTTTTCTGTCTGTCCATGGTATTCTTTGCATTTTCCTCAGAAACCACATTTCTGCAGCCATCAGATGTTTTTCAGCTTGACTACCCATTGTCCAAGTTTCACATCATACAAAAGAACAGGCTCTCTTTTTACAATTTAATTCTAACCCCAGTTGCTCACTGTGTGCAACAACCGCATCTACTAATTGTTGCAGGTCCTGCGCATTGTCTGCAATTAATACTGTATCATCTGCATATCTAATGTTATTTATGTTTCGTCCTCCAATGCTGATTCCATTTATATCCTCTACATTTCTGAAAATATTTTCACTGTGTAGGGAAAAAAGATCTGGAGACATCACACATCCCTGCCTAACACCTCTTTTAATTGGCTGATACTGTCCCACTTCATTATCAATCCTTATTGCAGCTTGTTGTTTCCAATATATGTTTTTTATAAGTCTAATGTCTTTCCCATCAATTTGTAGATCTGCAAGCATATCCACCATGTTGACATGTCTAACTCTATCAAAAGCCTTTGTATAGTCAATAAAGCAAAGATGTATATCCTTGTTTACTTCTATAGCACGTTCAATAACTGTTCGCAGCATATACGCAGCATTTACTGTACCATTTCCTTCTACAAACCCACATTGTTCTTCCCCTATTTCAGGTTGTATCTTCTTCCTCACTCTTTGCATGATAATTCTTAGCAAAATCTTTGTGATGTGACTCATTATACTAATTGTTCTATGTTGATCACATTCCAAGGTTCCTGATTTCTTTGGGATTGCAATAAATACAGAGTTACATAATTCAGGAGGTATATCTCCAGTATCATATAATGTGTTCATCAGTCTGGTGACTTGCTCTAGTCCAAATTCTTCTAAAGCTTTAATCATTTCTGTTGTGATGTTATCTGCACCGGGGGCCTTGCCAGCTTTCATATGCTTAAGAACATTTCGAACCTCCATCTCCAAAATTGGCGGTCCTTCATTATTAAATCTAATATCATACTGTTCGTCTCTGTTATCATCATAAAGGTGTTTCACATAATCTGTCCATACATGTAGAATCTGGTCTTTTTCTATTATGATTTTGCCATCTTTAGTTTTTAGACACCCTGTTGATGTACTTGTTCTTTTATTAGTAAGTTCCTGAATTCTTTTGTGCACTAATTTGGTATTTTGACTGTTGTGTTGGTTTTCAATTTCTAAGCACTTTTCCTCAAGCCATGATTCTTTTGCCTCCTTACATAATATTCTGACTTGTCTGTGGATTTCTTCATATTTGACAGAATTATTTTTGTTGAGTCTTCTTGTTTCCATGAGGTGTAAAATTTCTTCAGTCATCCATTTCTTACGACCCACCTTCTTTAATTTTGGAATAGTTGTTTCTGCAGCCACATTGATTGAATTCTTCAACGTTTCCCATTGATCATCCACATCCTGGAATAATATCTCTAGATCAGACAATATTTCAAATCTGTTCTGTACTTCTATGTTGAATTTGTTTTGTATTTCCTTGTCATTACTCAATGTACACAAATCATATTTAGTGTTTCCTGTTATATACTTGACTTTCTTCAACTTTATCCTCAATGTTCCTGTGAGTAATCTGTGGTCACTATAACAATCAGCACTGGGAACTGTTTTTGCTACTGTTAGCGCGTTTCTAAATCTTCTGCTAATGAGAATGTAGTCAATCTGGTTTCTAATCCTGCTATCAGGACTCCTCCATGTCCATAATCTTCTAGGGTGTTGCTTAAACCAGGTGTTTCCTACAATCATTTCCTGTTCTTTTGCCCACTCCTACGAGTCTGTATCCTCTTTCATTTCTCTCTCCTAAACCATAGTTTCCTACTGTGTATCTATCCCCTTGATTTCCTACTTTTGCATTGAAGTCCCCTATTATGATGTTTATTTCTGAATTTTTACATTTCTTTAAGGCAGCCTCTATGTCATTATAAAATTCTTCTACACTGTCTTCACTGGATTCTCCTGTTGGTGCATATACTTGAATAATATTTATGCTAAAAGGTCTGCCACTTAATTTAACTAGTAGAACTCTGTCCGACACGGCCCAATATCCTTGAACAGATGTTGATGTTTTCCGGTCCAAAATAATTGCCACTCCCCTATGACGATCTTCACCTCCAGAATAAATAATCTTGAAATCGTCATCTATCTTGATGCCTGATCCTGTCCATCTCGTTTCGCACATACCTAAAATATTAATTTTTTCCCTTTCAATTTCTTGTTTTATGTTCTCTAATTTTCCGTCGTTGTTTAACGTCCTAACGTTCCATGTTGCTAATTTTAACGTCTCTGTCCTTGTCTTGCGATGATCAGTCTTTAAGCGAATCATGATATACTAGGCACTTTTAAAGAGGTAGTTTGCCGTTGCTTTCCTCTATGGCAGTGACCGTACTGGTCGGAGACCGCAGCCATTGACTCAAGAAGAGCTCTTCTGCCTGCCGTCGTGAATTCGAGACCATGACCAACGAATATCTGTCGGCTGCCCTCAAATTTCATCCACCACCTGCCTTCCGTGGCTTCTTTTGAAAACTTCCAATAAAAGAGCACAAAATAACATCACATAATCCACAGGAAAACACTATTCGCAGGAAATCCATAGGAAATCACACGAAATCCAAAGGAAAACACTAAATAGCGTCCCCCCGAAAAGTACGCGTCATCCTGTCGCCATTGTACCGGAAGTCTTTTTGGATACACTGTTTACAAAATAGCGGATTTTTAAAAGTTGACCTCAGTTCATAGGTTGGCCCTTTCTAAAATTGGCACCAGAAAATGCTATAGGAAGTAAATGCGATATAACCACATTAATTATCGAGTGTCGATTGGTTTATCGATATCTGACCTCTATATACTGAAAACTACCCACCTCGTAGGGTCATTTAAATAGCTCCAGTTGTCCTCCAGCATTGAGTACTTCAGTCTAGCAGTTTCTGACCGCGGGGTAGTGAGTTCATTTCAGATGCCGATTAGTTGGACTTCAATGTTGACTTGTCGTCCTTCACTTTGGGATGTAAACTACAAGTACCTCAGAAGTCGGAGTGGGTTCTTCTGAAAATGAGGGACACTGACAATAGGAAAGCTAACTCTCACAAATGCATCCATACTTCAAGAGCTGAATATTGAAAAAGGTTGGTTATTAAAGAAGATAAAACAAAGAAAATTGAACTATTTTGGTCACTTGAAACGTCACAAAAGTTTGGAGAGAACAATAATGGAGGGGTATATGCCTGGGAAGAGAGGAAGAGGAAGGCCAAAGAAAAGATGGGTGCAGGATGTGGCGGATAATCTCCCGATGGGTGTATCGGACGCGGGACATCTTGCTTATGATTGAGAGGTTGTCCGGAAGGTTGTTATGGGAGCGAGGTTCTGCAAAGAACATGCTACTGAATGAATGAACCCTCACGCAAAATCAGTTTATTGCATTCACTAGTAGTCTCAACTGATAGCAGTAATAGCAAGATTAGGACTTAACTGGAATTCAAAGCGAGCAAACGAAACACAATGTACCAGTAATGCAGATATCATTGATTTCAATGTAGGACTTCTCTTATTATCATCATCATGTGTCATGTCGATAAGCGTGGACGGTCATGTTTTGCCATCTCACTCGATCACCAGAGTCGTGGATTAGCTCCGTGTTCTTGTCTCGACCATGCCATGTAGCCAAGCCATCCAGATATTTACTTATTTGCCCTCCCCTTGTTCTCTTCCCCTTGATCTTACCAGTTGTCACTAAGTTCTCCAATGTATTTCTTCTCATAACGTGACCAAACAAATGGTGACTCTACGTCTAATGTCTCTAATCAGTTTACGATTTTCATTTGTTTTTTGTAGGACTTGGTCATTGGTTTTCCTGTCTGTCCATGGTATTCTTTGCAGACTGTAAAACATGATTTTCTTTGCATCTGTAAAGAAAGTAGTTTGCCATTGCTTTCCTTCTTAGCAGTGACCATACTGGTCAATGACCGTAGCCATTGTCTCCCCCAAAATAGAGATCCCCTGCCTACCGCCGTGAAGCTGGAGGCCTTAACCTACATCTATCTGTCGGCTGCTCTTCAATCTCATCCACCACCTGCACCCATGGCTTCACATAACCCTGATCATGAGGCCAAACAGGTATTCCACCTTGCCCAAGGGTGTCCGTAGGCTAGCGGAGGGAAGGAGGCATATTACTTCTCCTTTGATATTGGATACCCCTACCCCGCTACCCATTTCTTTCCTCTGTGCACGAACTATTAGTATTATGTTGGCATACACCCGCTCCATTTGAAAACAAACTTTATGGATATGTCAAAAAGCTTAAGTTGACTGCTGTTGTCTTTGCATTCACTCATATTGCCTGATGGTGAACGAAGAATAGGGAGAACTTAGGAAAGCTTGACCTTGAATGCCCAGTGTACCGCAGTCTTGGGAAGATGCAAATATAACAGAAAATCTATAAAGTAAACCAATGATGAACAAAAACAGAATAATTGATTGAAAATAGGTCTTCATTCACTATTGTCATACTTTGACATTATGGTTTCGCCAATGCAATCTGGCCCACAAAACGTGGTGGGCTGCAGGCTAAGTTGTTGCTGTAGAATAACATCTGAGCTTGCACAGATAATGGGGCTGTTTTCTGGAAGGTAATGTTATTGTCCCGTTGTCAATAACAAATCAGCCCTATCCATTGATTTCTAGAAACTCTGCGATAAAGACCAGTTGTGGTTAACTTGGGTCTGTTACATGTTGTATATGAGAGGTTACTAAGTGTATGGTTCATTACTCGGCGCATCTACTATAGGAAACAGACATGTACAGATTTTCCCTTGTAACTTTCACTGCCATAGTAATAGAGTAATAGTTGTGAAAGTAACAGCCGTGAAAGTAACAGCCATGAAAGTGAGCAGCCGTAAAAGTAACAACCGTAAAATAACAGCCATTTAAATAACAGTTGCGAAAGTTACAACCGTTAAATTAACAGCCGTTAAAGTAACAGCCGTAACGTAACAGCCGTGAATGTATCAATTTTTTCAGGTCAGGGGTTGTAGTGAATAAATGTATGGTGAGTAAATGCATTCTTACATTAAAGCTGGAATGTGTCGTCACAACGGGAAGTGTGGAGGGGAAGAGAGGCAGGGGAAGACTAAGATACAAGATGTTGGACAATTTGTCATCATAGCTTGGTAGAATGTCGGTATCAGAAATGACTGGAAGAACAAGAGACCAGAGGGTTGTGACTTGAAGAAGAAGAAGAAGAAGAAGAAGAAGAAGAAGAAGAAGAAGAAGAAGAAGAAGAAGAAGAAGAAGAAGAAGAAGAAGAAGAAGAAGAAGAAGAAGAATTGATCTTATTTTCAAAGGGTAACAAATTGGGCTCGTAGGCCCGTCTTATATTCGGCCCTTCCAATCACTCATCTTTCGTTCATCAACAGTGCATGATGCATTCACATATAAAAAAATCATTGTTACATGAATGTTGTAAGCATAAACAATGCATATTCTTATGTTATGTGACACATTCCCCCTACCACACACACACACACACACACATGCCGCATCAACCCACACACCACATCCCTCACCTACTCACACATCACCCACCCATCCCCCACCCCACCACACATCCCCACTCACCATACATCCCCCACCCATCCCTCAACCCACTCACAGATCCCGCCACCAACCCAGACATCTCGTACCCACCCACACACACACACATCCCTCACCCACCCACACGCATCTTTCCACACACTCACACATAACCCAATCCACTCAAACTCACCCACACACACATGCTTCACCCACCTACCCACACACCCTCCAACCACACACACATACTCCTCACACACATACATATCCCGCACCAACACCACACACATATCTCTCACTAACTCACACATCAACCACCCATCCACACATACATTTCCCCGCCCACCCACACATTTCACATCCACCCACACACCCCTAACAACCACACGCACATCCCCACCGACACACATTCCGCCACCAACACACACATCTCCCACGCAACACACATCTCCAATACACACATCCCCCACCTACCAACACCCACATAACCCCCACTCTCCAACGTGACCCACCAACACCCACGCAAACACACCAATCCAAACACACATCCTCCTCCCACACATCCCTCAACCACCCCCACGCCCCATCCATACACACATCCCTCCACCCACCAATCCACTCATCTCCGTACCCACCTACACAACCCCCACAAACTCACACATCCCCACCCACCCACTCACATCCCCATCCATACACATCTCCCCGCCTACACACTTCTCTCGTACTCCAACACACCTCTCCATCCACCCATACACCTCCACAATCTACACATACACTCCCCATCCACACATTCCCTCACCCACACACAAACACCGACCCACATACACATCCCCAACCCACACACCTCTTCCAAGCATGACACATCAGCCACACCCACACCAACCCATACACACATCCCCCACACCCCCTACACATCCCCACACACCCATCCACATACCCCACCCACACATCCACACCCCCACCCACCAATACCCACCCACTCACACACATACCTCGCCCACAGTGACAACCCCTCCGACCCACTGACATTTCCACCCAGACACATCCCTCATCCACACACATATTTCCACACACATATTCCCCCACCCACCAACATATCTCTCCACCCACCCACCCACCCAGCCACACACAATTCCCCCAGCCACACACACATACCCACACACACATACCCCCACCCACAAACTCATCCCACAACACAAACACAATCCTCACATCTAGACACACACACACACACACACACACACACACACACAATGCCTCAAATAATCACTGAAGCTAATGTGAACAAACTCCCACACTTTACACACACCTACACTGACGATTATCGTGAGCATTCTCACAAAAATGTAAACAATGGAGAGCAAATTATGCACATACATTGTGTAGCGTAAAAAAAAATAGTGAGGCGATTCAATAAGTTGATTCCTAAAATTGACATCAACATGATGGAATAAGCAGTGCATAAATATTTGTCAGTACGTGTTAGAAAATCAATTGGCAGTAAAAATGATATGTATGATGAGCTTACAGAACAAATATGGAATAGCAAGTCACATAACATACATGCGCTCAACCCTCTCTATGTCTCTTTCTTTTTTTTCCTTTTTTTTCTTTTTGTTTTGTTTCTTTCACACACACTAACTCTCTCGTTGTCTCACCCCCCTTCCCACCCACGCACCCATCCTCCATCCACCAACACACACCCTCTTACATATCCTCCACCATCAACCCACACATCCCCAACCACCCAGCCAAACACATACCTGAAACCCAAACACACCCCACCACCCACATTTACCCCCCACAACCATCCCCCACCAACACTCATCTTCCCACACACACATACACCACCACCCATACACTCATCCCCCACACAAATTTATCCACTCACGTACTGATCCCACAACCATTCACACCTACAAATCCCCCACCCACCCATCAACACACACATTTCCCATCTACCCACCCACATTCACACAGCCAAACAACCCAGCCAAACACACCTCCCCCACCCTCACATACATCCTTTACCCACCTGCACTCCCACACCCAATCACACCTCCCTCGTCCACCCACACACCCTCACCCATCTACCCTCCTACACAACTTCCCACCTATCTACACATCTCCACCCACACATATTCTGTAACAGTAAGGGAGGAGTATTGGGGTATTATTAGAATCTAGCGGGAAACAGATACAGCACGATTGAGCATCGAGAGTGAAAGGGTGGGAGATGCTCAATCGTGACGTATTGGGTTGGCAAGGGGAGTTGAGATCCGGCCTTAATCTTGAGTGGAGGTGAACACCGAAGCTTTGTCATCTTACGCCAATAAACGTTTTACCAACAAGAAAACAGCCTGCCTTCGTCTTCTTGTACACTGGTACAGAGGCGAAATGGAGCCGTATAACCAGGATCCTGAACTGGGCCGTCCCGGCTACCACGCGAAGTACTAAGAAACTTTCAAAGAATGCATAAAACAAAAGGTATTTAACGTTTTCTCAGCTCGGTTTTTTCAATGTCGGGAGACGCTGGTTGTTGTTTCAGGGAAAGGATGTCCAGTAAAATGCTGTAGTCAGTTCAGCAATCAGCAAATAAAGAGGCTCGAAGGCTGTGATAACCCTGAGCAAATAATTTCTCAATCATGTAAAATTATGGAACATTAACCTCATCAAAGGGCTTTCCTAGAGCCGTGGCTAAACATTAACCTCATCAAAGGGCTTTCCTAGAGCCGTGGCTGAACATTAACCTCATCAAAGGGCTTCCTAGAGCCGTGGCTAAACATTAACCTCATCAAAGGGCTTCCTAGAGCCGTGGCTAAACATTACCTCATCAAAGGGCTTTCCTAGAGCCGTGGCTAACATTAACCTCATCAAAGGGCTTTCCTAGAGCCGTGGCTAAACATTAACCTCATCAAAGGGCTTTCCTAGAGCCGTGGCTGAACATTAACCTCATCAAAGGGTTTCCCATAACCGCGATCTGAACTATGGAGTTTTAAAAAGTTACCATAACCTGAATTTTGATAATTTCAAATCGCCAGCCACTTACGTTATTGTTATCTCAAGACGTCGATGATGTACCCCACCCGGGGTGAAAGCAAAGACTAAAAAGCTGGTCGGGACCCGACCAGGGGTTGAAGATAATCCCGGCATCCCTAGAGAAGTGACGTAATTACCTGGGGGAAGAGACGGACTACCTGAACTCTGCGACTGATTTTCAGCTGAAACAGGCTCCTGGTGATCGAACGAAATCTGACGCCGAGTGGAAGAAGGTACGAGCTTGAGTCAGGAAACAAGAAGAAACTAACTCTGGTTTTCTATAATAAGTGAGTGAATTCTTTAAATTAAGAAGCTAAAGTTGTGTGATATTTAAACCCCAGAAAATAACTCTGGTTTTCTATAATAAGTGAGTGAATTCTTTAAATTAAGAAGCTAAAGTTGTGTGATACTTAAACCCAGAAAATAACTGTGGTTGTCTATAATAAGTGAGTGTCTTCTTTAAATTAAGAAATTGAAATTGTGTGGTTCTTTGCTTGCTTTGTTTCAGTATTTTTCAGCATGGCGGAACAGGACACCTTAGCACAGGTTTTGACAGGCGTGGGAACAGCAGTAGGCCGACTTAATATGGTGATTAAACAACAAGGGATGGCAACAGAAATTGTGAAATTTAGCGGACAGGCCAGAGACTTTAAAAGATGGGTCACTTCCATAGAAAAATATGCCTATTTGATCTCAGCAACAGATGAAGAAAAAATGAGACTAGCTTATCAGACGGCAACGGAACCGGTTTCGGATCATATAAGAAGAAAATTAGAGGCTAGAGTAGATGAGACGTGGGAACAGTTCAAAGAAGACCTAGCAAGGAAATATGCAGAAATAACGGATCCACAACATGCATTTTCGGTGTTGAGGCAGGCTAAACAAAATAACGGAGAGACGGTACAATTGTTTAGCGATAGGTTGATTAACCTGGCTGAAGAAGCATTCTTAGGACAGAATGTACGAGGGGAGGAGGTGGAAAGGATGTTAGTAGGGATTTTTGTAGATGGCATAAAATCTGATGGTTTGAAACTTAAGTTGATGAGGGACAACCCTGAGAGGTTATCACAAGCGGTGGATATCGCGGTACAAGAGGAAAATTTGAGACGTAGGTTTAGATTAAGAACAGGAAGAGAAGTGGGAAGTAGTCGAGACGACAGAGTTGAGGAACCCATGGAAATAGGACAAACAAGATTCGGATGGAATAGGAGAGGCGGTATACAAACGTTACAAGGTAGAAATAGGAGCGATTATGTTGAAAGAAGAAATGTGAGATACCCTACAAGTGAGACAGTGGGAAACACAAATAACACAAATATTGTCTGTTGGGTTTGTGGTCAACGGGGACATGTTTCTCGTTTTTGTAATAACAGGCGTGTCCAGTCGAATACACAGGGTAGACATGATAATAATAGGGTGAGTAGGAATGTTGTTGATGGACACAGGAATTTTACAGGTACAAGAACACAGGAAAATCGGCGCCCTACCTATTAGACAGGACCTATGATAGGAGGGTAAATAATAGGGTCCCAAGGGTTAGAGAATATGTTAATAACAGGTATAATAGGTCGAACAGAGAATATTTTCAACTAGATGAAGTCAAGAAATTTATAGAAGATAAAACAGATTATAGCTCTTGTATATTAGAAATAGGGAAGTATAGAGTTCGTACATTAATAGATTCGGGAGCTCAAGTTAGTGTAGTAAAAGAAAGTTTTTTATACAAAATAGTAAGAAATTGTAGAGTATTTAAGTGTAATAATAATTTACACTCTGTTACTGGACAGAATTTACAAGTAATTGGACAAACAATGATAAATTTTAAGTTAGGAGGGATCAACATAAGACACCTTTTTCATGTAGTGAGGGGTTTAAATAGAAATATGTTAATAGGAAGAGATTTTTTGATAAAAAATGGAATAAGACTTTTTTATGATTTACATAAGTTAAAATTCAGAGACGTCTATATAGATATGGAAGAGGATATGCATATATCAGCACTAGTTAGAGTTAAAATGACAACGACGTTAAAACCACAGTCGGTTAATTTGATACAAGCAAAGCTGAAGAGAAACCCATATTATGTGGAAGGAAACACAGTCAGAATCACTGAGTTACAAGAGGAAATAATTGATGAGCCTGGTTTGGAGGTTCCAGATGGAGTAATGGAGTTGGATAAACACTTAACCTTTCCAGTAATGGTTATCAACAACACAGGTAGAGAAATCAAGTTATACAGAGGATGTGTGATAGCCAAATTAGATCATAACATTAGTGACATATTGGCAACGGATAGAGCAGAAGTGTCGGGAACAAGTTATTTGGAAACTTCTAGTGAAAGGGGAAATGACAGACGCGGACACAGAAGAAGGGGGAACGTCAGAATGGATGAATTGATCCATCCATCCAGAGGAAATAAAGCCCATATACATTCACTAGATAAAATAACAAGGGAACAAGAATTGTTGTCACAGTTAAAAGCTCTGCCAGAAGATAAGGAAGTATTAGAACAATTTATAAAGCAAAATCAGGATGTGTTTGCGGTGAATGATTTAGAATTGGGAAAGACGCGAACAGTTACAATGGAAATAGACACGGGAGATCATCCACCAATAAGTTTAAAACCATATAGAACTCCATTAAGAAATAGAGAAATCGTGGAAAAGGCAATAGAGGAGATGCTGAAAGCAGGAATAATAAAAAGGTCGAAGTCAGAATGGTCATCTCCGGTGGTAATTGTGGCCAAGCCTGATGGTTCGAGTCGCTTCTGTTGCGATTACAGGGCGTTGAACAAAATTACCAAGAATGTAGCGTACCCACTGCCGGTAATTGATGATATTTTGGGGCTGCTTAATGGCTCTACATATTTTACAACGCTGGACGCAAGGTCAGGATTTTGGTGTATTCCGATGTCGGAAGACGCACAAAAGAAAAGCGCCTTTTGCACTCATATGGGCTCTTACGAATTTTTAAGAATGCCTTTTGGCGTCAAAACGGCGCCCTCTCACTATATGCTCTTAATAAATGAAGTTCTAGAAGGTATGCAAAAGTTCGCTCTTGCCTATATTGATGATATATTGATTTATACAAAAGGAAATGTAGAGGATCATTTGAAACATATTAGACTAGTATTTGACAGGTTAAGAAAGCATGATGTAAAGTTAAAGCTTAGTAAATGCCAATTTTTAAAGACAGAAACAAAATATTTGGGATATATTATAAATAGAGAAGGTATTAAACCAGACCAGGACAAAATAAAGATTATTAAAGAGTTACCTGCTCCAACTAACGTTAAGGAAGTACGTGCTTTTATAGGAACATGTGCGTATTATAGGCGATTTATTCCAGCATTTTCAAGGATAGCTGAACCTATTACAAACTTAACAGGCAAGTACGCTAGGTTTAAGTGGGATGATGAATGTCAAAAAGCGTTCGAGTATTTAAAAAACAGCTTAACACTGGTACCACTGTTGACGCATCCAGACTTAAACAAACAGTTAATACTGTACACAGATGCTTCGGACAATGCAGTAGGAGCATGTTTGGTGCAACCATATGAAGGAAAAGAGTCTGGAATACCAGGCGTTAAAAATGAAAGGCCTATCTACTTCTTGTCGCATAAACTTAGTAAATCACAAAGGAAATGGACGACTATTGAGAAGGAGGCTTACGCGATTCATTACGCTCTTCAAAAACTTAATTACTACTTACATAACGCAAATTTTGTTATTAGAACTGACCACATGCCTTTAAAGTCTTTTCTAGAAGCTCCAGTGCAGAACAGGAAAATACAGACGTGGGCATTGAATCTACAGGGGTACAACGCGGTAATTGAGTACATACCAGGTAGGATAAATACATGCGCCGATTTATTGTCTAGAATTCCATATTCACAGTCATCAGAAGATACAGAAGAGGAAGCAGCTGAACCAGAGATAGACGACCGAAATTGGCAAGTAAATATTCTAGATTCTGCTATAATAAATAGGGAAGAATTTGATAGTCTACCATCGGATCAAGAGTCTGAACATAGGGAAGAAGACCTACAGTTAGCACAATTCAATATGAAAGAAGAGCAAGATTTGGACCCAAGAGTAATACAAATAAAAGAAAAGTTACGAGAAACAGAAGATAACAAATATAAAAAGAATTATTTGGTTTTACAAGAGGATGGACAGTTATATTATATGTGTGAAAGGAACGAACAGCTAAGGAAATATGTTCCAAGGCATTTGGAAAATGAACTTTTAAAAGCATATCACGATGAAAATGGACATCTCGGTAGAGACAAACTGGTGAAAGCACTTACAAGTAAATATTATTGGCCAAACTTGTTTAAATCTGCATGCAAATATGTAGATACGTGTGAAAAGTGCAGATTAAGGAACATGAAAACAATAAAGTCTCCCTTACAAGACACAGATATTCCTCAGTTCCCAATGCAAAAGATTAGTTTAGATATATCGGGTCCACACCCCAGGACATTGTCAGGAAATGTGTATTTAATTCATATAGTAGACGTCTACAGTCTTTGGCCAGAGGTTTATGCAATTCCAGATAAGAGCGCGGATACTGTCATTAATATTTTTTTACAAGAGTTCGTACCAAGGTTTAGTTGCCCACAAAGTATACTTACAGATAATGGTAGAGAATTTGTAAATAAAAAATTCGAAAAGTTATTAAAAGATTTAAACATAAGACATATAAAGACCTCATTTTATAGACCTTCTTCAAATGCGAAAAACGAGCGTCAACATCGGACGTTATACGACATTATGGCAAAGATTATTGATGAACATGAAAAAGATTGGGATCTATTTTTGGGACCTGCTCTTAGCGCTATTCGTACAAATCAAAATGAGAGCACGGGTTTTTCGCCATTTTATTTAATACACGGGAGAGAACCAATATTACCTATAGATAATTTATTAAAACCTAGACGGAAATATATGGGTGAAGAATTTCAAGAGACCATAATACAAGAAATGCATAAAGCACATGTGAGGTTAAGGAATAATATAATTAAAGCTAGGGAAAGACAGAAAAAGTACAAAAATGTAAATACAAAATTACAGGAGTTTAAGGTAGGTGATAGAGTTTATTACAAGAAGCATAGAAGAAACTCTAAGTTTGATGCTCGTTGGATTCCAGGTTATTACGTTTTGGAAAAACTAGGTAATGTATCGTATATTATAAAGAACCAGGTCACAGCACATATAGCAAGGGCACACGTTGAACACTTAAGAAGAGATGAAGATGAGATAGAAAATAATAATTATAATAATAATTATTATTCGGATGCGAAATTTTTGGATGAACAGGTTGTTAGAGGAGCTACAGTAACCCCAGATCTTAGAAAAGCTACAGTAACCCCAGAACCAGAACAAAATCAGTTGCTAGCAAATCCAAGTTACGAAGATACTCAAGAACAGACAATTCCGAAAAGAATGGAAGAAGAAGGGCCAAATGAAACTCATTATGATAGTATGGAAGAAGACACAGGTGCTCCATTTAAAAATACTAGGCAAGCAACGAAAAGAAGAATGGACAGTCAAAGAGATAAAGAAGTGAAAAGACAGAGGAGAATTAGAGATTGTTCAACAAGCGGAGACGATATACCTCTACTGGAAAGATCCTTAAGAAAGAGTGATCGACAAATTAGGTGGGATGTTGAACGGAAGAGATTAGCGGCAGCTAAAGAGAGACATACAGACGAAGAAGAAGAAATGGATGAAAAGTCAGAGTCAAGTAGTAGTATGGAGGAAACTAGTAGGTTGTACGAAGAAGAGGATATTGATGTAGAGTTAGCACTTATTCAGAGAAACTTGGAGTTGTTGAGGAAGTGGAAACGTAGGAGATAGATAAATTGAAAGTACTGCAGATAGCAAGTTATAAGTTTCAGGATTTAGAACTGTAAGTGATGCTTGAAGAAGTATACGAAACGGTGGAAGTGGAAAATGTGGTCTTGAGGTATTGGTACAATGGGTGAATGTACTTTTTATTGCTGCTAGAAATGCCGTGTTTAACGATAAGGATTAAAAAGTTATTAGTGATGATTGCTCCAAAGGAAATAATAGACAGACCAGATCTACATTGAGTCAATATTGGATTAGTGGCCACATTACAAATAGAAAAAAAAAAAGGATTCAACATGTAGTTTACAGTGCTTACTTAAGAGGATATTTTGGATGTTAGGTTATGAGGGGAGATGGTATAGTAAATGTTGATTACTGATTACTGATTTGTTATGTGATAGAACAGATGTGATTCTAGTTGGTCTGTAGTTAACAGATATACAGATGGAATGTTTAGTCTTCTCGGTCATAAAAATAATTAGTATGAGAGGACCAATGTTGGTGGGCCACTATACGTAGTAATTTTAAGAGAGTTTTAATTGTTTTGAGTCATGAGTCATATATGATATGATGGCTATTGTTTGGTTGTTTTATTGAGCCTAAGTTGTAATGCCTCATTTTGTTTTCTTGATTTGATCTTGAAAAATGATTGTTAATGTTTGATTAATTGATTTAGAATAGGGTGATTGTGTTCCTAGCATTTGAGTTGATAAAAACTATTGGTCCGTAAAAGTGTCCAATAGTGATAGGTAGAATAGAATATTTTATTCTGATTTGATAACATGCATGTTATGTCATTTTAAAAATGTGTTTTTTTTCTTCTAGATTAATTTGGAGGATGTGTTCATTTTATTTCGATTACATAAAGGGTTTGGTATATTGAGTTACATGGTTATAAAGTTAGTTAAGTAAGTTTAAGTTTCAAATGAATGAGGTTTTGCTAAAGGTTTTTCGTTCAGAAAAGAGTTGATAAAAACTAATTTGTCCACTGATATAAGGTAGGGGGAAACTTAAGAGTAAATAGTTAAGGAATGCTACGCATTCATTAACTAGTGGGAAACCATAGTTGGTGAACGTGTGTACACGAATGGATAGACGTATCCAGGGCTTGCACACACGTCACTGTATTTATAAAATAGCAGGATGGGATGTACGGGGGCAAGATATAGGTGCTGTGAAATACCAGCTTTAATTATATTAAAGGTGTTCATAAAATATGAACATGGGCTCATGGTAAAAGGTGAGATAAAGAAAGAGGAACAGAATTGTGGTTGGCAATGTCAATGTGAAATATAGAAGGTTTATGAAAACTTATGCCAAATTGTTTTATAACGAACAATGATATATTTCTTAAGGTGTTTTAAAAAATTATTTTACAAAATTTTTTTATTGGCAAGGGAGGTAAAGGGTGAGTGTCTTAAATGTACATTTACTGTATGTCCATGTGGTCATGTCGTGTATTCATTCTTTATGTTTCTTACTAGGTGCGCACCGCTTCTTTGCTTTTTCTAACTACATTGTTTTTGTACGTCCTGGGGTTTGAAAGAATGAGAAATTGTATAAGGTCAAAAATTTCGATAAAGAATTTATGAGCTGTTCTTATAATATGTATATTTGATACAGGAAACTGGATGAGCCAAGAAAGAACCAGAATAGTAAAGAATGAGAAATTTTATAAGGTCAAAGATTTCGATAAATAATTTATGAGCTGTTCTTATAATATGTATATTTGATACAGGAAACAAGAAAGAACCAGAAATGAAGAATTATGTAGTAGATAACTATATAATGTTGGGGAAATAAAAAGGAAAGAAGGACTGTTTGGATTAACAGGGTTACCATACGTGGTATTATATAAATAAAAGTCGAAGAAGAAGTATATGGGGGGGTATTAGCAGACCATATCACTGGGAGAAGAGTAAAAGATATATTATTTACTCAAACTTGATTTTAGGGAAGATTAGAAGACAAAGAGGGAATGGAGTATGGGGATTAGGAGTAAAGAGTTTTCCTTATAAAGGAAAATTCTTTATTCAACATGGGGAGGTGTAACAGTAAGGGAGGAGTATTGGGGTATTATTAGAATCTAGCGGGAAACAGATACAGCACGATTGAGCATCGAGAGTGAAAGGGTGAGAGATGCTCAATCGTGACGTATTGGGTTGGCAAGGGGAGTTGAGATCCGGCCTTAATCTTGAGTGGAGGTGAACATCGAAGCTTTGTCATCTTACGCCAATAAACGTTTTACCAACAAGAAAACAGCCTGCCTTCGTCTTCTTGTACACTGGTACAATTCCCCCACCCACCATCTCCCACCAACGCACACATCCCCCCACCTAAAACACGTTCACCACCCACACATACATCTTCCACCCACACCCCGCCCACAAACACATCCCCACACAAATCACACACCCATCCCTCAACATACACAATCTTCCCATCGCCACACACCCATTCACCCACTCAACCCTCACCTACCCACCCACCCACATACACATTCCCCAGAAACACAATCCCCACCCACCAATACGCACACATTTCTACCCCAATATCCTCCACCCACACACATCCCTCACCCACCACACATCTCCCACTCACAACCCCTCCACACATACATCCCCCACATACACACTCACACACATCAGCAGATCTAGACACTTACATGATGCCACACATAATCACTGACACTAGTATGAACAAACTCCCACACTTTATACACACATGCACTGACAATTGTCAGCATTCTCCCAAAAAATTGTAATAAAATTGATAAAATTAGTGATGCAATTCAGCTCTCTCTTTTTTTACACACACACACACACACACACACACACACACACACACACACACACACACACACACACACACACACACACACTCCCTCCCCCCCTCTCTCTCTCTCTCTCTCACACACACACACACTCATCCACACTAACTCTCTCAATCACTTTACAGTAATGTGTATGTGTTCTTATTATAAATGATTATATCAAGTGGCATACAAAATGTTAATATGAAAAATGAGAATACTCAAAACAATATGGAATCAAGTGGAATTCAAAATGATAATGTGAAAGATGAGAATACACAAAAAATATGGAATAGCATGTTATATGACATGCGGGCGCTCAACTCGCTCTCCCTTCTTGCATACACATACACACTCACACACATACGCACCCACACACAAAGACATCCACCCCGGCCAACCCACCCACGCATCCACCACCCACACCATCTCTCGCACCCAACAACACACATGTAATATAATAAAAACGTCCCTACCCTTTCCTAAGCATTGACTCCCTTAAAAATAAACAAACCCTTTCAATTACTGTTTAAGTAACTTACTTAATGTAGGAGAAAATAAAATAGCGATAGACTGACCGTGGCAGCTTAATCTATTTGGCTTTAATTTTTTCACGTACCTGGCAAGACCGGGACTGATGGGAAAACAAAGGACTAAAGTAGCCATTTTGAGTGCAGACAATCAAAGGAAACAGACGTGTGTTCCCCGGGTGGGGTTTCTTTTCCCGTGTAGGGAAAAGTATTTTGCCTTTTAAAATCATCATTCTCTGCAAGCCAATTGGTATGTGATATCTACATTATTAAGATATATTTATGTATTACATAGACCAGTATGTTTAATTAAGAATTAGTTACAATTCTCTTAAACCAGGCTGGATGATGTTTACTAAGGAAACACATGTGGGCGCCACGCTGTAATTTTTCCTATGACTTACAAATTCAAATCCCTATGTTAATATCTTTTATAGGCATTATGAACTTATATCTAACTAATAGTGTTTATAACCTATGAATATTATGTGTACTGTAGTACACATAAAGTATCAACTCTCATGTCTGAAACACATTCTAGAGATTTTCTCAATGTAGGAGCAGACCCCTGATTCATACTTCATAGTAAAGAACTAGTGTCTGTCAATTTCATATTCCTATGTTAAAACTTCTAGGCACTGTGAACAATATCTCACTATTTATGCTTAGAAATCTGCAAATAATCTATGTACTATAGAAAGGTGTTTTATCCATGCGGGGACATACAAATGATTACGCGTATTCCTGACTCTTAGTCAGGGGATAAAATACATTCGCCACATCATAATCTGTAACTTGGAACTATAGTGTTAAATTTTAGTACCATCCTTTTGTTAACAGATTAGTAACCACTCCATATGAGGGTGAACATATAATCATTTCATAAAATAGTGTTAGGGACATGCCATGTTTGAATATAAATTCATGAACAATTAAAGTAAACGCGTGATGTAAATGCATGTTCGGATAGGATTCAATCCGCATCACCTCACTGTAGTAGGAACAGAAGCGAAGATTGATGTGAATAAATTGCTTGAATAATAGCAGTCCTTGACAAAATATATCACAGCGACTACTATCCTCATCTGCTGTACGCAGTGGGGGAAAACAATGTATGTTTTAGTTATGGATTAACCCCTGAGAAAATCCAAAAACAAAGGCTCCCTGCATCAGCATTATGATTAATTATTATGTAGGATTATCATGTACTTGATATCAGAAAAATGGACATGTATGTTTTTTTTTCTGGTATGAGAATTTTCCCTGTTCTGATTGTTACTTTTTACTGTGGGAATATACATTTTAATGTTGCACCTTGGGATTAGAGGATGTTGATGTAAGAATCCATGTGTATGTCAGTACTTAAGAAGCCAATGTTGAATAGTCTTGACCTAGGATGATTATAGTGCCGAAAGGAAGACGCGGCATTAGAAACCACAGAGATTCTGTATAGGCTATTCTCTTCAAGTAATGAGAGAGACAATATCAACATGTTGGATGGACAGAATGACTTCACTCATCTAATAGTCCCAGTAACAACAGAACATAAAATAAAGTGAGAAAATACCTTACTCACTATTAAGAGTCAGAATGGCTCTACTCAGCAATGAGGGACAGTGGAACATGGACACCCACTCCTTTCCCCTTCTCCCCTTGTTGTTTGTATTTTTGTTTGTAATTGTCTTGTGAAAGTTAACACATCACAGTAGGTTAATGCTAGTGTTGTATTCTTGTCATCCCTTTTCTATAGAAGAGAAGCAGGTGGTGGTTGAATGTGGTGGGACTATATCACTAAACCTGGATCCTGGGTCAACAGCCAGAAAGTGAATGTCCTAACCATAGTCTGCATCTAGAAATACCCATGGACTGCTGCGCTCAATAGCTCCATAGCGAGCAACAGATAAATTAGAAGACAACTGACTGGGTGAGTGATTAAGTCCTATTTTAGTAGGAATATCCAGGATGGACTTCAAGATCTAATAATCTACAAAGATGAAGATCATCAGAGTACTGACAACAGTGTATCGTCTGCGTTACTTCTGAGAAGTATCACCTATGGCCTCATCATTCAACCAAGTCAGTGAAACTGGGACAATCCTTCTAGTAAGTTACTAAAACTAACAACAGTGAGTAACCTTCAACTGTTGGTTGGATTACCAAGTTAATATCCACAATGGATAAGTCTTCGAAAGAACATCTCACAGCTGCAACAGTCAAACATAAGGTTCCAGCCATGCAACACCAAGTTCTAGCTATGAACACCCACTCAAACAAATGGGGAGAAGACATGAACCACATAAGCCAATACAACCAAGGTACAAACTTAATATCATCTGAAACATAACTACGAAACCAGATTACCTCAAGGTTCCAAACCCTGAACCCCATCAGATAAAAGACCATATGAAAGCAGCTAAATGTCTCTACATCAGCAACAAGAGGAATCATCCAATTGTTTGCAAACCTGTTACTGTGCTGAATTTATTCATCTGTGGATATATGTAGGTATAGATCAATTGTGGCCCTAGTCACAGATACTACCATGAGATGCCTCTCAGTCATATAAAGTTCTACACTGGACTAGATAACAACGACTAACTCTTTGCTGGTCCAATGTCAACCCAAATGCCATGGGTTATAGACTCGTGACTTGGTGGGTGTAAAATCTTTGTTGAACTACTTGGGATTCTGATATTAAAAGCAGAGCAGCTGAATGGACGTCTACTTGGCACCATGTATGGTGAGATGGTAAAGTACCTTCTGCAGAGCTTAAGTGGAAATTCCGGAAAGTTAGACCAACCTGAGGCCCCAAATTTCAAAAAAAAAGACACCGAGCCTACTGCAACAGAGTACTCGAATATTCTAGCCCGCGGAGGGATTTGTGATTGTGTGTAATTTCTATTTTGGATTATAAAGTATGATTTGCACCAGCCAATTACCAGTGACTAAATAGTAAGAACATAACTGAGTGCATTAATTCGGTACCCAGATAATGGGGAAAAGGATCTAATCGACAGCAAAGGTGAACCCATAACCGCACACCAGGAGATAGACTCGATTAATTAATTTAATTAGTACAAAATGCTGTTTATGTGTTGGTAATTTTTTTCTGAAGGTAACAGGTCAGTAGTTTTTTTTTTCCCAATGGTATAGATGGTATAGTATTTTGACACCAACTCATTATTTTTAACAATGAGAGAATGGTAAAAGGTGTCAGAAACATGTTATGTTGGGTTCTATTTAATATCTTTATTTGCCTCAATTATGAGGTAAAATGAAAGTAGACCCAATTTGTGGTTGTTGTGTTGTTTGTAATAACCTTGTTTTTTTCTGGGGTCACTGGGTACTATGTTGTAATACTGCACATCATTCCCATGCCTGTCTGAAAATGCATAGTGTTTATTACACATCTATATATGTAACTGCAGATCTTGAGTTAATACCTGAACTGTTTGTCCAAAAGTGTTGTGTACATCAAGTAAATGTGGTGTCCAACAAGTGGTTGTTTATATGTTGTGAGCAATCAATATCCTTCTAGCACCATAGAAAATGTAAAGGGTGATGAAGTGGGAAGGGAAACCTACACACAGATGCCAATTGTTTCAAGGATTGAACTCTTTTCTCCTGGGATTTGTGGTAAATATCCCTGATCACCCTGCA
Organism: Cepaea nemoralis; assembly: GCA_014155875.1. Taxonomy (NCBI): domain Eukaryota; kingdom Metazoa; phylum Mollusca; class Gastropoda; order Stylommatophora; family Helicidae; genus Cepaea; species Cepaea nemoralis. Next base: position 304,756 of record JACEFZ010012189.1, read on the forward strand.
TTCTAACCAGTGACCAGAGAATCAATAAAACCCCCTAGACATTTTAACGAATTATTCTCAGGAATTAAAATCCACATCCCACATGTGTGGGCAACGTCCGTGAATTTAAAACTCATGGTAAACATCACAAATGGTGTATTATTGTGGGTATATGAATTCAGGGAAAACCTCTCGCAGGTAAACCAAGTCACTTCAGAATGTTATAGTGTTAGTAACAGACCTAATCACTCATTAGTATGAGCTGAGTCAAGTGTTATATGAACCCATAATGGCTCAGATAAATATAGGTTTTTTTTTGGTACAAAACTGTTCACAGGTAATATCTTGATTCTGGTAGATGCATCATGTAGTTGGTTGTTGGGTATGAGATTTTTTTTAAAACTCATATTTTATATCTTATTGATGGGAAACTAAGTCCAGTAATGAACCTCCAGTAGTAAGGTCTCTGGGATGGTAAACTCACATAAGATAGGTAATTCAGTGAATGTTTAGAATTCATAGTCATTCCCATTTGATGTTTGAGGTATGGTTCTGCTACTCTGATATTCTCTTTAAATGGTTTAAAAGTGGTGTAGTCATGAACACACTACTATATTATGTATCCATAAGGTTTATGTTCCTACATATGAATCATGTGTTAATTAACTATTTTGTCATTGATTATCATTGTATTTTCATGCTTGATCTGCTTGTATAATTCATGTAATATTGAAAAGTTACCAAGGCAGCAGAGAGTGATAGACAATTTTATAGATAATTAGGACAGATAAGTTAAAAATCCAATAAATTTTTTTAAGGGAAAAATTTAATCAACAAATGATGATTCAGTAGGACAGTAAATAATACCTGAGAGATGAATTAAACCAGGGGAAAATAGCAGTAACTAAAGTAAATGAACTAATGGTAAGGCCAAAACCACCACTTGCAAAAATGTAGACATAGTTAATGGAAGGGAAGGAATATTGTAAGAATTTGCAGTATTTAGGGGCACCCTAATTTAATCCTTCTTTCATATAACATAACATGTTCTACAACACCGGTAGTAAAGTAAAGTGAATAAATGATGGATACTTAGGAAGAAAAGCCATACCGACACTTATTCTACTCCACCGGTGATATGAGTAGTATTATTAACTAACTCAGATGGCCCATATGTTAATAAATAGGGTCAACCAAAATATTCACCTGGTGATGTAAGTGAAACTGATCAACTCACTTACTGACCCAACAGAATATAAGGTATTTCTTTAAATTATCCACCCCGATTCCATTATTAATGGTAGCGGAAACAGACCGTATAGGTATGTAAAAGGTATAATTAAAGAATTAACTTAAGAAATTGGAATTTCAAATAAACTTCAGGAGATACCGGAAAAAATCTGTGCCAATCTCTAGTAAGAGACTGAACATTTCAGATATTGGCTCCTTAACTTTGAAATTTACAGTTTAACCTCACTAAGTGAAATGTTCACTATGAGTAGTCCTCATCAAAAAGAGGAATGAAACAGCTTTTAGTTAGCGATTAGCTTACGTAAAGTTATTTCAGTAATTGCCTAACTAACATTAATATTCTCATAAGGGAAGAATTAAAAAGGGCAATAAAGGGTACAATAGAGGCGCGCGACTCAATTGTATTTTCTTTAAAACTAACCGAGTAACTAAATTCTAGATAATGCTCGAAGCCTACTAATAGGTAGGTGAATCAGAAATCAATCGCAAGACGAAACAGATTTCTACATCTCAGTTCTGATTTGGATGATATGCCAGCATTAAATATGTGAAAGCAGATCCAGACTAACAGAGATTAGCTTAAATAACTGATACGAATCAGTAAAAGCAACAATTAAATAAACAACTCTTGAAATAGATGCTGTTTATAAATAGGACGAACCCCTTGACGTAAAGACAGAGGAAACGCCTAAAACTTATACAGTGAACCCATGCTAGAAAAATGGAATATAGCTGTGTAAAAACCAAGCAAATTGGAGCATATAGCTGAAGAATTGCTTGATATTTACTATATTAGGAATTTCAATCAGGAATCCAGCTAGTAAATTATATAACAGTTCAAAGATAGACCTTAGTCAATCTAAATAAATCCAGAGTTTCCACGTATTAAACGGATGAAAACAAAACTGGAGAGAAACATTAAGAGTACCTTACCTGTTATCCTGAGGACACAACTCAGGAGACGCCAGTATGAGAGGGATATACAGATGTAACAGTAATTTTACTAAGACTAGTAATCCACATCCATAACTGGAAAGTGAACCAGCAACTTGATTGTCTGGAAGACTATCACAGGAATCACAAAAAGGGGCTTTTAACTTCTCACTGAACTGATTATATATGGTAGGAGACAATACGTCTGAACCTACATAACAATGTATGTTGCTAAGTTGAAAATAGTCTAAAACCTGGAGGGAGGCAGACGACGATCAATGTACGCCAAGCGACGCAAAATTGCTCGTAATTCAACACCAAAGCAACAAATACAGAGTGAAACTCAAACACATCAGCTTAGAATTACTAATAAGGATTCTAGCGTAAAATAGATCTAGATTAGAAGGAAAAGCAGAGAGAGTAAGCTAAGAATTACTTCATTTCTGATAGATTCATGTTCCCCGGAATATTCGGTTCAGAACGGAAATCTAGAAAAGTTGGACCTTGTTTACATGTTAGACGAGATTCTCCGGGTAAACCCGCAAGAGAAAGGGACACCACTCTAATCAGTAGTTATCAAAACTGATCGGACAATCCCATACTTGACTAATAACCCAAACACAGGATGTGTTGGATAAAAATGTATGCAACAGGAACCATCTTTAGCTTCCTTTAAATATCAGATCTATAGTTAAAACAAACGTCTAACTTACAGGGAGACGGGCGAGTTTAATATGCTATCAGTAGACGCAGAATTAACCGTCGGTTTTAACATAATCTCAAGATTAATAATCTAACGAGAGAGGAATCAAGCTGGTATATATCCCAACTAGTCATGCTTAAGTTAGCAGTGGTTACACGTAGACCATAAATGAACTACAAGGAGAGAAGAGACTTTCTGCTGGGAAAAGAATCTGAGGGGAGTGGACGCACAAAACCCAGAATCAGCAAAATGCAGATGTTAGGTTTCTTAATAACCCATGTAGAAGTACTCAGGACTTTCTCCAGTTCTTAACGCCAGACTAAATATATTGGGAAAAGAAATTCAGCAAATGATCTCATATGAACAGTATCATCAGGCTATTGCAAGCTTAATGATGATATTTCAATTGCTTCAAAAAGTCGGTTTGATGCAGACAAACTAGTACTTGAAAGTAACAAATTATCAGATAACCACTCATATTTCAAACAATAGCTGACAACAGTGGAGAGGGTGCTACACTCTTTCACTAAAAGAGAAATAATCCTTTAAGGTTATGCTAGTTGTCGTGACTAAAAGAAAATGGACGTGGCTCTGATTATATAACATAGGGAAGTAATGCAAGAAATTAATAAGGAATGGAGACTAGGTGAGTCAATGTAAAGACGGAAATTGTAGAGTACTACTTGACCATTTATTTTCTGAAAGAAATCAATGGCTTAAATGGGGGAGGCGTGTAATATAATAAAAACGTCCCTACCCTTTCCTAAGCATTGACTCCCTTAAAAATAAACAAACCCTTTCAATTACTGTTTAAGTAACTTACTTAATGTAGGAGAAAATAAAACAGCGATAGACTGACCGTGGCAGCTTAATCTATTTGGCTTTAATTTTTTCACGTACCTGGCAAGACCGGGACTGATGGGAAAACAAAGGACTAAAGTAGCCATTTTGAGTGCAGACAATCAAAGGAAACAGACGTGTGTTCCCCGGGTGGGGTTTCTTTCCCCGTGTGGAGAAAAGTATTTTGCCTTTTAAAATCATCATTCTCTGCAAGCCAATTGGTATGTGATATCTACATTATTAAGATATATTTATGTATTACATAGACCAGTATGTTTAATTAAGAATTAGTTACAATTCTCTTAAACCAGGCTGGATGATGTTTACTAAGGAAACACATGTGGGCGCCACGCTGTAATTTTTCCTATGTCTTACAAATTCAAATCCCTATGTTAATATCTTTTATAGGCATTATGAACTTATATCTAACTAATAGTGTTTATAACCTATGAATATTATGTGTACTGTAGTACACATAAAGTATCAACTCTCATGTCTGAAACACATTCTAGAGATTTTCTCAATGTAGGAGCAGACCCCTGATTCATACTTCATAGTAAAGAACTAGTGTCTGTCAATTTCATATTCCTATGTTAAAACTTCTAGGCACTGTGAACAATATCTCACTATTTATGCTTAGAAATCTGCAAATAATCTATGTACTATAGAAAGGTGTTTTATCCATGCGGGGACATACAAATGATTACGCGTATTCCTGACTCTTAGTCAGGGGATAAAATACTTCGCCACATCATAATCTGTAACTTGGAACTATAGTGTTAAATTTTAGTACCATCCTTTTGTTAACAGATTAGTAACCACTCCATATGAGGGTGAACATATAATCATTTCATAAAATAGTGTTAGGGACATGCCATGTTTGAATATAAATTCATGAACAATTAAAGTAAACGCGTGATGTAAATGCATGTTCGGATAGGATTCAATCCGCATCACCTCACTGTAGTAGGAACAGAAGCGAAGATTGATGTGAATAAATTGCTTGAATAATAGCAGTCCTTGACAAAATATATCACAGCGACTACTATCCTCATCTGCTGTACGCAGTGGGGGAAAACAATGTATGTTTTAGTTATGGATTAACCCCTGAGAAAATCCAAAAACAAAGGCTCCCTGCATCAGCATTATGATTAATTATTATGTAGGATTATCATGTACTTGATATCAGAAAAATGGACATGTATGTTTTTTTTCTGGTATGAGAATTTTCCCTGTTCTGATTGTTACTTTTTACTGTGGGAATATACATTTTAATGTTGCACCTTGGGATTAGAGGATGTTGATGTAAGAATCCATGTGTATGTCAGTACTTAAGCCAATGTTGAATAGTCTTGACCTAAGGATGATTATAGTGCCGAAAGGAAGACGCGGCATTAGAAACCACAGAGATTCTGTATAGGCTATTCTCTTCAAGTAATGAGAGAGACAATATCAACATGTTGGATGGACAGAATGACTTCACTCATCTAATAGTCCCAGTAACAACAGAACAAAATATAAGTGAGAAAATACCTTACTCACTATTAAGAGTCAGAATGGCTCTACTCAGCAATGAGGGACAGTGGAACGTGGACACCCACTCCTTTCCCCTTCTCCCCTTGTTGTTTGTATTTTTGTTTGTAATTGTCTTGTGAAAGTTAACACATACACAGTAGGTTAATGCTAGTGTTGTATTCTTGTCATCCCTTTTCTATAGAAGAGAAGCAGGTGGTGGTTGAATGTGGTGGGACTATATCACTAAACCTGGATCCTGGGTCAACAGCCAGAAAGTGAATGTCCTAACCATAGTCTGCATCTAGAAATACCCATGGACTGCTGCGCTCAATAGCTCCATAGCGAGCAACAGATAAATTAGAAGACAACTGACTGGGTGAGTGATTAAGTCCTATTTTAGTAGGAATATCCAGGATGGACTTCAAGATCTAATAATCTACAAAGATGAAGATCATCAGAGTACTGACAACAGTGTATCGTTTGCGTTACTTCTGAGAAGTATCACCTATGGCCTCATCATTCAACCAAGTCAGTGAAACTGGGACAATCCTTCTTCAAGTTACTAAAACTAACAACAGTGAGTAACCTTCAACTGTTGGTTGGATTACCAAGTTAATATCCACAATGGATAAGTCTTCGAAAGAACATCTCACAGCTGCAACAGTCAAACATAAGGTTCCAGCCATGCAACACCAAGTTCTAGCTATGAACACCCACTCAAACAAATGGGGAGAAGACATGAACCACATAAGCCAATACAACCAAGGTACAAACTTAATATCATCTGAAACATAACTACGAAACCAGATTACCTCAAGGTTCCAAACCCTGAACCCCATCAGATAAAAGACCATATGAAAGCAGCTAAATGTCTCTACATCAGCAACAAGAGGAATCATCCAATTGTTTGCAAACCTGTTACTGTGCCGGATTTATTCATCTGTGGATATATGTAGGTATAGATCAATTGTGGCCCTAGTCACAGATACTACCATGAGATGCCTCTCAGTCATATAAAGTTCTACACTGGACTAGATAACAACGACTAACTCTTTGCTGGTCCAATGTCAACCCAAATGCCATGGGTTATAGACTCGCGACTTGGTGGGTGTAAAATCTTTGTTGAACTACTTGGGATTCTGATATTAAAAGCAGAGCAGCTGAATGGACGTCTACTTGGCACCATGTATGGTGAGATGGTAAAGTACCTTCTGCAGAGCTTAAGTGGAAATTCCGGAAAGTTAGACCAACCTGAGGCCCCAAATTTCAAAAAAAAAGACACCGAGCCTACTGCAACAGAGTACTCGAATATTCTAGCCCGCGGAGGGATTTGTGATTGTGTGTAATTTCTATTTTGGATTATAAAGTATGATTTGCACCAGCCAATTACCAGTGACTAAATAGTAAGAACATAACTGAGTGCATTAATTCGGTACCCAGATAATGGGGAAAAGGATCTAATCGACAGCAAAGGTGAACCCATAACCGCACACCAGGAGATAGACTCGATTAATTAATTTAATTAGTACAAAATGCTGTTTATGTGTTGGTAATTTTTTTCTGAAGGTAACAGGTCAGTAGTTTTTTTTCCAATGGTATAGATGGTATAGTATTTTGACACCAACTCATTATTTTTAACAATGAGAGAATGGTAAAAGGTGTCAGAAACATGTTATGTTGGGTTCTATTTAATATCTTTATTTGCCTTAATTATGAGGGAAAATGAAAGTAGACCCAATTTGTGGTTGTTGTGTTGTTTGTAATAACCTGGTTTTTTTCTGGGGTCACTGGGTACTATGTTGTAATACTGCACATCATTCCCATGCCTGTCTGAAAATGCATAGTGTTTATTACACATCTATATATGTAACTGCAGATCTTGAGTTAATACCTGAACTGTTTGTCCAAAAGTGTTGTGTACATCAAGTAAATGTGGTGTCCAACAAGTGGTTGTTTATATGTTGTGAGCAATCAATATCCTTCTAGCACCATAGAAAATGTAAAGGGTGATGAAGTGGGAAGGGAAACCTACACACAGATGCCAATTGTTTCAAGGATTGAACTCTTTTCTCCTGGGATTTGTGGTAAATATCCCTGATCACCCTGCATTCTAACCAGTGACCAGAGAATCAATAAAACCCCCTAGACATTTTAACGAATTATTCTCAGGAATTAAAATCCACATCCCACAACACACATCCCCACCCAAGCATCTCTCCCCACCTACATATACATCACCACTCATTCCCCAACCCACACACACCCACTCACCTACACATCTCCCCACACACTCAATCACCCATCCCCCAACCACGCATCCCTCAACTACAACACCCCACCCGCCCACATATTCCCAACCCACCCACACACACATAACTCAATCACTCACACATCCACAACACATTCATCCCCCACCCACACATCCCCACTACACACTCATCCCCCATCCACACACAGCTCCCACCCACACATAGATCCCAACCCACACACACATCCCCATCCACACTTTTATCCCCCACCCACACCCCACACCCTAACCACACACCCTTACCACACACCCTCACCATACACACAACCCCCATACCCATCCCCAATGCCACCTACACACGCACTCACACATTTCCACCCATTAACACCCACAAATTATATTACCCACCAACACCCACCCCCCAAAATAAAAACAAAAACATACCCCCACCCGCAGGGCCGCACCCAAAACGCATCCCTCCTCCCCCACCCTCCACACACACGCAACCCTCACACACTCATATATCCCCACCCATATAAATTAAAACAATATGTTATACATTGTGTAGCGAAGAAAAGGTAATGCAATTCAATAAAGAATAAAATTTCTGGACTTGACATGATGAAATACAACGTGCATATAGTACATATTAAATTCAAGTGGCAGTAAAAATGATAATATGAAAGACGAGAATACAGAAGAAGTATCGAATAGCATATATCTCTTTATTTTTCTTTCACGCACACTACACTAACTCTCTCATTCTCATTCTAATTTCTCTCTCTCTCTCTCTCTCTCTCTCTCTCTCTCTCTCTCTCTCTCTCTCTCTCTCTCTCTCTCTCTCTCTCTCTCTCTCTCATTGTTTCACTCTCTCTCTCCTCCTCACTCACACACACATACACACTCTCTCTCGCTCTTTTTGTCTCACACTTACTCTCTCACTCACTTACTCTTTTACGTCCTCTCTTACTTACTCACGCACTTTCACACACACACACACACACACACACACACACACACACACACACACACACACACACACACAGTGAAACGTGATACCACTAGATGACTTTTGGAGGTATATAGTCGGCATGGAGTAAGTATTGAAAGAGTTTTCGGTTGAATGTGTAGGGACTCATTGGAGTTTTAAGATCTGTCGGAAGGTCATTCCATAAGTAGGCACCAGAATACGCAAAGCAAGTTTTGTATAAGTCCAATCTAGGTTTTCTGACATATAATAGATGTAAGCGCTTGCTGTTCATTGCATGATATTGAATCAACGGTTGAAGATACACTGGGGAATTTTTAGATATTACATTATTCACTAATTTGGCTTTGTTAAAAAGGAAACGCTTTCGAAGTGGCAGAAGCCTTGGATGACTATATTACCCTTGGTATTAATAACAATATAGTTGTATACCTTAGAGATCTGCGTGTCTTGCTTCAGAATGCAGCTATGTCAGATTTATTCCTCTGGACAGTTTTCGCCCGGGTAACGTGCGCTATCTACCCGTGGGTGGCTTCCATTCTTAACAATCTTGCCAGGCTATACGATCTCTGCTCTTTGTGATTTCCAGCAGCCGTAAGATTTTTATCATACACAATTTGGGCATGGGATATTCTGTTTTTCGCCATTATCCTGGAAGAATAGTTATCTGATCTCACCATACAAGCGATTAGAGCGTAGAGTAATATTATTAAACACCAATGATTCTCGTAAAAATGCCCAGCCCTATGATGGATTGGAACGCGGCATCCTTTGATCCTGAAGTAAATTCTCAGCGGCGCCTATGTCGAGTATAAATGTATAACAGTGAGTGTCCCAGCGGTAAGATGACATACTAGCCACAGGTAGAGAGAAGGAAAGAAAGATGGTATAACAGTGAGTGTCCCAGCGGTAAGATGACGGAATAGCAACAGTTACAGAGAAGGGAAGAAAGATGGTATAACAGTGAGTGTCCCAGCGATAAGATGACGGAATAGTAACAGTTACAGAGAAGGGAAGAAAGATGGTATAACAGTGAGTGTCCCAGCGGTAAGATGACGGAATAGCAACAGTTACAGAGAAGGAAAGAAAGATGGTATAACAGTGAGTGTCCCAGAGGTAAGATGACGGACTAGCCACAGGTAGAGAGAAAGAAAGAAAGGTGGGATAACAGTAAATGTCCCAGCAGTAAAATGACAGACTAGCCACGGGTAGAGAGAAAGAAAGAAAGGTGGTATGACAGTGAGTATCCCAGGGGTAAGATGAAGGACGTGTTATAGTTAGAGAGAAGGAAAGAAAGATGGTATAACACACAGAGTTATCTCGCCTTAATGTGCCACAAGTGGCTCTCATGGAGACCCTAGACTTCGCTCATCAAGGACTCTAGAGTGACGGTTTATGACCTAGCTAATTAGCAACCGATATCCGGTATCCGGTCTGGCGTCTGTGCATTTTGGCTCTGGAAACCTAGTCGTCATCAGCATTAACGTCTCGTTTGCTGATAAGCGGTCATGGTCTCTTTGTCTTCCTTTTGCTCTTTCCCCTTGAAGTTTCCCAGTATAGATTCTATATAGCCCTTTAGCATTTGTTTTTTGGTCACTGCATTTGACATTTTATTGATGATCATTTTTATTTTTTTCATCTTCTTTGTGATTGCTATTCTTGTTCTAATCTCTACAAGGCATCTTCCGTCAGGTGTTACGATCGTTCCAAGATAGTTGTATCAACTCAAAGGTAAAGAAATGTCCACATTACTTGGATGTTAATCAGCTCATCTGTTCCAGGTCGACTTGCTCCGACATCACTGCCTGTTTTACTGACCGTGGCCAGATCTGTGACCTGGGACTTCTTCACGACCCATGGCTGGCAGCTGAACTTGTGCTCAATCCTCCTCTCACCTGGTTGGTCACGTCTGATTGGTTTGTCATCTCTTTCTCCAGTAATTTGTATACTATAGCATTATCTTGTAATCTCTTTCTCCAGTAATTTGTGTTGTAGCATGATCTTGTAATCTCTTTCTCCAGTAATTTGTGTTCTGTAGCATTACCTTGTAATCTCTTTCTCCAGTAATTTGTGTTCTGTAGCATTATCTTGTAATCTTTTTCTCCAGTAATTTGTGTTCTGTAGCATTATCTTGTAATCTCTTTCTCCAGTAATTTGTGTTCTGTAGCATTATCTTGTAATCTCTTTCTCGAGTAATTTGTGTTCTGTAGCATTATCTTGTAATCTCTTTCTCCAGTAATTTGTGTTCTGTAGCATTATCTTGTAATCTCTTTCTCCAGTAATTTGTGTTCTGTAGCATTATCTTGTAATCTCTTTCTCCAGTAATTTGTGTTCTGTAGAATTATCTTGTAATCTCTTTCTCCAGTAATTTGTGTTCTGTAGCATTACCTTGTAATCTCTTTCTTCAGTAATTTGTGTTCTGTAGAATTATCGTGTAATCTCTTTCTCCAGTAATTTGTGTTCTGTAGCATTATCTCGTAATCTCTTTCTCCAGTAATTTGTGTTCTGTAGCATTATCTTGTAATCTCTTTCTCCAGTAATTTGTGTTCCGTAGCATTATCTTGTAATCTCTTTCTCCAGTAATGTGTGTTCCGTAGCATTATCTTGTAATCTCTTTCTCCAGTAATTTGTGTTCTGTAGCATTATCTTGTAATCTCTTTCTCCAGTAATTTGTGTTCTGTAGCATTATCTTGTAATCTCTTTCTCCAGTAAGTTGTGTTCTGTAGCATTATCTTGTAATCTCTTTCTCCAGTAATTTGTGTTCTGTAGGATTATCTTGTAATCTCTTTCTCCAGTAATTTGTGTTGTAGCATGACCTTGTAATCTCTTTCTCCAGTAATTTGTGTTCTGTAGCATTATCTTGTAATCTCTTTCTACAGTAATTTGTGTTCTGTAGCATTATCTTGTAATCTCTTTCTCCGGTAGTTTGCGTTCTGTAGAATTATCTTGTAATCTCTTTCTCCAGTAATTTGTGTTGTAGCATGATCTTGTAATCTCTTTCTCCAGTAATTTGTGTTCTGTAGCATTATCTTGTAATCTCTTTCTCCAATAATTTGTGTTCTGTAGCATTATCTTGTAATCTCTTTCTCCGGTAATTTGTGTTCTGTAGCATTATCTTGTAATATCTTTCTCCAGTAATTTGTGTTCTGTAGCATTATCTTGTAATCTCTTTCTCCAATAATTTGTGTTCTGTAGCATTATCTTGTAATCTCTTTCTCCAGTAATTTCTGTTCTGTAGCATTATCTTGTAATATCTTTCTCCAGTAATCTGTGTTGTAGCATGATCTTGTAATCTCTTTCTCCAGTAATTTGTGTTCTGTTGCATTATCTTGTAATATCTTTCTCCAGTAATTTGTGTTCTGTAGCATTATCTTGTAATCTCTTTCTCCAGTAATTTGTGTACTGTAGCATGATCTTGTAATCTCTTTCTCCAGTAATTTGTGTACTGTAGCATTATCTTGTAATCTCATTCTCCAGTAATTTGTGTTCTGTTGCATTATCTTGTAATCTCTTTCTCCAGTAATTTGTGTTGTAGCATGATCTTGTAATCTCTTTCTCCAGTAATTTGTGTTTTAGCATGATCTTGTAATCTCTTTCTCGAGTAATTTGTGTTGTAGCATGATCTTGTAATCTCTTTCTCCAGTAATTTGTGTACTGTAGCATTATCTTGTAATCTCTTTCTCCAGTAATTTTTGTTCTGTAGCATTATCTTGTAATCTCTTTCTCCAGTAATTTCTGTTGTAGCATGATATTGTAATATCTTTCTCCAGTAATTTGTGTACTGTAGCATTATCTTGTAATCTCTTTCTCCAGTAATTTGTGTTCTGTAGCATTATCTTGTAATCTCTTTCTCCAGTAATTTGTGTTGTAGCATGATCCTGTAATCTCTTTCTCCAGTAATTTGTGTTCTGTAGCATTATCTTGTAATCTCTTTCTCCAGTAAGTTGTGTTCTGTAGCATTATCTTGTAATCTCTTTCTCCAGTAATTTGTGTTCTGTAGCATTATCTTGTAATCTCTTTTTCGAGTAATTTGTGTTCTGTAGCATTATCTTGTAATCTCTTTCTCCAGTAATTTGTGTTCTGTAGCATTATCTTGTAATCTCTTTTTCGAGTAATTTGTGTTCTGTAGCATTATCTTGTAATCTCTTTCTCCAGTAATTTGTGTTGTAGCATGATCTTGTAATCTCTTTCTCCAGTAATTTGTGTTATGTAGCATTATCTTGTAATCTCTTTCTCCAGTAGTTTGTGTTCTGTAGCATTATCTTGTAATCTCTTTCTCCAGTAATTTGTGTTGTAGCATTATCTTGTAATCTATTTCTCCGGTAATTTCTATTCTGTAGCATTATCTTGTAATCTCTTTCTCCAGTAATTTGTGTTCTGTAGCATTATCTTGTAATCTATTTCTCCAGTAATTTGTGTACTTTAGCATTATCTTGTCATCTCTCTCTCCAGTAATTTGTGTTCTGTAGCATTTTCTTGTAATCTCTTTCTCCAGTAATTTGTGTTGTAGCATGATCTTGTAATCTCTTTCTCCAGTAATTTGTGTTCTGTAGCATTATCTTGTAATCTCTTTCTCCAGTAATTTGTGTACTGTAGCATGATCTTGTAATCTCTTTCTCCAGTAATTTGTGTACTGTAGCATTATCTTGTAATCTCTTTCTCGAGTAATTTGTGTTCTGTAGCATTATCTTGTAATCTATTTTTCCAGTAATTTGTGTACTGTAGCATTATCTTGTAATCTCTTTCTCCAGTAATTTGTGTTCTGTGACATTATCTTGTAATCTCTTTCTCCAGAAATCTGTGTTGTAGCATTATCTTGTAATCTCTTTCTCCAGTAATTTGTGTTGTAGCATGATCTTGTAATCTCTTTCTCCAGTAATTTGTGTTATGAAGCATTATCTTGTAATCTCTTTCTCCAGTAGTTTGTGTTCTGTAGCATTATCTTGTAATCTCTTTCTCCAGTTATTTGTGTTCTGTAGCATTATCTTGTAATCTCTTTCTCCAGTAGTTTGTGTTCTGTAGCATTATCTTGTAATCTCTTTCTCCAGTAATTTGTGTTCTGTAGCATTATCTTGTAATCTCTTTCTCCAGTAATTTGTGTTGTAGCATGATCTTGTTATCTCTTTCTCCAGTAATTTGTGTTTTAGCATGATCTTGTAATCTCTTTCTCCAGTAATTTGTGTTGTAGCATGATCTTGTAATCTCTTTCTCCAGTAATTTGTGTACTGTAGCATTATCTTGTAATCTCTTTCTCCAGTAATTTGTGTTGTAGCATGATCATGTAATCTCTTTCTCCAGTAATTTGTGTTCTGTAGCATTACCTTGTAATCTCTTTCTCCAGTAATTTGTGTTCTGTAGCATTATCTTGTAATCTTTTTCTCCAGTAATTTGTGTTCTGTAGCATTATCTTGTAATCTCTTTCTCCAGTAATTTGTGTTCTGTAGCATTATCTTGTAATCTCTTTCTCCAGTAATTTGTGTTCTGTAGCATTATCTTGTAATCTCTTTCTCCAGTAATTTGTGTTCTGTAGCATTATCTTGTAATCTCTTTCTCCAGTAATTTGTGTTCTGTAGCATTATCTTGTAATCTCTTTCTCCAGTAATTTGTGTTCTGTAGCATTATCTTGTAATCTCTTTCTCCAGTAATTTGTGTTCTGTAGCATTATCTTGTAATCTCTTTCTCCAGTAATTTGTGTTCTGTAGCATTACCTTGTAATCTCTTTCTTCAGTAATTTGTGTTGTAGCATTATCTTGTAATCTCTTTCTCCAGTAATTTGTGTTCTGTAGCATTATCTCGTAATCGCTTTCTCCAGTAATTTGTGTTCTGTAGCATTATCTTGTAATCTCTTTCTCCAGTAATTTGTGTTCCGTAGCATTATCTTGTAATCTCTTTCTCCAGTAATGTGTGTTCCGTAGCATTATCTTGTAATCTCTTTCTCCAGTAATTTGTGTTCTGTAGCATTATCTTGTAATCTCTTTCTCCAGTAAGTTGTGTTCTGTAGCATTATCTTGTAATCTCTTTCTCCAGTAATTTGTGTTCTGTAGGATTATCTTGTAATCTCTTTCTCCAGTAATTTGTGTTGTAGCATGACCTTGTAATCTCTTTCTCCAGTAATTTGTGTTCTGTAGCATTATCTTGTAATCTCTTTCTACAGTAATTTGTGTTCTCTAGCATTATCTTGTAATCTCTTTCTCCGGTAATTTGTGTACCGTAGCGTTATCTTGTCATCTCTCTCTCTCCAGTAATTTTTGTTCTGTAGCATTATCTTGCAATCTCTTTCTCCAGTAGTTTGCGTTCTGTAGAATTATCTTGTAATCTCTTTCTCCAGTAATTTGTGTTGTAGCATGATCTTGTAATCTCTTTCTCCAGTAATTTGTGTTCTGTAGCATTATCTTGTAATCTCTTTCTCCAATAATTTGTGTTCTGTAGCATTATCTTGTAATCTCTTTCTCCGGTAATTTGTGTTCTGTGACATTATCTTGTAATATCTTTCTCCAGTAATTTGTGTTCTGTAGCATTATCTTGTAATCTCTTTCTCCAATAATTTGTGTTCTGTAGCATTATCTTGTAATCTCTTTCTCCAGTAATTTCTGTTCTGTAGCATTATCTTGTAATATCTTTCTCCAGTAATCTGTGTTGTAGCATGATCTTGTAATCTCTTTCTCCAGTAATTTGTGTTCTGTTGCATTATCTTGTAATATCTTTCTCCAGTAATTTTTGTTCTGTAGCATTATCTTGTAATCTCTTTCTCCAGTAATTTGTGTACTGTAGCATGATCTTGTAATCTCTTTCTCCAGTAATTTGTGTACTGTAGCATTATCTTGTATTCTCATTCTCCAGTAATTTGTGTTCTGTTGCATTATCTTGTAATCTCTTTCTCCAGTAATTTGTGTTGTAGCATGATCTTGTAATCTCTTTCTCCAGTAATTTGTGTTTTAGCATGATCTTGTAATCTCTTTCTCGAGTAATTTGTGTTGTAGCATGATCTTGTAATCTCTTTCTCCAGTAATTTGTGTACTGTAGCATTATCTTGTAATCTCTTTCTCCAGTAATTTTTGTTATGTAGCATTATCTTGTAATCTCTTTCTCCAGTAATTTCTGTTGTAGCATGATCTTGTAATATCTTTCTCCAGTAATTTGTGTACTGTAGCATTATCTTGTAATCTCTTTCTCCAGTAATTTGTGTTCTGTAGCATTATCTTGTAATCTCTTTCTCCAGTAATTTGTGTTGTAGCATGACCCTGTAATCTCTATCTCCAGTAATTTGTGTTCTGTAGCATTATCTTGTAATCTCTTTCTCCAGTAAGTTGTGTTCTGTAGCATTATCTTGTAATCTCTTTCTCCAGTAATTTGTGTTCTGTAGCATTATCTTGTAATCTCTTTTTCGAGTAATTTGTGTTCTGTAGCATTATCTTGTAATCTCTTTCTCCAGTAATTTGTGTTGTAGCATGATCTTGTAATCTCTTTCTCCAGTAATTTGTGTTATGTAGCATTATCTTGTAATCTCTTTCTCCAGTAATTTGTGTTGTAGCATTATCTTGTAATCTATTTCTCCAGTAATTTCTATTCTGTAGCATTATCTTGTCATCTCTCTCTCCAGTAATTTGTGTTCTGTAGCATTTTCTTGTAATCTCTTTCTCCAGTAATTTGTGTTGTAGCATGATCTTGTAATCTCTTTCTCCAGTAATTTGTGTTCTGTAGCATTATCTTGTAATCTCTTTCTCCAGTAATTTGTGTACTGTAGCATTTTCTTGTAATCTCTTTCTCCAGTAATTTGTGTACTGTAGCATTATCTTGTAATCTCTTTCTCGAGTAATTTGTGTTCTGTAGCATTATCTTGTAATCTATTTCTCCAGTAATTTGTGTACTGTAGCATTATCTTGTAATCTCTTTCTCCAGTAATTTGTGTTCTGTGACATTATCTTGTAATCTCTTTCTCCAGAAATTTGTGTTCTGTAGCATTATCTTGTAATCTCTTTCTCCAGTAATTTGTGTTGTAGCATGATCTTGTAATCTCTTTCTCCAGTAATTTGTGTTATGTAGCATTATCTTGTAATCTCTTTCTCCAGTAATTTGTGTTGTAGCATGATCCTGTAATCTCTTTCTCCAGTAATTTGTGTTCTGTAGCATTATCTTGTAATCTCTTTCTCCAATAATTTGTGTTGTAGCATGCTCCTGTAATCTCTTTCTCCAGTAATTTGTGTTCTGTAGCATTATCTTGTAATCTCTTTCTCCAGTAATTTGTGTACTGTAGCATGATCCTGTAATCTCTTTCTCGAGTAATTTGTGTTCTGTAGCATTATCTTGTAATCTCTTTCTCCATTAATTTTTGTTCTGTAGCATTATTTTGTATTCTCTTTCTCCAGTAATTTGTGTTGTAGCATGATCCTGTAATCTCTTTCTCCAGTAATTTGTGTACTGTAGGATTATCTTGTAAACTTTCTCCAGTATTGTGTTGACTGTATTATTTTCTTATAATCTCTGTCTTGGCGGTCTCCGTGGCGAAGATATTACGGACGTGATTCGTAATTCCGATTCACTGCGTTTGAAACGCAGCTGTGTGCGATTTGGAAGCAGACCGCGCTGAGCTGAGTTCTAACGAATTGGTATGGTAGCCGATCGTTCAGAAAACAAACTAGTGAACGTAAACTTGCCAAGAAATCACAACAGTAGTGAAATCTGGTGCTGACAGCGTACCCTGTAAAGGATATAAAAAATATCTCTGTCTCAAGTAATTTGTGCACTGTAATATTCTCTTGTAATATCTTTCTCGAGTAATTTGTGTACTGTATTATTTCCTTGTAATCTCTTTCTAAAGTAATGTGTGCACGGTAATATTATCTTGTAATCTCTTTCTCGGGTAATTTGTGTACTGTGATGTTCTCTTTCCATCTCGTTCTCAAGTAATGCGTGTACTGTAGAAATTCTCTTGCAATCTCTTTCTGGAGTAATTTGTGTGCTGTAATGTTCTCTTGTAACCTTTTCTCGCGTAATTTGTGTACTGTAATATTCTCTTGTGATCTCTAGTTTAATTTAGTCTCGGGGGGCTGCGTGCTTCTCTTGTAATCTCTTTCTCCAGTAATTTATTCACTGTACTATTCTCCTGTCATCTCTTTCTCCAGTAATTTGTGTACTGTAATTACTTCTAATCTCTTTCTCACGTAATTTGTGTACTGTAGTATCCTCCTGTAATTTCATTCTCGAGCAATTTGTGTATTGTAGTATTCTCCTGTAATCTCATTCTCGAGTAATTTGTGTATTGTATTATTCTCCTGTAATCTCTTTTTCGAGTAATTTTTGTACTGTAGTATTCTCCTGTCATCTGTTTCTCCAGTAATTTGTGTACTGTAATTACTTCTAATCTCTTTCTCCAATAATTTGTGTACTGTAATTACTTCTAATCTCTTTCTCACGTAATTTGTGTACTGTAGTATTCTCCTGTAATCTCATTCTCGAGTAATTTGTGTACTGTAGTATTCTCCTGTAATCTCATTCTCGAGTAATTTGTGTACTGTAGTATTCTCCTATAATCTCTTTTTCGAGTAATTTGTGTACTGTAGTATTCTCCTGTCATCTCCTTCTTCAGTAATTTGTGTACTTTAATTACTTCTAATCCTTTTCTCCAGTAATTTGTGTACTGTAATTTCTTCTAATCTCTTTCTCCAGTAATTTGTGTACTGTAGGATTCTCCTGTAATCTCTTTCTCCAGTAATGTGTGTACTGTAATTACTTCTAATCTCTTTCTAGCGTAATTTGTGGACTGTAGTATTCTCCTGTAATCTCATTCTCGAGTAATTTGTGTACTGTAGTATTCTCCTGTAATCTCATTCTCGAGTAATTTGTGTAATGTAGTATTCTCCTGTAATCTCATTCTCGATTAATTAGTGTTCTGTAGTATTCTCTTATAATCTCATTCTCGAGTAATTTGTGTACTGTAGTATTCTCTTATAATCTCATTCTCGAGTAATTTGTGTACTGTGGTATTCTCTTATAATCTCATTCTCGAGTAATTTGTGTACTGTAGTATTCTCTTATAATCTCATTCTCAGGCAATTTGTGTTCTGTAGTATTCTGTAGCCAGTCTCTCTGGCCGAGGGGTTACACCACTTTCTCCGTAATCCCGTTTATCACGCAGAGTCTCGTAGCGGGCGAGAGCTGGAAGCGGTTCGACCCCCGCTGGTGACTTGCGGGATAACTGAGCCGGCCGCTCAGAAAGCAATGGCAAACTACTGAGCGAATTTTGCCAAGAAATCAACAATCAGCTGAAAGATGCTGATGTTGACAGCGATGTCCTGTAAAGGATATGCGAATTAAAAAAAAAAAAAGTATTCTGTAATTTGTTTACTAATTTGTGTACTGGAGTATTCTCCTGTAATCTCTTTCTCGAGCAATGCATGTGCTGTAGTTTTTGTATATTATTTATTTATTTATAATGTTTGTTTCTTTTTAATGTATAAGATGGCAGTGGTTTAAAGCAAGGAAAGTGGTGGTGTTGTTTATTTTCCTTAGTGCGGGAGAGACTTCTTCACCAAACACGTGACAGCTCACGAATATGATAGCAACTAGAAATAAGCAACCAAGCAAGCAAGCAAACAAATACTCCCCCCCCCCCCCCCCCCCCCACCCTGCAAACCCAGATATAACTTCACCAATCTTTGGACAGAGGGGCTTGAAATAATTATGCATTCAGTCTCAGATCATTCAATAACTGATCATTCAATAAGTGATCATTCAATAAGTGATCATTCAATAACTGATCATTTAATAACTGATTATCCAATAACTGATCGTTCAATAATTGATCATTTAATAATTGATCTTTCAATAACTGATCATTCAGGAACTGATAGTTCAATAATTATTCATTCAATAATTTATCATTCGCTAACTGATCATTCAATAATTAATCATCCAATAACTTATCATTCAATAACTGATCTTCAATAACTGACCATTCAATAACTGACCATTCAATAACTGACCATTCAATAACTGACCATTCAATAACTGACCATTCAATAACTGACCATTCAATAACTGACCATTCAATAACTGACCATTCAATAACTGACCATTCAATAACTGATCATTCAATAACTGATCATTCAATAACTGATCATTCAATAACTGATCATTCAATAACTTCTACTCCGTGGCGAAGGTGTTACGGACGCAGTTCGTGATACCGCATACCACGTTCGAAAGACAGCTTGGGCGATTTGGCAGCAGATCGTCTTACGTTGGATTTTTATGAAATGGTATGGGTGCCAGTCGTTCAGAAAGCAATGGTAAACTACTGAACGTAAACTTGCCAAGAAATCACAAACAGCTAAACAAAAAATGCTGCAGTTGAATGCAACACCATGCAAAGGATGTGCAACTAACTTTCAAAACTAAATTTTAGTGATAAATTGGAAAATGATGAAAAGAAACATCACGCATCTTCATATGTCATATATCATTTCCGTCAAGGACCTTTGTAAGGGCCCTCTCACCTGACGGCAGCTGACCTTGTTGGGGCGGTTGCACCCTTTGCACTCTCCTGTTGTCTTTCGCCTCACTAATTAACCTGAACTTCCCGTCCCGCTGTTCCTTGGCAGACTTCGTGGACCTTTTGCCGGACATATTGACCTGTCCGAAACCCTGCCTAGTGGGTTGGCAATACCCCGGCACTTACTTTACTGTTAGCTTTCCAATGCCTTCCCGTTCTTAGTTAGTTAGTTAGTCGCGGTTCCAAGTTCACGGCAACGGGTCGTCCCCATACTGCTCCGTTCCTGTGCCAGTGAATATCACAAAATGCTCCTCACTGCCCCATGTGAACAATGGAATAGACAGGAGTCTCGGCAAACCAACAGCCCGCACAGGTACACTGTGCATAATGCCGCCGCCAGAATGCCAACACAAAAGTCCTCCACGAAAAATACAGTTCATCGTCGATGAAAACGGCAGTCACCAGAAAGACCGGGGTTTTATCCCATTTGGCTCGGTCTCTTTCTGCAGGGCGCCCCACTGAAAGCGCCGCACAAATCAAGAACTCCGTAGCTACAGCGACGACTCCCAGGAGTCTCCTGAAAAATGCACTTGTGAACCGAAAAGGCAAACCAGTCAATCCAGCAACAGCCAGCCGTCCTCTTTCTGAACATGCAGTTCACGTGAAAAACAACCGCGGACAGATGAAAAGCATTCCACGCGAAATTCACAGCTCACAGTGTCGCGCCACGCACTCACTCAGTAGCAGGGTGACGGAACCATAGCCTCCTTAGTCGCCTCTTACGACGTGCATGGTAGGCAACAGTGTTACTATTCTTTGCTCCCCCGCATGGGCCCCGGCAACACACGGGCGTTCTCATTCTTAGAGTGAGCTGAAAGTGTGCACAATTTAATCTCTTGAAAGTTACGTTGTAAAATTTCTTAAAAGTCACACTGTAAAATCTCTTGTAGGTTACAATGTAAAATTTCGTGAATGTTACATTGTAAAATCACTTTAGTGTTTGTGGGATGTGGAATTTTATTTTATGAGAATATTATGTTAAAAGTCTAGGGGGTTTATTGACTCTCTGGTCACTTGTTAGAATGCAGGGTGATCAGGGATATTTACCACAAACCCCAGGAGAAAAGAATTCAATCCTTGAAACAATGGCATCTGTGTGTAGGTTTCCCTTCCCACTTCATCACCCTTTAAATTTACTATAGTGCTAGAAGGATATTGTTTGCTCACAAAATATAAACAACCACTGTTGAACACCACATTTACTTGATGTACACATCAACAAAATTTTGGACAAACAGTTCAAGTATGAATCAAGATCTGCAGTTATATATATATATATATATATATATATATATATATATATATATATATATATATATATATATATATATATATATATATATATATGTGTGTGTGTGTGTGTGTGTGTGTGTGTGTGTGTGTGTGTGTGTGTGTGTGTGTGTGTGTGTGTGTGTGTGTGTGTGTGTGTAATGAACACTATGCATTTTCAGACAGGCATGGGAATGATTTTCATTATCAAAACACATTTATCCCATTTCACCATAGAAAAATACAATCTTATTACAAACAAGACAACAATCACAAATTGGTTCTACTTTCATTTACCCTCATAATTAAGGCAAATAAAGATCTAAGTATATAGAACCCAACATATAAACATTTGTTTCTGACACCTTTTACAATTTTCTCATTTTAAAAATAATGAGTTGGTGTCAAAATACTATACATATATACCATTGGGAAAAAAACTACTGACCTGTTACCTTCAGAAAAAAACCAACATATAAACAGCATTTTGTACTACTAATTAAACTAATTAATAGAGTCATTTATCTCCTGGTGTGCGGTTAAGGGTTCATCTTTGCTGTAGATTAGATCCTTTTCCCATTATCTGGGTACCGAATTAATGCACTCAGTTATGTTCCTAATATTTATCCACTGGTAATTGGCTGGTGACTATTTTATAATCTATAATCCAGGAATTAAAAAATCACACATCATATATCCCCTCCGTTGGGGCTAGTAGAATCACGAATATTCTGTTGCCTTAGGCTCGGTGCCCTTTTTGTGAAATTTGGTGCCTCAGGTTGGTCATACTTCAGGATTTCCACTTAAGCTTTGCAGAAGGTAATTCCCTTTATCATCAGGTCTGATGAAAAGTTGACGTCCATTCAGCTTCTCGGCTTATAATATCCGACTACCAAATTGGCTTACACAGAGGTTTCACCCACCTAGTCGCGAGTCTATAACCCATGGCATTTAGGCTGACATTGGACCGGCAAGGAATTAGTCGTTGTTATCTAGTCCAGTGTAGAACTTTAATTGACTGAGAGGCATCTCATGGTAGTATCTGTGACTAGGGCCACAATTGATCTATACCTACATATATCCACAGATGAATAAATCCAGCACAGTAACAGGTTTGCAAACAATTAGATGATTCCTCTTGTTGCTGATGTAGAGGCATTTAGTTGCTTTCATATGGTCTTTTATCTGATAGGGTTCAGGTTTTGGATCCCTGAGGTAATCTGGTGTAGTTATGGTTTTCAGTTGGTACCTTGGTTGTATTGGTTCAGTGTCTTCTCCCCATTTGTTCGAGTTGGTGTTCATAGCTAGAACTTGTGTTGAATGGCTGAATGGCTGAATCCCATGTTTGACTGTTGCAGCTGTGAGACGTTCTTTCGAAGACTTATCCATTGTTGAATATTAACTTGGTAATCCAACCAAAAGTTGAAGGGTTTTCACTGTTGCTAGTTTAGTAACTTGTAGTAGGATTGTCCCATAGTTTCACTGATTTGGTTGAATGATGAGGCCATAGGTAGTACTTCTCAGAAGTAAAGCAGACGATACACTGTTGTCAGTTACTCTGTTGATCTTCATCTTTGTAGATTATTAGATCTTGAAGTCCATCCTGGATATTCCTACTAAATAGGACTTAATCACTCACCCAGTCAGTTGTCTTCGAATTTATCTGTTGCTCGCTATGGAGCTATCGAGCGCAGCAGTAAACATTGAGGTATTGCTAGATCCAGACTATGGTTAGGACATTCACTTTCTGGCTGTTGACCCAGGATCCAGCTTTAGTGATATAGTCCCACCAAATT
Organism: Cepaea nemoralis; assembly: GCA_014155875.1. Classification (NCBI taxonomy): domain Eukaryota; kingdom Metazoa; phylum Mollusca; class Gastropoda; order Stylommatophora; family Helicidae; genus Cepaea; species Cepaea nemoralis. The sequence goes on from JACEFZ010012189.1 coordinate 327,829, forward strand.
CAACCACCGCTTGCTTCTCTTCTATAGAAAAGGGATGACAAGAATACAACACGAGCATTAACCTACTGTGTTATGATAAAAGGTTTACAACACAATTACAAACAAAAATACAACCAACAGGACGAGAATGGGAAAAGAGTGGGTGTCCACGTTCCACTGTCCCTCGTTGCTGGTGTAGAGCCATTGTGACTCTTAATAGTGAGTAAGGTATTTTATCACTTTATATTATGTTCTGTTGTTACTGGGACTATTAGATGAGTGAAGTCATTCTGTCCATCCAACATGTTGATATTGTATCTCTCATTACTTGAAGAGAATAGCCTATACAGAATCTCTGTGGTTTCTAATGCCGCGTCTTCCTTTCGGCACTATAATCATCCTTAGGTCAAGGCTATTCAACATTGGCTTCTTAAGTACTGACATCCACATATTTCCTACATCATCTCATGTTTCCACTGGAGTCACATTACAATGTGTATTTCCCAGTAAAAAGTACCAATCAGGACATATAAAAGTTCTCATAACAGAGAAAACAAACATACATTTCTCTGATATTAAGTACATGATAATCATACATAATAATATTAATCATAAAATTTAATGCCAGAGCCAATGGTTTTGAATTTTCTTCAGGGGTAATCCATAAACTAAACATACATTGTTTTCCCCCACTGCGTACAGCACATGAGGATAGTAGTGGCTGTGATATATTTTGCCAATGACTGCTATTATTCGGAGTGTATTTATTAGAATACCTTATGCTGCATGGTCCAGTCTTCTGAATATTGCAAGCAATTTATTCACATCATCTTCGCTTCTGTTCCTACTACAGTGAGGTGATGCGGATTGAATCCTATCCGAACATTCATTTCTATCACGCGTTTACTTCCTTTGTTCTAGAATTTATATTCTCAAACATGGCAATTCCCTAGCAATATTTTATGAAATGATTATATGTTCCATCACTCATATGGAGTGGTTATTAATCTGTTAACAAAAGGATTGCACTAAAATTTAGCACTATAGTTCCAAGTTACAGATTATGATGTGGCAAAGCATTTTATCCCCTGACTACGAGTCAGGAATATGCGTAATCATTTGTATGTTCCCGCATGGATAAAACAAGTTCAGAAATATCCTTAACAGTGGATTTACACTACATATGATATTTGAAAGTGGCAGACACAAGTTCTCTACTATGAATTATGTAATCAAGAGTCTGTTCCCACCTTGAGAAAATGCCTAGAATGTGTTTTTGACCTGAGTTTGATACTCTACGGTACACATAATATTTCTAGGTTATAAGCACTATTAGTTAGATATAAGTTCATAATGCCTATAAAAGGTTTTAACATAGGGATTTGAAATTGTAAAACATAGGAAAAATTACAGCGTGGCGCCCACATGTGCTTCATTGGTAAACATCATCCAGCCTGGTTTAAGAGAATTGTTGACTTATTATTCTAACTAATTCTTAATTAAACATACTGGTCTATGTAATACATAAATACATCTTAATAATGTAGATATAACATACCAATAGCTTCAGAGAATGATGGTTTTAAGGCAAAATTGCCTTTTCCCCACACGGGGAAACTTTTACATGTCTGCTTCCTTTGTTTGTCTGAACTAAAATGGCTACAAAGAGCCTTTGTTTTTCAATCAGTCGACGACTGTTGGCCAGGTGCGTGAGCCAAAATAAAGCCAAATAAATTAAGCTGCCACGGTCAGTCTATCGCTGTTTTATTTTCTATTCCTACCTAAGCAAGATACTTAAACAGTAATTGTAAGGGGTTGTTTATTTTTAAGGGAGTCAATGCTAGGAAAGGGTAAGGACGTTTTACTATATCACAGTGTTACATTGTAAAATATCTTGAAACTTACATTGCATGTTTTGTCAATTTCAGCGGTGAATCAATAAACAACGCAAGATTACAAAGAAGGAAATAAGGTCTAACCCATTTGGTTATCGCAGCTATAAGGTTCTGGAGGTAAACGTACACGTGAGGTTATAGCGACAGTGGATGAAATGACCTCGTCAAGTCTACTAAATGCCAGATAATGTTACTGTAAGAATTTCCCAAGCATTGGCAAAAAGCGCAAACGGCCAAACAGCCTTCGTTGAAGTCGAACAAGCAAGTATAAGTATTGTTAACAGAAAACAAGAAGAGCTATGGTAGAGATATTAGACAGCGGAAATTTGAAATTTATAGGTACACATGAATTAAAAAGAAAATGGGTGTACAACAAAAGTAACTGTTGAAAAGCTCATGTGGAAACAGCCGTGGAGCAGACAGTAATAACACCATCTTACTTGTACAGTTAAATAATTGTTAGGGAAAACAATAAAGGAGAGGGGAGAAGTCGATAAACGTCATTATGTGATGTTGGTGACTTTTGAAAGATGGATAATTTTAGCAACGGCACATTTTTAAAACCCTGAAATCAATAAACTGTCAAACTATGGCGTGTGATCACCTGTTTATACTTTACAAACAAAATACAGTGTTTTGTTTGTTACTACGATAGGACATCAGCATTAAAGGGGCGTTTTTTTTTTGCAATCGTTTTGGCATTATTTGCATGTGGTTTTCTTTTGTGGTTCTGTGATCACACACTCTATAAGGGACACCTAACTAAGAGTCCGGTTTTGTGAAAAATATGTTGGTGGTGAAGGTGAAAGAGTGGGGGTTGAAATTGGAATAAAGTCCAAAAGTGTGTGGTTTGCATGTTGTTACTACAGAAACGAAAAAAAAAGAAAAAAATACCTCTCTTTTGCTGCAATTGCCATGGGACACAAAAGGTCACACTAATGACCAATCATGTTAGGGATCAAGACGAAGTAAGTAGTATCCGTTTACTAGAGAGAAGAAGGGAGGAAGCGTCTTTACCCCTAATTCGAAGATATTGTGTTTTCCCCCCTTGCTGTATATTTATACTTATCTGTAAAACTGTAGTGCCAATAGCCATTAATAATAAACCCTGTATTAAGGAGGATATATATGCGATAGGGAATAGAACATTATTAGCATTTCATAGACGTTTAGCTTGTCTATGTTTACCTAACCCAGAATAGTTACATAGGGGAAACCGTCACATTCGCTACTACAGTGAAATTTATTTCGTATTTAGAGAATGTTTTAGTTAAGAGAGAAAAGAACAGCGACGTCAAGTGTGTTGCTCATATATTCAGCCACATCGGCCGTTTCGGGGTCCGTCATGTTGCTTAAAAAGAACAGGCGACGTCCAAATGTTTTCGTCGTGCCCTCTATATGCCATTGGCGTCATTCATGTTTTGTGTAACCAAAGAAGCAAATGTCTCAAGTTTTGAAAAAAAATAAAATGGTGGGTGTTTGGTTAAAAATGTGTGTGAGGTATAAATTAACCATTGATCGCCGCCAAAATGCAAAATGCGTTAGGGTTGTAAAAAGAAACTGTGGAAAGGGGAAGGATTATTTGGAAAAAGGACTTGTTACTAGGAATATGCTTATTTATTAAGCTTTGCACATCTGCACACTTTTTAGAATAGAATGCAAGGTTAGGTAGTTACGAAGTAGAAGAACAAGAACACTTTTTTTTTTGGAATAACCCGGAGGGACGGTCCTTTCTTTATTTGCTTATGATATCCACAATAAACACCATTTAACATACTGTATGTATTTAACTTACGTTATGTTGTCCAGGGGCAATTGAAACAAAAAATGAAATGATGAAAACGCAAACTAGCAAAGCGACACCAACGAGTGATAAGTGTGATTCACGCTTTTGGTGTTCTTGCTATTCTATCTCTGGTGGGCCATACCGTTCGGGAACGGTTCGTCCATCATAGCTCTGATTTGAGAGCACAGATGCTCCCCCCGTGGGCCCCCCCCCACCCCCACCCCACCCCCCCCCACTGCCCCCCACCATGACCCCCCCCCCCACCCCCCCCCCCCCCCCCCACCCCCACCATCCCCCCCCCACCCATGATCCCCACCATTTTGCATGCCCCCCCACCATGCCCACCATACATACCATGATGTTGATATTAGACCTATGCCGTAGCCCAACATCGTCAGTACTGTTAGTACTGTATTCCACTTACCAGTCATCGAATTCACCAGTGCTTAGGCTTCTACAAACATTAGGCCCCCGCAGAACCGCACAGATTGCAGCAGAGGAACAGCAATAATCATCTGTCTGTCCAAACGTTTGCTTATGTAATGTATGTTAGTAGCACTCCAGCGGAATGCATATTCTCATGTGGAACCATACCATTGGACATGTATTGGGTCCATCGTCCATTCGGTTTTTTCCAACAAGACATTGCTGTTGCTTTGCACCCACCACCACAAAAAATTCTGCGCTCTTTTCCCGCTTTACTAGTTTTCCCCTGGATGGTAACCATGATCATTTATCTGCTACACCACCCAATATGCTGGGATTAAATTTGGCTCTACGATTCGAAAAAAAAAAAAAAAAACAAAAAAAAAAAAAAAAAAAAAAAAAAAAAAAAAAAAAAAAAAAAAAAAAAAAACAAAAAAAAGAAAAAAAAACAAAAAAAAAAAAAAAAAGAAAAAAAAAAAAAATAAAAAAAAAAAAAAAAAAAAAAAAAAAAAAAAAAAAAAAAAAAAGGCCCTATACTAAAAAAAAAAAAAAAAAAAAAAAAAAAAAAAAAGGGCTCTAACTACACCCTGTTCGTTCTCAGCACAGGAGAAAGACCGGCCGTTTCGTTTGGGGGGATTTTGGAGAAGGATGGTGGTTTTCCGTTTTTGGAATTCTCCGGTGTTGGGGTTGTGGATTTTTTTGTTTGTTTTTGTTTTTGGTGATGGTGGATTTCTTTGATGCGAACTGGCCTGGAATTGGCTGGAAGCACATAACCGTCACTTCAGCCAGTCCATCCCATCAATCCACATGCCAATGACATTCACTTTTGTTACTTCGTTTCTAACTGCTACGCCCGCCCCATTTCTTTCGCCATCACTACGCCCGCCGCCCCATATCTCGCGCCACCCCCCCGCCACCATCCCAGTTGTCTAGTCCAGTTCACCATCTCGAAGAAAAGAAGAAAGGAAGAGGAAAGAAGGACAAAGAGAAAAAGAGAAAACGAAAAGATCAAGAACAAGACGAAAGAAAGGAAAAGAAGAGAAGAAAGAGTAAGAAGAGCCCAAAGATCTCAATCCCGACCTGCCAGGCAGGCGGGATGATATTCAGGTCCATGCGATGATGGATGATGATAACATTACGGTTGTAATTTTTTTTAAATTGAAATGTTTGAAAGGCAACACCAGGAAATCGTTCTCAGTCATCCAGGAAAATCATATACAGCCATCCATCAACTACGCAGTCACCTCCTAACTCCCCTTCCGTTTTTTGATCGCATCCATCGTAGAGTAGTAGAATCCATTCCATTTGTCAGGGAGGGGGAGGTGATGATATCCCACAGTCTAAGGCTTATTCGGCTGTTTTAAGTTGGTCTGTGGGTCACATTTGACACAATCCAATATCTATGCTCCCTCTTTAGAAATACTAGGATCAACGCATGATCTGGCGTTAATTGGCATACTCACTGTAACCAATCCCCAACCCAAGAAAGGTCTCTCTCTCAAAAGAACGTTTACAGAGGAAGGAAATCACAGACAGGAATAATGAGCGCTCAACACTTGTGTAGTTTGTGTGAGTGCTCTGACTGTTGGTTTGCTTCTGTGACAGAGATGTGATTAAAAATTCAACTGACACTTTTTTTGCCGTATCTATGCTACAGATATTTAGTTTGTTCCATTGTGCTTTAAAAAAAATAAGGGAGCACACACACAATAACCACAATCCATTCGCGGGGGGGGACCAGGGGAGAGAGGGATTTTTTAGGGAACCAGGGTATGGAGTTATTAACCTCTCCTTAGCACAAAGCATGGCCGGACTCTTCTCCTCTTGGACCTGCACTGAAATTGCCAGGGACAGAGACCAGTGTGTTGCCCATTGTCGCTGTAGCATGATCCCTCCTCTCGGCCCAACCCTCTCTCGGCTCTCTCTCTCTGCCCCTTTAGGGTTTTTAGTCTTACTAAAAGTAAAGAGGGAAGGAAGGAAAGAGGAAAGGAAATTGTCACACACCAATATTCTCGGAAAAACAAGGACAAGCAGCTACAGAAGCTACCGGTATATCAGCAAAAAAAAAAAAAAAAAAAAAAAAAAACAAAAAAAATATGCTCTGTATGTGGTTTTGTTTTGTGTGTTGTGTAAATGTTGTTTTTGGCCTTGTTTTAACTGTTCGCCCTGTCGGGAGGCTTCCATCTCTAGTTCTTATAGACCAGTTGCCGCCCCGGGCTTGGGTTGGTATCTCTGTCCTGCCAATGCACTTTGACATTTAAATCTCATGTGTTTTTTTTGCATTTTTATTTACGTCGCACACAACCAAGTATTTCTTTATAAGTATATATAAGGCTTTGTTTTTTTTCCTTGGGCTTGTTCAATTCCACCAGTTAGTTACATTCGCCCCGCCCACCCAAAATCATTGGACAAATGCGAAGTTGTCGCGGCGGGTGGTTTTTGGTGTGATTCGGGCCGGCTTTTTAAACAAACAGCAGGATATTACCATCTAAGGGGATGTGAGTGTGTATACGGTTTGGTTAGCTTTCGTAGCTCAGTCATATCTGACCAAAGCCATGACAGTACTGCATATCTGACAGGTAAAGATGTTGTTCGCATATTATTAGTTTACATGTATAGTTTATAGTTGTCTGCAAAACTATTATGGACAAGGTAAGTCAGTCAAAGAAAGCAGAGGACAAACATCCATTACATCCATTATGATCATTATGTGCTCATACTATCCAGATTGAGATTGCTTGTGGACGGTGGGAAAAAAGTACAGGCTGCCTCTGATGTTCGAGGGAGAGAATTCAGAATTCTGTATAGAGGATTGATTACTGTCATTTTACACGGCATGGGTCGGTCGTCCGCAGGATCCCGAGGTAGTGAGAAAGGAAGCCAGGCTAAGAGATGTAGTGTGAGGATATGAGTAGTGGACATTCCCGTTGAGGGAAGAGAGAGAAAGAAGGTTATTGTGAGAACAGGAGTGGAGATAGCGGTGAGGAAAGAAAAGAGAAAAGTTCAAGTTCATGGGCCTCTTACGGCCCAGGCCGGAGGGAAAAAATTGTTTGAGGGGGTTGAATTGATGGGGAAGGAATGGTGGGGAATGAAAGAAAACCGTCCTCCATGGCAAAAGTAAAGTAGTAAAAGCTTTTTTACCAGGGCTCCTTCGAGGGACACAGAACATTCAAGTCGGAAATGTTTTGTCCTAGTGATCTCAATGAGTGATGCTCCAAGAGGATTTTGAGGATTAGAGATGGAGAGTGGGTCCTAATAGAGTCGGCTTCTGCTTGTTATGCTTTCTTTGCTTCTCTGCTAGTCGCTGGATGCGGGTAGACGATGCGGTTCTCAAGCTTGGCAAGATTAGTTTCATTTTTTGCGTGCCATGGCAAAAATTTAAAATGCGGGTGGGTACAAGGGAGAGAAGATGAGCGGGCTGCGGGGCTGACAGGCTTGCAGGTAAGGCTACTTTGGATTGGAAGGCGGGACGAGAACGCCATGGACCAGCAGGGCGGGCATTCGGAATGGCTCTACGAGAAGTGAGGAGGAGATGAGTGAGTAGGGTGGCGACTTTTGCAGAGGAGAACCCAAAGAGAAGAAGAGAACCAGAGTGAGAACGAGAGGAGAGGGAACCAGTGATTGACTGGGAAGAAATCTACAAAACCAGGTCAGGCTTGCGAGCCTCCTCTGCGCGAAGAGAACAGCAAGGTTAAAGAGGAGAAGTGGAATTATTAAGAGTTTTTTTTAAAAACAAGTTTTTAAAAAAAGAGGAGTTAAATTTTTTTATTTATATTTAAAATTAGTTATAAGTTGTTTATGCAAGGTTATTAATTTTAAAAAAAATAAATAAAAGTAAAATTAAAAATATTTTTGGGAGACGTTTCTGCGAGAGAAGAACACCACAGCAAGTTTTATAAAAAAGAGGAAGTGGTTGAGTTGGCCTCCCAACCCACCCACAGGTACCCAACACAAGGGGAAAACGAAACAGAGAAGGGGAAAAACCCATCTTACCCAACAATAACCGCAGGGGGAAGCCCACCAAAGCAAGAGTAGTAATATAAACCAACACAGAGAATTGATTATTCTTTTTGTTTTTGTCGTTGTGTGGCCGATACACGCTCTGCGGGCCGGGGGGGGGCGATTTACTAACTTCTGAGGTGCGATAGGATCCCCCCCGAGCACTTATATAATTCTATGCCCAATATGGTTCGATTATGCAATGAGGTAATGATCTGTCGACTAAACTAACTAACTAAATCGCTGATTTTTTTTTTGTTGTAACCAACACTTCTGTATCATGTATTATGTAACATGAATTGACGAAACACGCATCTGTTAAACACTAAAACGTTATTGTTTTAAACACTTCTGGAATCATTAATGTAACACTGTTATTCGTTTATTGCAAGACCTTTAAATATTGTAACCAACTTGTGGTAACACCTTATATTTTAACACTGTTACACTTATTGCCAAACACCCTGTAAAACACCCAAAAACCAACAATGCTACACTTATTGTAACACTATAACCCTGATTGTGTTAACACCTTTTGTACACCACAAACCACACAAATTGTATTACTTATGTAAACTATAACCATGATTTTGTAAACACTGTATGTTGTGTAAACCCTTAAAGTTTAACACGTTATTTGGGTGTTTAACAAGTAGATGGAAACAAGGTTTACACTGATTGTAATCGTGATGTAACATTTTGTAAACATCGTATTGGAACACCAACCTGTAACGTGTATGCTACATAGTTAACACTTATGGTAAAAGACTGTAACACTAATGTTCGGAAAAGAGACCACAAAAAAGAAAAGACACATCAGAGAAGATAAGACAAAGAAAAGGACACTAAAGACACATGTGTTGAAAAAAGAAAGAAAGGACACATGTGTTCGTTTCTTAGCTGCTTTGTTTAGTGTTTAGCTGCTTTTTGTTGTCCTCTGCTTGTTCTTTTGGGGTTTAGAGCTGTTGTTCGCTATTCCCTCCTGCTGCTTACTTCTCTTCTGCTTTTGTTTTAGCTATCCAATATTGGACACTTGCCAAGTTGCCACCCCCAAGGAGGGAGGCCATATACACTGAACATTGTGCACTGAACTTGTTTGGTCTGTCACTTGTTCCAATCCGGTAAAGGTTTCTGTTTTGTTTTTGTTTTAATTGTTGTTTAAAGCAAAACAATGGATATTTTCAGTTTTGCATCGTTATCACTTTTATCTAAAACTTAAAAAAAGAGGGATGCAAGCAGGAAACCGTTGGGTCGAGTTGGAAGTTAGTTTCGGAGGTGGAGGGGAGCGCGAGAACGTTGGTACTTTAGTGTGTGTAGCAGTATGAATTTACTAGATTCAAAACATGAGGCATGGCACCTTGGCTCCGCGTGGTGAAATATCACTAGGTTTTATATGAAGCACATGATTATATATGTTCACCCTTCATAGGTAGTGCGTTATAGTTAGATAGTTAGGATGTTTGGTAGTTGATAGTAATTACTAATCTATGCTAAACAAATAAATGGAATTATGGATAAGTAGAATGGTAAGCGTTTACTATAAGAATGCTTTAACATTATCAGTTCCAACGTTACAGGATTATGATGTCTTGCGCGGATGGTGTATTTTATCCCCCTCCGTTGGATCTAAAGGGTGGTCAGGAATAAGGCCAGGAATA
>JACEFZ010012190.1:0-12500 GCA_014155875.1 Cepaea nemoralis
TATATAAAGCACTAGCTGACACGGCCCGGCTTCACCCAGTCCCTGGTGGGGAGCATCTCATTTAATTCACATAAGTAGTCATATAAGTTCCCGTTCCCGTTCCCGACCGTCTGTCTGTCTGTCTGTCTGTCTGTCTGTCTGTCTGTCTGTCTGTCTGTCTGGTCTGTCTCTCTGACCCGGCCCGGCATCGCCCAGCTCCTGGTGTGGAGCATCTTATTTAATTCATATAAGTAGTTATATAAGTTCCCGTTCCCGACTGTCTGTCTGTCTGTCTGTCTGTCTGTCTGTCTGTCTGTCTGTCTGTCTGTCTGTCTGTCTGTCTGTCTGTCTGTCTGTCTGACCCAGCTCGGCTTCGCCCAGTCCTTGGTGGGGAGCATCTCATTTAATTAATATAAGTAGTCATATAAGTTCCCGTTCCCGTTACCGACTATTTGTCTGTCTGTCTGTCTGTCTGTCTGTCTGTCTGTCTGTCTGTCTGTCTGTCTGTCTGTCTGTCTGTCTGTCTGTCTGTCTGACCCGGCCCGGCATTGCCCAGCTCCTGGTGTGGAGCATCTCATTTAATTCATATAAGTAGTCATATAAGCTCACGTTCCCGTTCCCGACTATCTATCTGTCTGTCTGTCTGTCTATCTGTCTGTCTGTCTGTCTGATCCGGCCCGGCTTCGCCCAGGCCCTGATGGGGAGCATCTCATTTAATTCATATGAGTAGTCATATAAGTTCCCGTTCCCGACTGTCTGTCTGTCTGTCTGTCTGTCTGTCTGTCTGTCTGTCTGTCTGTCTGTCTGTCTGTCTGTCTGTCTGTCTGTCTGTCTGTCTGTCTGTCTGTCTGTCTGTCTGTCTGTCTGTCTGTCTGTCTGTCTGTCTGCCTGCCTGTCTGTCTGCCTGTCTGTCTGTCTAATCATTTATTGGTTGCAGTTAGAACAACCTTAGATAAACGAAGACCAACTTACAAAAAGCATTAGAAAGAGCACTTGAAAGATCTTTACATCTTCCCCAACAATTAACTTGGGTAAATGGAGCAGCGGCAGCAGCAGCAGAAGAAGAAGAAAAAGGAGGAGTAGGAGCTGGGAGGAGGAAGAGGGAGGTGGAGGGAGGAGGAGGAGAAATGGAGAAGAGGAGGATGGAAGAGGGAGAGGGAGGAGGGGGAGGAGAAGAGGAAGAGGGTAGGAGGTGGAGGAGGGGAGAGGAGGAGGAGGAGGAATATAACGCATATGCCTGTAGATGTAATAATGGCTGAAGTTGTTCCATGTCTTCTTAGAGTTGGCGACAGTGTAAAGAAATATAAAATCTTCAAACTTGATAGAGATAAGGTAACTATTATTTATTCATTCTTTAAGCAAAAAAAGATGAGTTACAATGTTATGCATTGTGCATTATTTTTATGAAAACTTTGAAAATGCCTTACAGATTGTATCATTATTTATTATAACTCATATGCCGGTACATAACTATGGACAAAGAGTTTATAAATCTTTGAAAACGATGCCACAATATGACTATAAGTTATACAGAAAAGTTATGCCCCTTGAAATAACTTTTACAGAGTTAAGTCCCCTGAGAAATATGAAATTGTAATGAAAAATGAAAAAATGAAATAATATTGGGTAAGCAGCCGATTTCACACTAAAAGAATATAACAGTGGGTTGCGCTGGAATGAAAGGAAGACGTGTAGAAAATTTCATCTCAATCGGATGGGCCGTTCGCGAGCGTATAAAGGACATAGGGACATACAGACAGACAGACAGACAGACAGACGGAGATCGCCTTTTATATATAAGATTTTATCACATATCCATCAATATGTTATGGATAATTGTATAATATACAAGTAACAGGAACAGAGCCAGAACATCTGCTTATAATAAGGGAGAAACTTGGAAGTCTCTTTTAGGGGGGGTGGCGTTCTGCACAAGACACTTGATGATAATGAATACAAGGGAGACTAACACAATCGCCATTTGAATTGGCAGTCTCCTGAAGAGTGCTGGCCTTTTGGCATGCATCTTTGAGCGACAGCTGCATAGTGGTCCTGGCACACACCTGCATTTGTTAACATATTGACAACTGAGAAGCGAAGCGTGTAATGTTTCAATGAAACAGACATTAAACAGCTAATTGATTACGTCAAATGTGGAATAACAATGCACAAAAACCCACACATTTTAGAGAAAAACAGGTGAAGAAATCAAAGTTAGGTTAAAACAACCCTGAAGAAAATAACTTTACACGCCTTACCGAATTTATAATGCCAAATTGTGATGACCAAGGGTTAGCGTGTCCTGGTTATTTTTAATGGCCATAAAAAGACGAGAAGCCAATTAGGCAGTTTGTCTAACTTACGGCGTTGATTCACGCACATCTGTATTCGCAAAAATCATATTTATTCATATATAATAATAGAGGAATGACGATCATAACTAATTATTTGTTACCTTGATTTCACAGATGTGTGCTAACGTTACTCTAGCGATTGCAATTTTCTACCCATGGCTTGTGGATTTACTCTTTGATAAAGACAAACTACACTAAGTGGCTCAAAGAGGTAAGACGGTGTTCTTTGTCTCGTTAGCTGTTGTTTTAGACACATCTACACAAGAAACCCGGTTTACTTGATCTAGAACAGTGGTTCCCAAGCTTTTCAAACAGAGGGCCATATCTACTATTTTTGGTAGTTAAGCGGCCACAACGTTATAAAATTATAAAAGTCGTGCAATATCATTCTTACCTTTCTTAACTTTGGTCAAAAAAATTCTAAAACTTTAAAGGCAGTCAGTGTCAGTACTATACTGCGGTCATTTTTGTTGGGTTTACAATCAAAATTTCATTTAACAATACATTTTTAGTCAGTTTCGAAAATCGCTATTAATGTAATTAATTTTACAATTGTAACTGTTATTTATAACCAGTTACTTAAGTTCAGATGCCAGTTTGTTAACGCCTGGGCACAAATCTGTCGTGCCCATAGTCATAAGCGCAGCTAGAATACTGTCGGTGAGTCTGGAACGTTGCTTGTTTTTTATAACGGTCATTGCGGAAAATGACTGCTCGCATCTGTAAGTCGAACCAAAACGACACATGTGTCTCTGGGCGAATGAACGCAAGTGTTCAAATTGTTTTTGACAGGCAATAGTCGCCAGAATGAAATCATATGATCAGCTGAAGGTGATGCAGCCAGTTCCAGAAATTTACATCCTAGTGCAGAATTGCATTTCAAATCAATTACTTCGTGGTGAAGGTGTTGATGTAATTGGCAGAGCTTGGCAGCAGGAAATACGAACGGATTTATGAAGAGGGCAACATTACCCTACTCTATTGTGAATTTTTGAAATCTCGACTGAAAGATATCCAGAAGACTTTCAACATTTACTTTGTACTGTAACAATTCATATTTCACCACAAGTTGGAAAACCTCTAAAGTCCTTTCAGTCAGCTGTCCGGTAAACAGTCATAGTCTCATTTTAAATGAATAAATGTCATTGCACAAATTTGTGACTAGTTTGTTTTGCTTTCCCCCCTGGATCCTCCCATTTAAAGAGTTTAAATGGGACGTGATGGCCACCAGAAATGCCAGGTTATTAAGCCAGTCATCGTTCAGCAGACGTTACCGTTCTGTAGGCAATGCATTCTGTTTTTCAGACAGAAACAGATAGGTACTATTTTTCAGTGCCCAGAAACGTGACATAACTTTCCCTTTAGATATCCATCTGACATCACAGTGTAACAGTAGCTCATCGTATTCCTCGTTCAGGTCTGATAAAAACTATCTGAACTAACGCATGTTCAGCGCCTTACTTCTAATTTTGTTCACACATCTCAGAACAACATCCATGACATGCTTCAGATTAAAAGATTTTCCATCAGATCTTCTTCGTGAATGATACAATGATATTTACATAAAGTGCTGCCAAGAAACTGTTCCAATAATGCTAGATATCCATACATTTTACCCGCCAAATCGGGAGCACCGTCGGTGCATTACACTGTTCAATTTGGTCCATTCTATGTTGTTTTTCTCTACACACAACTTCAGAGTTTCAAACAGATCAGTCCCTTTAGTAGTTGCATGCATTGATTCAAGTTCTAGAAGTTCTTCAATAACTTCAAAATTATCGTTTTTTGTTCAAACAAAAACTGCGACCTGAGCTGTGGCAGAAATGTAAGTGGATTCATCCACTGCCAATGAAAGAAAAAATTTAAATTTTTGATATGTGCTGCTACTTGACGATGACACATCGTTGGTTAATTCTTCAGCTCGCCTGGCCATAGTATTATTAGACAAAGGAAACTGATCAAATTTTGTTTCACACTTTTTATCGCCAAGCATTCTAGCAGCAATTTTAAGGGAAGGCTTGATTATTTTTTTCTGCATCGGCGAACGGCTTCTTTTTGCGAGCCAACAGAAGAGCGACTTGGTACGACGCAACAACAGCACTCTTGCTCTGTTCGTTATCCTTGGTGAAAAATGATTGCTGCCTCGTAAGAGAACTTTCTCTATGAAATATTTTCTTAACCCCGAATTGATCGGATATTGAGAATTTATGTCTGAATATGTGGTCGTGAAGTGTCGTTCCAGATAAAAAAATGTGTTGTAACAGAAACACATGTGTTGCCAGGGCCCATAAGGGAACTAAAGAATAGCAACACTGTAGCCTACCACGCATGTCGTAAGAGGCGACTAAGGAGGCTTGATGGTTCCGTCGCCCTGCTACTGAGTGAGTGCGTGGTACGACACTGTGAGCTGTGAGTTTCGTGTGAAATGCTTTTGAATCTGCCCGAGGTATTTTGGAACATGACTGCATTTTCGGAGCGATGGCAGATGGCTATGTCCCAGAGTTGACCGGTTTTTGCCTTATGAAGAAATGCGTGGCTGCTGGGCTTCTGGTTGACTGCCACTGCCATCGACCTTGAACTGTATTTCGTGGACTGTGTGGGTGAACATCTAGGAAACATCCATATGGGAAAATGACTGCAGATTCCATCAGAAATGAATGGGTGTTTTGTGGGGGGCCTATTGTGTTGACATTCTGGCAGCGGCATTATGCACAGTGTATCTGTGCGGGCTGTTGTTTGTCGAGACTCCTGTCCTTTCCACTTTTCACGTTGGGCAGTGGGGAGCATTTTGTATGATATTCACTGGCACAGGAACGGAGCATAATGGGGACGACCCGTTGCTGTGAAGTTGGAACTGCGACTAACTAACTAACACAAAATCCGCAGATTAAGCAAACTGGTTTACCACTACGGCTGGGCATAAACATAAATTTCTGCGTCCAATCTTCGTTGAATTCACGACAAGCAACATCTTCACATTTTCGCTTTTTACCATTGTTTGATTTCAGATTTTCCACACTCATGTTTTTAACGGTAAAGTTTTATATGAAAATAACTAATTTCAACACAATACTACCGACTCTGCTAAACAGTTGTAACAGACGACAACATGGCACCTTGCGTACTCTGATTGGTCGACATTGCTGGGATATGGGAACTTCATAACGTTTCGTTGTGAACTGATGACCTTCGATAATATCAAAGCATCACAACCATGAGCAGAGTAAATTATCGCACGCTGACGGGCCGCTGCACGTGCATTTTTTTTTTTTTTTTTTTTTTTTTGAAATTATTAAAATATATCATATTAAACAACAAGGCCTCGCGTGCCACTTTCTTACAGCTGGCGGGCCACATGTGGCCCGCGGGCCGCGGTTTGGGAACCTCTGATCTAGAAGGAGTGAATGATATGTTAGACACCTACCGAGTTCGAATCCCAGCATAGGGTTGGTATTTGTTTACAAGAACTATTACTTTCTAAAGATAGCACATGACCCCGTGGTCTGTTCTGTAGTGAGATAGGATATGAGAAAGCATGGTTCCGTCGTCCTGCTACCGAGATGAGTGGGTGGAGTGACACTTTGAGCTGCGGATTTTGTGAGGAGTGCTTTTACATCTGTCCGTGGTTGTTTGTGTCGTGAACTGCTTGTTAGGAAGAATAGCGACTGCCAGTTGCTGAACTAAAACTGTGTTTGCCTTATGCAGTAATGTGTGTCTGTTGATTTCCTAGTGACCGCGCTTCCATCGACGATAAACTGTATTTTTCGTCGCGGACTTTTGTGTTAGAATTCCGGCAGCAGAATTATGCATAGTATACCTGTGCAGGCTGTTGGTTTGTTGAGACTCCTGTCTGTTCATATATCGTGTTGGGTCCATAATTTTAGAAATAGCTGGCAAACGATGGATGATGTGGTCATTATCACCCCACCCTCATACTTTTTACTTTCCAGAACATCTCCTGGTACCTATTGTAGGCTGGTTCGACCTGGCAGCCTGGTAAATGTGTTTTAAAATCCTCGTCTCGAGGAGGATTTGAAAGCAGGAATACCGGGCCGACAAACAAGTGTACTAGCCTACTCGCAATGTGTGTGTATGTGTGTGTGTGTGTGTGTGTATGTATATATATATATATATATATATATATATATATATATATATATATATATATATATATATATATATTCATTGGCACCTTGCCGTCTTGACAGACGATAGTTTGTGCTTTAAAAAGGCATAATAACTTTTAACTATGGCGGTAGCGATGTGACTGATAAGGCCAATTTGCGCTGTAAATGTCCGTTCACAGTGGGTGCATGTGAACACGTGGTCATTTCCACCATCATGCACCATCTTACGTCTCAAACGCATGGTGTGTGACTTTTCTGCGATAATTTTCTCCTTTGACTTTATTCAATTTCTGATATTTGCCCTCCATGCAACACGTTCAGCGGCGACTTGCTCCCAATGTGCATTATCAATGCCTGTATCAATCATGTCCCGCTTACACACATCTTTGTATCTTACCCATTTGTAATTCACCAAAAAAGATATCCTTTGGTATTCTACCATCATCCATTCTCCTAAGATGTCCTATCCATCTAAGTCTACGAAGACTGAGCATGGAATAAACTGTCACACAACCTGATCTTTCCAATACTTCAGTATTTGTGATTTTGTCTTGCCACTTAATACCAAGAATTCTTCGCAGACACCGCATATGAAAGCTGTTTAAGTTGTTCTCTTGGTGTGAGTAAGTTGTCCAGGTTTCACTGCCATAGAGAAGAGTACTAAGGACACAGGCTTGATAGACAAGGACTTTTGTTTTGGCAGTAAGCTTCCTGTTCTCCCAGACTCTTTTTCTCAACCTGTTCATTGTTGTTGCTGCCTTACCAATCCGGATGTTGATTTCCTGATCTAGGGATAATTTGCTATTTACCACTGATCCTAGATATGTAAAAGAGTCTACTATCTCTAGTTCGGCGTCGTCCATAAAGATTGATGGTACCCCATGTGCACCTTGTGACATAATCTGTGTCTTCTTTTTGCTAATTGTTAAACTAAATTCAGAACAAGCATTGGAGAATGCAGATAGTAGACATTGCAATTCTTCCTCAGAGTGGGTCGTAACTGAAGCATCATCTGCAAAAAGCAACTCTCTGATCAGTACCCTCCTAATTTTGGTCTTAGCCTTCAATCTCTGAGCGTGAGTGAATGTATATACCACCATCCTGATCATGAAATGCATATTTCAGTAGAAGTGAAAAGTATATTCCAAAGAGGGTGGGAGCTAGTACACAACCTTGCTTAACTCCACTCTTGATTTCAAATTCTTCAGAAGTTGCACAATCAAACTTGATTATACCCTTCATTCCTGTGTGGAACGATTCCACAATGGACAGAAGAGTTGGTGGGCAGCCAATCTTCTTTAGTGCCTTGAACAGACCCTCACGACTAACCAAATCAAATGCCTTTGTGAGGTCGATGAAGGCAATAAACAGTGGTTGATTCTGTTCACGGCATTTTTCTTGCATTTGTCGCAATGAGAATATCATATCAGTGGTAGACCGGTTCTGTCGAAAGCCACACTGTGATTCGGGGTAGACTTGATCTCCTAGGACTTGAATTCTGTGCAGAACAATTCTGGCAAATACTTTTCCAACAATACACAGAAGTGAGATACCCCTATAGTTGTTGCAGTCGCTCCGATCGCCCTTGTTCTTGTACAGTGTTATGATGCTTGAATCTTTGAAATCCTGTGGGACTTGTCCTTCACGCCAGCATAGCTCTATTAGCTGGTGGATCTGTATAGTGAGTGTGTCTTGCCCACTCTGCATAACCTCTATTGGAATCCCATCCTTACCTGGAGCCTTGCCAGATGCAAGTTCATTTATACACACTTAACTTCTGTTATGGTGGGAAGTGTGTCCAGGTGGTCAAGAGTTGGTAGAGCCTCTATGGCGTTGAGGGCATCATCCGCTAGTTTGGTCTCACTTGAGTAAAGCTCCAAATAGTGCTCTACCCATCTGTCCATCTGCTGTTTCTTATCAGTGATGATTTCTCCAGTCAAGGTTTTCAATGGTGCACTTCTTTTGATCACTGGACCGCAGGCTTTCTTATTCCTTCATACATGCTTCTTATGTCTCCCTTATCACTTGTGATTTGAATGGACTCACATAACTTGATCCAATAATCATTTGCACACTGCCTGGCAGCCTTTTGCACATCCTTCCTAGCTTGCCTAAGCTCACTCAGAGTGTTACGCGTTGGTCTTTCCTTGTTTCTTAAGAGAGCTTTCTTCTTCTTATCAATCAAGGGCTGCAGAGTCTCGCTGTTTGCCGCAAACCAGTCCTGCCTCTTATGATCCACAGTGCCGTAAACTCCTACGGCAGTTTTATAAAGAGTTTCCTTAATTTGACCCCACTTTTCATTTACTGTACAATTTTCTGGTGTATCAGTGAAAGCGTCTTCAAGTTGCTGTTGAAACTGAAAGCACTTTTCAGGATCATGAGTGTTAATAATATTAATCCTGAGGCTAGATTTGTGTTTAGCTGTGTAGATTCTCTTTGGTCTCAGTCTAACCCTTGCAACAACCAAAGAATGATCCGTATCACAGTCAGCACTGTGGTAACTACGAGTCAATGATATATGGTTCAGATGTTGTCTCCGTGTGATGATGAAGTCCAGCTGGTGCCAATGGCCGGATCTTGGATGCTTTCCATGTGACCTTATGCATCTCTTTTGTTTTAAAAAAGGAGTTTGTAATACATAGGTCATTACTGGTGCAATGCTCCAGCAGCCTTTGCCCATTTTCATTCATGCGACCGATGTTGTATTTTCCAAGGCACACTGGCCATGAACTCGAGTCCTTGCCCACACGAGCATTGAAATCACCGAGCATATAAATGTAGTCAGATTTTGGAACTGCCTTGATCACGGAGTCTAACTCCTCATAGAACGAATCCTTCACATCATCAGAGGAATCGAGTGTCGGTGCATATGCAGTAATAATGGTGGCAAACCCACAAGAGGTTGCCAAGCGCAGGGATAATAGTCTTTCATTTCCTCCTGCTGGAATTTCAATCATTCCCAGTAGCGAATTCTTCACTGCAAAGCCCACACCGTGTTGTCTTTTTCTGCCTGCCCTCTACCCTTCCAGAAAAAGGTGTAGTTGTTTTCCCTGAGTGACCCTTCCTCAGCGAGGCGAGTCTCCTGCAGGCCAGCAATATCAATGTTTAGACGATTGAGTTCGGCATCAATCACAGCCGTTTTTCTCACATCGTCAATATTGGTCAAGTCAGTGGAAAATCCTGGACACATGGTTCTCACGTTCCAGGTTGCAAGCCGTAGCTTGAGGTTTCTATTTTTATTTTTGTTTGTACCTGGTGCATTGGTTTTACAGCCTGCGATTCAGATTTTGTCCTAGCCCCAAGCACCCATTGAAGCAGGCAGGCTGTGGCGGATCAGCACCCAATTGGCTGGGGGCTGCCCAGCTTGAGGCGGGCGGTAGCTGATCAGTGACACCTATAGGTGTCTCCCACCGTCAGAGGCAACGCGTGGCGCCCCATGTCTACGCCAACTGACAAGGACTTATAACCCGTAACAGTTGCCTCTCGCTTTGATTCCGAGACCATTTAAGACCAGGGATGGAGTTATTGCCTCTCCATAGCACAAAGCCTGGGCTAAAATATAGAGATCATGTGTTGCCCATGCAGCATGATCCCTCTCTCGGCCTGCCTAGTTTACTCCAGAGGAAAGGTAACACCCCTACATCTGGAACAAGACAAGCTGCAGAAGCTGCCGGATCAGCAAAGCAATGCTCTAACTGTCCGCCTGTCGGAGCTTCGATCCTAGACCAGTCGCCAACCAAGGCTTAGGGCCTGGTCTGCCCTGCCATGACATTTTGTCTTTAGCTTGCATTTCCTCGCACCAGGGTAAGGCTTGTACCCTCCCAATTGCGCTCTTCCGCCCGAAGCCGTTGGCACAATGTGGGGTGTCGGGTTTGGTAAGCGCCGCCCAACGTTCAGCGCTAACAGAAACCAGGTAGTACCGTCTACTGTTATACGGTAGCTCAGTCATATCTGACTAAGACCTGACACCAATATATATATATATATATATATATATATATATATATATATATATATATATATATATACTATATATATATATATATATATATATATATTATTCCTTGGGGGTCAGTTGTTTCATCTGGAGTAAAGAGTTCTAAATTTTCTGAATCTGTTCTGTGGATACTTGCTTCTTTGGAAATTCTGTCCATGTAGATATTGAATAGCAGGGGAGAGAGCACACATCCCTGCCTCACTCCTGTATTGACTGTGAACATATTTGATATACCTTTTGTGTTCTTACTGCACTTTGGCTCGAGTGGTACATGGCTATGATGTTTTCTAGCAGTTGCCCTTCTATCCCATAGTCTTCAAGAATGGTCCATAATTTGTATCTGTCTACTCTATCGAAAGCCTTTTCCTGATCCACAAACACAATATTCTGCTGGTCACTATATTCGATAGTTTTTTCACAAATTTGTCTAAATGTAAATAATGCATCAGTGCAACTTTTACCTTTCCGAAAACCGAATTGTGCTTTGCTTAGCTGTTGTTCAACTATTGGTCTAGCTCTTTGTTCCAAAAGTTTTGCATACATTTTCCCTATATGGCTCAGGAGTGATATACCTCTGTATGTTTCGCACTCTCTCGTATTGCCTTTCTTTTTCCATATTGGTACTATTATTGCCTGCAGCCAATCATCTGGGACTTTTCTTTCTTTCCATGCTATGTTAAAAAGTCTTGTTAGCCATTTAACGCCTGTTTCCCCACAGGCCTGAATAGCTTCTGTGGTTATTTCATCTGGACCTGCTGATTTGTTTTTAGGACTTTTCTGTATAACTGCTTTGACTTCTGCAGGTATGAAATTTAGTTCTTGCTGTCCCTGGCATTTAGGCACAAAAGTGAGGTTTTCTATGTTATGTGTGGGGTTAAGTAGTTCTTGAAAGTATTCTGCCCACCTTGCTAGTCTTTGTTGTGGATTAAATATCGGTATACCTCTTTTGCTGTTTATGATGGTGGTTGGGTTGTAAGATGCATCTCTGTTTCTCATTGTGGTGACACGTTTATAAAATTCTCTTGGGCAGTCTTTGCTAAGGGTCGCCATCTGTTCACCGTATATTCTCCAGGATTCATCTCTAGATGCTCTAATTGTTCGTTTGGCATTACGTCGTGCTATTCTATAAGTAATATAGTCCTGTTCAGATTTAGTTGTGATCCACTTTTTGAATGCTACCTTCTTTTTGAGTATGCTATCTTCAACTTCGTTGTTCCACCAGGCTGTTCTTAATCTTGTGTCCTGCCCTACTTTCTTTGTTCCACATTTATTTTTCAGTGTGTCGAGCATGGCAGCCTTGAAACATGTCCATTCCTTATCTACGCTTGAGTGGTCATCAGGGATGTTCTTATGTAGGTTTTGGATTTCTTGGTTGAATTCGTCTTTAACTGTATTTTCCTGCAGCCTCCTAGAATTGATGACATGTGTTGTTACCTTTTTGTTTCTTATTTTCCTGTGTGGTGAAATCTTTTTAATTATGACTGGTTTGTGATCAGTGTCAACATCTGAATTTGGAAGTGCTCTTGAATCTAATAGTAGCCTTCTGTCTGATTTCCTAATTAGAATAAAGTCAATTTGAGATGCTTGTTCTAAGTCATTCCATTTATACCAGGTTTTGGTGTGGCTACGACGATGTTGAAAAAAACTATTTGCTATTATTAGTCCATGCTCCGAACATATGTTGAGTAGACGTTGACCATTGCTGTTACAATCAGTCTCTGTGTCGCTGAATGTCAAAAAGCTAGTGCACTTACATATCAACTATCACCCTTACTGAAGCATCCAAACATACCCATGTCCGCAAAACGACAGATAATAAACAGCATATTCACACCAACCCTATGCTATCAATCTCAAACCTGGACTTTATCCAAATTACACCTTCGCAAAACCAACACCTGCGAAATGAGATGCCTGAGGAGAGCTGCCAACTTAACAATCCGAGACCGAGTAAGAAATGCTACTATCAGACAGACTGTGGGATCAACAACTTGTGCTACATTTATTGAAAGACAGAAGATCAAGTGGTTTGGCCATGTCGTT
>JACEFZ010012190.1:17500-215000 GCA_014155875.1 Cepaea nemoralis
CATAGTAAACCGGAAGTTCTCAATTCTCACTTTTGCTTTAATTGTCTTGTATTGTGTCCAGATAGAAGCTTCCTCTAATCCCCAAACTTATGTTGTTACTTTGTGTAACATTTCAATATTATCTGGCAACTCTTACACATATATCAATATTGCTGCTATATGTCCCAGCTATGGGTTCTTACGTACTGGTTCTCTGTGTAGCTTTTCCTAAGCGATGAAGTTACACAGGTGTCTCGAAATATTCTCTTTTTTTTTCTTATAGTCAAAGTACTTAACCAGTGGCTATGCAGCGACAGGATTATCTAGTACAGAGGTGGGCAAACTTTTTGTGCGTAGGGCCGCATTGACTTGACAAATGTAAAGCTATTGGGGGTGGGGGGCCTCATGTATATATATATATATATATAGATAGATAGATAGATAGATAGATAGATAGATAGATAGATCCCCGCTAAGGGCTGTGCGAAGCTGGGCCGGTCAGCTAGTATGTGTGTGTGTATATATATATATATATATATATATATATATATATATATATATATATATATATATATATATATATATATATATATATATATTGTCAACAACTCAACTGACAGGCATCATCGGGTACTTCTGGCACACCATACAAGAAAACTTGCAAGTCGTGTGCGAGGAAATTAAATGGTACATTTATTGCCGTTGGCTCGCTACAAGCAGTGAACAGTCGCTATTGAAACACACAACATACAGCCACAGTATTATCTATCACGAGCTGCTACCCCTATGCTAACTTTCTACACAAATAAACACAAATACCCCTATCGCTACTCTAACGAGGTGTACACTACAAGTCCCGTCCGGCCGTCTGCCAATCTTTCATTCCTTCGTCACACACCACGGGGATTGACCTTCACCTTGGTGCGTGTTGCCTCACATGGCACGCTGATGGCAGACGTGGTACGTTGAGTGTATACTCAACTTCTCTGTGGCTACCACGAGGCGTGATGTTATCGTGATTAGAGTGCTAACTCTCTGAACACCGCCTGCGTGTCTCATGAGGGAATGGTCACCCAACTCTTATTACCTCATCTCCCATGCCCTTCCCTCGGGCACCGTATCCCCTCCTGGTCTCTTCATGATTGACTGCTCTTCCTGGCGAAGGGGATGCGGTCGAGTCTTTGACACACACCCACCCCTCCTGTGTTGCGTCATCAACTTTCACTCATTGGTTGTGACGCAAGAGGTTTATAAAAAATTAGTGTCTCTAATTTTTGTCAAAGACTCTAGGTAACCTGGTTTTGGGCAATGTAATAGACTTCTACTGACTATTGTCACAATGTAGCAAAACTTTACGTGGCTACTGGCAATCGCCACAAACTTGTCTGGTTGGCGTGAGCCCTCTTCTCACATGCTATATTATATTTATTAGAGGTATGTCTGAACCGGACCGTTGTCTTATAAGACCTGCCCTCACATAGTAAATTAACTTACTACCCATACAAAGTTGACTTTCTTAGGGTCAACACATGAATTGCTTCATGTCCCCCATATAATATTTAACAACCATTATACAAGAGTGTGTGCGACAGGCTTTACCTACATCGCTTCCGCGTGTAAAGTTCTATTTCACTGTTAAGATAGTTCTTCGTTGTCTATTATGTCCCCTGACCCGAAGTTATCTCCCTTTGATCTACAAAAAGTGTATGTAATTTATATGTTTGTTTTTCTGGTTGTTTGCGTGTTTGGATGTAATTAACTTACTAATCTAACTTCTAAACTATGTTTCTAAGTCCTATGTGTATGTATGTTAGTTTTTTAAGTGTCATAATTTGGTTAAATGCGGCCACAAACAGGTGCATAACACTAATTCGTGACTACATTCCCTTGTTATGAAACTCAAAATACTATAATCTAGGTTCTAAACTATATTGCAGACACACATTCATACTAGCACATTTTCACTAACGAAAACCAACACTAACACAGACAAATATTAAAATTCGAACCAGGCAGCAGAAGAATTCGCTGACCAATCTCACTCTCTTCCGTCTATTTTCCATTCGCTCTCACTTTCACACTTCTGTCACACTGCTTTCACCCTTAATTCTGTCACACATCTATTATCCTTCCACACTAATTCTTCTGATTATTTAAAAACCTTGGAGTGACACTGTACAGATTTGGCTCAGTTTGAGAAATTTGAGCTCACTGACTGTGCGAAAATCGCTGCACGAGTCATGTATTTACAATATATTTACACGGATGAGAAAGGGTTGATGGTTTGTTCCCTTGGTCTCATCATCCACTATATTACACTGACATAAAACTATACATTCTAACATAATAATACTAATTCTATCAATAAGTATTTAATGTGTTAAATACATTTTTGTCCTGTTAATTATGTGATGTGTGTATGTTAATCGTTATGTTTATCTAATCTAAGGGATGTAATCTAACTATTTACATGTAATGGATGTGATGTGAGTTATGTACCTTAATTACATGGATGATGTGAACACAAATTATGTAATTTTCTAAATACTATGCTAAATAATGTTTTTACATGTACAATGGAATTATATGAGTGATGTTCTTAATCTAAATGGTGTAAATGATGTATGTTCACTTATCTACTCTTTTTAACCTATTCTGATGTAAAATGATGATACTAATAAATGGTAATGTTTAATAGATGGTATGGTTTCATTAAGATGGAATAAACTAAACTAAACTGAAGGTAAATGAAATGTAATAATCTAAATGGTACTATTCTTATCATAAATTTAATTTAATTTATAATTAACTCTTGTTATATCTAAACTAATATTTTACGTTACAATTAAGTTAAGTAAATGGGTTAATTACTGTAATAACTATTCTATTAAAATAAATGAGAACTATTATATTTCCCTAACCTACATCTACTTTGTCATTATCTTAAAATATTATATTACATATCACATTAAGTTTATATACATGTTATTCAGTTTCCACAGGTTAGTAGTTGCCTTCATGTTTGTACATTGCTTGTATAGGCATAATATATCTACACACTTTGCCTGGGTATCTGAAATACTTTGCACAGTCATCATAATGTTCTATCGGTAGTGCACGTGTAGAGTTCGCTGGTGTCGTAGCTCAGCCTTTTCGTGTCTGTAATTAAGCACTGTTCTGACACTGTTTTCTGCGTTTCACACCAATGGATACACCGGAATGGAGCTTAGTTGGTAACTATCTGTCCTTGTTCACACGGTAATATTTACGTTCTGCAGCACAGTTCTTGACTTAATGTCTACGGACACATGATAGTTCACTGTTCTTGGTACATGATTAAGCATATACTGTCGATGTATATGTAACCTATTTTACATAGAATAATATAATGTATTCATGTACTAACTATCACTCTACATTTATATGTGGGATTTCAGGTATTTCTACCCCAGATGGTCTACTAAGGGTATCAGCCAGAATGTTATCTTTACCCTTGATATGTTCTATACTAAATGTATAGTTTTGTAAAATAAGAGACCACCTGTATATCCGGTCATTTCGATGCACACCACTCTGGATGACCGTGATGGGAGAATTGTCGGTCTGGACAATGAAGTGCACACCCGCCAGAAATCGATGGAGCTTCCTCACCGCATAGATGACGCTTAGGGCTTCCAACTCTGATATAGAATATCTGGACTCGGCAGGTGTGATCTTACGGCTCACGTAGCAAATCGGATGGAAGATGCCCTCATAAAATTGGCCTAGGACTGCAGCGATGGAGATCCTGCTGGCATCTGTCCTAAGATAATAAACGAGCCTCGGGTTAGGCAAGCGAGGGATTGGTACATTACTAAAAAGAATTTTCAATTTTGACAATGCAGAAATTAATAATGCATCTTTCACATTTCATTTCCAGAAGATTTTAAGACATTGGAAAATATAATTGTAATTTCTGAGTAATTTACTAATCTTAAAAGGCTTCTGACCTGCTTCTATGTGGTAGGCATGGTCAGATTCATAATTTTTTAAATGATTGTCAGTTTTAAGTTGACATGGCTTTGTCAGATGATACCAAGAGATGTGAGATGACATGATCGAAAAAATTAAATTTCTTTGAGGCCTATTTCCACTTTGCTTGGTTTGACAGTGAGACCGAAGAGTCGCACTCTGTCAAAGGCATGTCTCAGTTTCAGTAAGTGTATTGTCCAGTCATCAGTATTCTGATATATTCATGTGTATTCTGTCAGTTCACTAAATGTATGCCCCTCGTCGGATTTGCCAGTCTCACTAACTAGTGTAGTTGCGCTCTGTATGTCTGTCGTCTGATCACTAGGTGTTGGTGCACTCTGTTCGTCTGTCACTACTTCTGTCTCTTGTCTTGAAAAGTGAGGTTTTCGCATGTTGACATGGAATATCTCTAAGTGTCTGTTTATCGATATTTCATCGTCAACATGTACCATGGTTATGTACCACCTTGAATGGTCCTTGCCATTTCGTTTGTATGGAAGTAGCCTAAATCTGTCTTGATCAAGTTCAAGATCACTTGTTTTCGCACCTTTGTTTGTGTGCTTGTGGTAGAACTGACCCTTCCTCTATCAAATGGCTTGGGTGCCAGTGTAGAGGGTTGTACTTCAGCTGTAGGATGTCCACCCTTAAACTTTCGTACTAATTGTTGACAGACATTACAAGCAAATACATTATGACAAAATAATTTTATATTATTGAAAAAACCTGGCCTGTTATGGTTGTATGCAAGATGACCAGCACACGGTGTTTTATGTGCATTCTTTAGCACAGTTAAACGGTGTTGTTCAGGTAACACCTGTTCATGGTTACCTGTAGTATAACATCTAGGTTGAAATGCCATTCTTCAGTCTAGAGAACACTGATGTATGTTTGGTGATTTTGGCTCTTTGTTTCATTAAATTTAAATATGGAGACACATTAAGATCAGATTTCTGCTGGTGTATAAATTTCTGTGTGTTTGTGTCATCTGTGCTGGTTGGAAAAAGCATCAGTAGTGTCTCATCTTGTAATGGGTCATGATGTTTTGAAGTGTCAACTCTGGTTGTTACCTTAGCTGCATTTAATTTCTCCCATGCAACTATTTCATCACTAGTACATTGTTTCAGTTGTGGGCGTGGGTTCAGATCCCACTTCTGACACCACAATTACCCTTGCCTGTCAACAACTCAACTGACAGGCATCATCGGGTACTTCTGGCACACCATACAAGAAAACTTGCAAGTCGTGTGCGAGGAAAATAAATGGCACATTTATTGCCGTTGGCTCGCTACAAGCAGTGAACAGTCGCTATTGAAACACACAACATACAGCCACAGTATTATCTATCACGAGCTGCTACCCCTATGCTAGCTTTCTACACAAATAAACACAAATACCCCTATCGCTACGCTAACGAGGTGTACACTACAAGTCCCGTCCGGCCGTCTCCCCATCTTTCATTCCTTCGTCACACACCACGGGGATTGACCTTCACCTTGGTGCGTGTAGCCTCACATGGCACGCTGATGGCAGACGTGGTACGTTGAGTGTATACTCAACTTCTCTGTGACTACCACGAGGCGTGATGTTATCGTGATTAGAGTGCTAACTCTCTGAACACCGCCTGCGTGTCTCATGAGGGAACGGTCACCCAACTCTTATTACCTCATCTCCCATGCCCTTCCCTCGGGCACCGTATCCCCTCCTGGTCCCTTCATGATTGACTGCTCTTCCTGGCGAAGGGGATGCGGTCGAGTCTTTGACACAATATATATAAATATATATATATACAGACAGACAGACAGACAGATGGGTGGGTAGGAAGGCAGGCAGGCAGGCAGGCAGACAAGCAGGCAGGCAGGCAGATAGATAGATAGATAGATAGATAGATAGATAGATAGATAGATGGATAGATAGAGAGAGATAGATAGATAGATAGATAGATAGATAGATAGATAGATCCCCGCTAGGGGCTGTGCGAAGCTGGGCCGGTCAGCTAGTGTGTGTGTATATAATATATATTATATATATATATTATATTATAATATATATATATATATATATATATATATATATATATAAAATATATTATATATATATATATATATATATATATTATATACACATATTATATATATATATAGATATATATATATATATATATATATCTATATACATATATATCTATATATATATATATATATATATATATATATATATACATATATATCTATATATATATATATATATATATATATAGCTATATATATATGTCCATTTTGTTTACAGAAACCTAAACAATAAGTAATTATTAATTATTTATAAGTTATTAAGCAGTATAAATAACTAGTTATTGCAATTTTGTTTTACTTAGAAACTTATACATTATATTTGACAATATGGACAAAATTTTTTGCTAATTTGTTAACACAATTTTAAAACATGTTGTCATAACAAATATTCTTTATTATCTATCAATGACGTTAATTTAGACACAAATCGACTACATTGTCACTATAATTGATGATTTCAAATGAGATGCATGTAACTGCTTGCATTTGTTTTGACAATATTCTTGAAATCTGGAGCAAGTTTACTTGTTGGAATTCGCATGACAGCATGCAAGTTGCATTCCGACAATAAAGACTTATTCTTAGATTTGTTCAATTTCAAGCAAGAGAATGCTTGTTCGCAAATGTCTGTTTATCCAAACAATGATACCAGTTTAGAAAGACAAAGATTTTCAAGTTGGGAAATGATCCTTGTGATAAAGATCCATAGAATTCCATCACACCATCTGATTTGAATTTCTCTTTCAGGTCATGATCTGCTTGTAAGTCAAGCAGCCCCAACTGTATGTCCTCTGTGGCTGTATCAGCGTCTGCACTAAAAGGGGAACTGAGAATATTGAACTGTTGCTCTAAGTTCTTGAAATCTTGGAATCTCCATCCAAATTCTTCAATCAATGAATCTAATTGGGCTTTGTACTTTTCAGTCATTTCACCAGAAATGGTTTCTTGTTTCAGCAAAGTGAAGTGACAAAATCTTTTTTCACTTGCTTGTCTGGAGAACAGTGAGAGTCTTGCCTGAAATGATTTTACATGTACATAAAATTCATGTACAAACACACCATTTTCCTGAAGTTTGACATTCATTTCATTTAACTTTTCCATAATTTCAATAGAAAACATAAAGTCTAACTTCCACTCTTTATTTGACAGTGTTAGTATTAAAGTCACATTCAATGCCCTTCATCTCTAGGAACATCACTATTTCTTCTCTGAGTTCAGACACTCGCATCAACACCTTGCCGAGACTCAGCCATCGAACACTCGTGGGGTACAGTACATCGGAATGTTCAGTTTCCAAATCGTCAAGTAGTGCCTTGAACTGTCTGTGATTAAGTCCTCTTGATCTGATGAGGTTGATCACACGGACAACTGGGTCAATAACATGCTTGATATTCAAAACAGTTTTACACAGACTTCTTGATGAATCACATAGTGAAATGGTAATAATGTGTGGTTTTGATATTCTGCTTTAATCTTATCACTTATCAAATTTACCAGACCTACATTTTTTCCCAGTCAAAGCACAAGCTCCGTAAGTTGTAACACTTGCCATCTTGTTCCAAACCAGCCTAGATCTTTCAATACAGTTAGTAACAGCATTGAATATTTCATGGACTGTGGCTGTGGTTGTGAGTGAATCAATACTCAGTAACTCTTCAGTGAGATTTGAAAGAAGTATTTATTCAATGTATAAATATCAATAATTGGGCAGTACCATGCACATCGGTGCTTTCATCCAATGAAAGAGAGTACCACAAAAATTGTTTACTTGCATCTTGAAGTTTATGCATCAATTTGTCACTTATCTTGTCAACACGTCTGACCACAGTTCTCCTTGATAAAATAATGTTGTCATATCTGTTTGTTTGTTTTTTTTTTTTTGTTTTTTTTTTGTTTTGTTTTTTGGGTTCCGGACACATAATGCTTGCTGCATCTAGCAAACATTCCTTTGATGAACTCGCCATCAGAAAATGGCTTCTTCTGTTTTACAATTATGTGTGACAGCACAAGAGTAGCTTCAGTTGCATCATCTTGAATTGAAGACTGTTTAGTGAAAACAGTTTGCTGTTTCTCCAAATATTTTATCAACTCCAGGCATTTCCTTTCCCTCCCTTCGATTGTTAAATTTTATCCGAAATCGAAATGTTTTGTTTGATAATGTCTTTTTAAATTGTACTCCTTGAAGACAGCCACTGACTCACGACACAATACGAAAACTGATTTGCTACCAACTTTTATAAAACAGTACTTAGGTGTCCATTCATCATTAAAAACATGGCATTTATCTTCAATCTTACGTTTGTTATTGACACTCATTATTTTAATAAAATTAGAACAGTTAGAATTGTACACAACTTTAAAACGGAAATGAAACAAAACCTATTTCCGGCTGTGTGTGAAAATAAAATATTCTAAAAATAAGTAGTAAACTCAGAATAAATTTCAGAAATATATCAAGACTACTATAACAAATAAATATATGTAGAAATAATTTATAACAGCAGAAAACCTTTAAATTTAATATTTTCTTGCAAAATAAATCATTTCATTCAGCAGAGAAATATCTGTTTTTAATGAAATTATCCTTATTAAATTTTAACACGTTGATAAATATTTCTCTTAATTAAAATCGATAAATTCGCATTTTAGCATTACATGGTTCTAAATGTTGCTGTATGTAGCCGGGGGCGAGGTTGGGGTAAGTGCCCAACCTTGCATAAATACCCCAATGGCTCGTGCATTCATCACCTATGCAGCAAAAGTCCAACTCCTGGCTTTCTCGTAGCGGAGCTGTTTTAACTAACAGGAGAAGGGCCTGCGGCAGTCACTGGCGCCGAGAAATAACCAGAACGCTCTAGATGTGTATGCACATACATGCATGCGCAGACATGTGTGTGCGTGCCTACACACCTAAACTCGAGTAAGACCACAGTCTGCTCTAGCAAAGGAAAGGTGCTGAAGACGGAGGCAACCAGCCAGGATGCGCACCACCGAAATCAGGATGCCAGTCAATCACGCGTAATAAAATATGTCCACTACTGCTAAATGTCACGGTGCTCGCCTTGCTTTGGTCCCCCAGGCAGGTGCAGTGCCGGGCCCTATGCCTCGAAAGGATCCAACCACAGCTACTAGAAGTCCTTCTCATATGTCCTGTGGAGCCAGGGGACCTGAGAGTAGAGCGTCTGGCCATACCAAACAAAGACTAAAACTAATGCACTGGAATGCGAAGGGCGTCAGCAAAAACAAAGAAAAAAGAACTAGAAAACATCTTGGACCAAGAAAAGGTAAGCGTATGTTGCTTGCAAGAAACTCATCTCAACGAAAACGAAATGATGTCTGGGAAATTGCTAGTACTAAGGACACTACTTTCTGAACTTAGCAGTCAGCATAAGGTCACCATACAGTAAATACTATCCCACTGTGGAATACCCGGAAACGACAGAACTGGTCGACTGGCTAAGGAAGGAGCAAAAGAAGAACAGTCTGATGTGCCCGTTACATACCACCAAATGAAAAGAAAGATAAAATCAGTCAGAAGGCCACCAAAACCTGCTCAAGACGACTACCACGTTATGGACAGACCAGAACAAGTCATTATTCTCCGCCTCAGAACAGGACACAATAGATTACGCCACCACATGTATAAAAGATTCAAGATTGGTGAATCAGCCATGTGCACATGTGGATAGGCGTCGCAGACAGTAGAGCACATACTCAAAGACTGCCCAAATTACATGTCTATTCAAACCTTCTTGCCTAGAGAGACGACAGTGGAAGATAAACTCTATGGACAGCTGAGTGAACTAAACAAGACAGTTAAATTCATACAAAAGTCAACATTGCAGTTATAGACATATTTAAGGCGAACGAAAGAAGAAGAAGAAGCATTACATTACGAAGGTCAATTACTGTTTACAAAAATAGATAAGTAGAAAGCAATTTTATCAAATATGTTAAAACAATCATAACGGTACATGAAAGTCTGTAAAATTCAACAAAATAACTTGAAAACGAAGTAAATTTTTTAATATTCTAAATGCCCTTCGCGGGCCGCATAAAAATCAGTTGCCGGGCTGCATGCGGCCCGCGGGCCGTAGTTTACACACTCCTGGTCTAGTACATTGTCATAAAAATGCACTTATTCATGTCTAGTAGATATTTATTTATTTAAGTCAGCTAATTGTGCGCATATTTATGTCTAGTGGATGTTTATTTACGTAAATATAATAACTGTGTGCTTATTTATGTCTAGGATATGTCTATACAAACTAGGAGAAGCTTGAAAGCACTCGTCGAATCCGCGTCCGACCGTGGTCATGACATTATCGGCGCTATACTCCATCAGCTTCGCTGATGCGCCTGCTGTATCTAATAAAGTTGTATTATGTATGTCTGTTAGATTTCTGTGTATTTGTATTTAATAAATATGTACTTATTTGTGTCTAGCAGATTTCAATTGATTTACATACACAGAGTATGAACGTTTACAAAGTGTGGACTGCGCCTGGCCCTGCAGCCAGTAGGGTTAGGATCGGCTAGCCTCTCCCAGGAGGTGTGAAAAGTGAAAATTAGTAGCCTGCCGATGACCCGCAAACTACACAAGTCAACCCCACATCCACGCGGTGTAGACTGGGAAACCATGATCACTCGGCCATGAGCTAACGGGATGGACACCCTATTGTCGGATTTTTGTTCTAAACCTGCGACTGGCCTAGCAAGCCGGTAGGGTATCTTCATACTGCTCGTAGAAAAACTAAGAAGTATAAACGGACTGACTCAAATGGATATAGACCCGGCAGCGTCAATGTACTACGAGATAGATCAGCGATTCAAACAATATGCACCATGAACGTCTGCGGTTTTAATAGTAAAGAAGAAGAACTTATGGAGACAATGGAAGAGAGGAAAATTGGACTGATGGGAAATGCGGACACCAGAATAAAGGGGGAAGCACGCAAGGAGATCTACCATGGTGACATGTTTGTGTACTCTGGAGTGGAACAGCAAGAAAGGGCAAGACACGGTGTGGGAATAGTCATTGAACCATGTCTAGCCAGAGGAATACTAGAAATAAAATACATATCAGAAAGAATCATAACAGTGAGAATAAAAGAACAAACAGTTACAACATATGTAGAAATATACGCACCATGTAATACAAACAATAATGAGAAGAATGCGAAGAATTCTATGAAGACATCCTAGACGTGCTAAATAAAATACATAAGCAGGACGACATCATATTTATGGAAGACGTCAATGCAAGACTAGGACACAACAGAGCGGGTATAGAAAAACATTTTAGAGCATTTGGAGACCAATATAATGAAAGAAATGATAACGGAAGTAGTCTGATAGAGCTATGCAGCCAACACGACCTCTATATAACAGAAACATTCTATAAACACAAAGACTCACAAATATACACCTGATATAGATGGAACGATCTAGATACTAAAAGCCAAACTGATTTTATATTAACAAGAAATAACAGAAAGAGAAATATATTAGACGCAAGGACAGTGCCCAATTTAAGTATAAACACAGACCAAAAAGCAGTCGTTGCCACAATAAGAACCACCAGTAGAAGACAACAAAGAACAGGAAAATACATGCCACGCGAATCAGTTAACTCAAAAAAAAAAAAAATAATAATAAACCTCAAAGATGAAGCAGTGAGGGAAATTTATGAGAAAGAACTAACTGAAATCTTTGTAAAATTACCTATAGAAAGAAAGACAGTGGAAGAAGAATGGGATATGTTCAAATCAAGCATTTCTTCTTCTGCGTTCATCCGGAGTGTTTTTCAGATGTAATTGCGGTTTATTACTATGCACCCTTAGGCCAACACATCCGACTTTTGCGTGCCTTGTTGACCAGGTTAGCACTCCTGGGGGACTCTCACTTTTCTGGTGCAGTCCACATCCCAGCTGGTCAAGTTAGAACGATTGAATACTTCACGATCGGCCCTCAAGGGAAGGCAGGGACAGTCCATGACATTTTCCGCCATTCAGGGTGGCTTCCATAGTTGCAGCGCCGACCCATAGCGCTCTAGTGCTGGGCTAACCGAGGGAATCGTCACGTCCTGCTCATGGCTGCTTTAATTCCTCACTTCAACGTATTTGGCCTTTTGTTACCTACGTGCCACTCTCCGCACAAACCATAGATGGTCGGATTGCAGACGATATCCATTCAGCGAGCTTTCGTTTCGGACATATGCTTAGTCGTTGTGCCCGGAAAACAAAATAGTTAGACCTGTTTCGGGCACGATGGACATTCGGAAAACTAGCTAGTCAGAGCTGTTCCAGACACGAAGGTCATTCGGAAGACTAGATAGTCAGAACTGTTCCAAGCACGACGGACTATCGGAAAACTAGCTAGTCAGAGCTGTTCCGTTACATTCGGAAGACTAGTTAGTCAGAGCTGTTCCGGGCACGATCGACATTTCACTCGGAAGTAATTGTATAGTGCCAGTTTTTATTTGCCACCCTTCGGCTGGTACATCCGACTTCGGTGGGTATTTTTTAGCCTTCCTCGGGTTTCGGGGGACGTTAGACTCTTACTTTTGTGGAGTCGCCTACATCTCATCTGGTCAAGGTAGAACGGTCAGAGACATCACGGTCAACCCTCAAGGGAAAGCAGGAGCAGACCATGGGCATTCCCCGCTATCCAAGAAGGCTTCCATAATTGCGAAGCCGGCACGTATTGCTCTGAGACTGGGCTCACCCGAGGAATTGCCACGTCCTGCTCATGGCTGCTTTAACTCCTCCCTTCCATGTATTGGGCATTTTGTTTTTTGCCACTGGTTGCTCAAGCACAAACTAGGGACGGACAGACTGCGGGCGACATCCACTCAGAAAGCTTTCACTTCAGGCTTCAACGTAATGGGTTCGCTAGGCAAGCGTTCCATTTCGTGTAAACGAGACATCTTCCACCTTTGTCTACGCCCACTCTAAGAATATAGATATAGACTTTCATCATAACCATTGCGTGCGTCTGGGGCTCAGCACATTACCTCTATGCATCAGTGAGCGAGTAACGGCCAGGCCCTCTCATACAGCGATCTCCCATATCCCCCAGCTGAGAACCTTCGAACAAGTATCTAAGCCAAGCATGTAGCGTGCTCAGCATCTCACCTCCATTTTTCAGTAGGTGAGTATCGGCCCGGCTCTCACATCCGAGTGCTTACAGCTTAGAGGCGTTCAGCCATATCCCTCATCTGGGAGCCTTAGAGTATATGTCCGGACCAAGAATTTCTACCTTCGGGGGAGCATTTACAATACTGCAAAAATAAAATGTGGAACCATGAAAAAACTCAAAACACGGATAAAAAAATAACAAGTTGGTGTAACGTAAAAGTAAAGAAAGCCGTAAAAGACAAAAAGGAAAAACATAAAAAGTGGTCGAAGAGAAACAGGAATGCAATTACATAGAATATAGAATAGCGAGAAGACATGTGAATAGAATAGTAAAGAGTGAAAAACTAAAGGACTGGGAGGAGTATGGAGAAACACTAAATAAAAACTACAAGGAGGCAGTTAGAAACTTCTACAAAAAGATAAGTGCAATGGGAACCAGAGGAGAACCCTTTGGCCTACTGAAGTAATTAACAGCGAAAATGGAGAACCAATAAGTGAAGAAAAACAAATCCTAAAAAATATGGAAACAGTACTTCGAACAACTTCTCTACAACCCATCAGATGTCACAGGAATTCAAGAAACCGACACAGATGCCACCGAATAACTAGAACCAGACATACTGAAAGAAGAAATTATAGAAGCCGTCAGATTAACCCCCATTGAACAAATCACCAGGACAAGATGAAATATGAAATAAACTAATGGGACGCAGAGGTGTTTCCAAGGCACCAGGGCCGGGTTATATACTGGCCAAGACCTATTGACGCGTCCTCGTCGAGCGTCCTGGGCAACAGGTCCTTTCGGGGTCCTGGCTGAGGTCAATAGGATCGCCGATTCCTCCGAAGTCGGAGAGTGTCTGCCTGTATGGCGAGGAACCACCAGTCTGCACACCAATAAGCCAGACATGGGACAACGGATACTCACGCAAAACTCAGCTCCTGTATGACATCACACTGATGTTGGACAACAGGATGCCTTCATCCGACATACAGGACTTCGCGTTGGAGCTCAAGCCAACGAACACAAGCAAGCAAGCAAATAAACTAATTAAAGCAGCAATAGAAGTAGGATCAGCATGGCTACATAGACTATTCAACCATATTTGGATAGAACAACAGACACCACGAGACTGGGGAAACGCCATAATTATCGCAATTTGGAAAATCAATGGCAGCAAAAGAGACTGTACACAATACAGAGGCGTCTCATTGTTGAGTCATACTGTGAAAATATTTTGCTAAATTCTTGAGAAAAGATTGCGAACTACTACAGAACCCGAGCTAAGCAAAACACAACTTGGATTTAGGAAAAAACAAAGGATGCACAAATGCCATTTTTGCACTTAGACAACTTATAGAAAAATCAATCAATTCAATGAATTCAATTCAATGGTCTTTTTCGATCAAGAAAAGGCGTTTGATACAGTAGACAGAAATAAGCTGTAGGAAATCCTTAAGCAATATGGAGTGAGTACACATCTAACAAACCTATATAGAAGCTTATACAACAACAGTAAATGCATAGTGAGAACAACTGGAGGACCTTAAAACCCTTCACCATAAAATCCGGAGTACGACATGGTTGTGTCCTGTCCCCTTTTTTGTTCATAACATATATTGACAACATATGTAAAGAAACCAGCCAAACAGAGACCGCAAGACCACCGCATGATGAGAATAACCATCTGCACATCTAACCATTAGAGCACTCCCTGTTTGCGGACGACCAAGCACTAATAGAAAAATCCGAAGCTGAATTACAAGACCACATGCATAGTCTAAACGAAATGTGTAGGGAACATAACATGAAAATTAGCATAAGTAAAACAGAAGTGATGACAGAAGTGATAAATAGGTGTACCGACAATGAGCTAGAGAAACTAGCAGACATGTACAACAACAGTATAGGGAGTGCTAGCATCAAGGAGGAATGGTTACACAGCTATCTGATTCCCTTGCCGAAGCCTGACAAAGACCACACAAAAAATTCAGGGATATCGAATTATAACCATGCAGAATACAATAGGCAAGCTGCTGGAGAAGGTAATTGCCAGGAAAATATCAAGCCAACTAGAGAGGCAAGGTGTTTTCCCACCTACCCTGGGTGGGTACCGTCCAAAAAGAGAAACCTGGACCAATGCAGCAGTCTTTGCCCATGATGTCTATGAAGGTTTCCACTCAGGCACTGAAACCGTTGCTGCAGCGATTGATCTTGAGGACGCATACAACAGAGTACCACTGGATTTTTTAATGTTTCAGCTTCTTGAACTAAACGTAAGTCCATTCCTCCTTAGTTGGATCGCTGCAGCCCTCTTCCAACGGAAAGTAGTTTTTAGATGTGGCAATTGAACTTCGGAACCAACAACAATATATCCTGGCCTACCACAGGGATCACCATTATCTCCGGTACTGTTCAACGCCTACACAGTGAGAATCACCAGTGAGCAGATCACTGGACCTGGCAGGACATTGTCATATGCCGATGATGTTTTAGTGTATCGTCAGGGTAAGGATAGAGAGGAGGTTGCTGTGGAACTACAAACCGAACTCAATCGCATAAGTACTTGGTGTGATGAAGCTGGGGCAATGGTCAACCCAACAAAGGCAACAGTGATTTGGTTCTCGTTGAATAATCATATTGTCAACAATCCAACACCAACTGTAATGCTGTGTTCAGAGACGGTGGAAAGAACGCAGGCAATGAATTACCTGGGGATACGGTTTGATCGAAGCCTTGCTTATAATGTGCACATAGACCAGGTGATAACAAAGGCCAAGCGGGGTTTGGCAGCGATGCAGGTGATGGCGGTAGCAAACTGTGAGCAGCGCCATCTATGTCTTCTGTACGAGGGGCTGGTCATGTCTGTTTTGGAGTATGCAAAGGCAATCCTGACTCTCAGCCATAAGCAGATAGAAAGGATGGAAAGGATACAGTATGAAGCTATGCGCATTATTCTTGGATGTACAAGAGATACAGCATGCAGGGCGATGCGCTACCTTCTTGATTTTCCAACCATTGAAGAGAGAATACAAGTTTGCAGGGCACGCGCCTACCTCAGAATTAACGCAAACACACAACATCCACTGCATAGTGAAATTAGGAAGGTGAAGGGCAGCAGGTTAAAAAGAGGACGGTCGTGGATGGGTCAAGCCGAAGACATTCTTCAACAGGTGTGTTCACTTGAGGACTTAGAACCTGGCGAGGAGTGGGTGCAAGTGCCAACAGACTTCTGCACATCCTTTTCAGTTTGCATCCAACTAGATAGAAAATGCAGACAAGAAAATCCGGCTGCTGTTGAGGCTGAAGTACAAGCGTTGATTTTCGAGAATTCGCTAGACGATGACGCGGTCATCTACACAGATGGGTCGGTCGTCCGACATGTGAGAAGCTCATGGGCCTTTACAGCTCGGGCCGG
The DNA here is from genome assembly GCA_014155875.1 of Cepaea nemoralis. Classification (NCBI taxonomy): domain Eukaryota; kingdom Metazoa; phylum Mollusca; class Gastropoda; order Stylommatophora; family Helicidae; genus Cepaea; species Cepaea nemoralis. The sequence continues at coordinate 34,115 of JACEFZ010012190.1, forward strand.
AGGGAGAATTGTGAAGGAGGACTCTGGTGCTTTCACTGAAACCACAAGTAGCCTGACCATGGAAGTCATGGCAGTAAGTAAAGCAATAACATGGCTCGAGACACAGATATTCACTAGGGCTTGTTTCCTTAGCGACTCAATGAACATGATCAAGAGGATAGAGGAGGGGTCGATCCGAAGAGAATGGTTGCTGCCTCTGAAGCTACTGTGGGGGGCGGACATGCCATGGACCAAGCTGACATTCTGAATGCTCTACGAGAAGTGAGACTTTTGCGAGAACCAAGTGATGACTGTGAATCTACAACAATGGCCAGACTGCGAGAGCAGCAAATTAAAAGAGGGGTGGCCAAACAAGAACACTACGCAGGAAGCCAAAGAAGATTGATAAACCAACACAGAACTGGCGTCGTTAGTCGCTACACGCTGCGGGATTTGCTGAGGAGGGGATCCGAGCACTTATGGACTGAATGGTTCGATGTGCAACGAGGATGATCTGTCGACTAACTAACTAACTAGAACTAGAAGTGATGACTATAACTAAAGAAGAAAAAGCAACAGCGATTCACCTAAACGAACATACCTCGAAACAAGAAGAGAGTTTCAAGTACCTAGGAAGTATAATATCATCAAATGGCAAATCAAAAGACGACATCGAAAATAGATGCAATAAGGCAAACCAACTCATTGGACAAATGGCACCATTACTAAAGAACAAACATTTATCAATAACTACCAAGAAAGCACTTTACAATACAGTCAGTCTTCTTACCAACTCTATGCTACCAATGCCAAACTTGGACAATGACAGAAAAAGAGAAAAGTAAAATCACAACAACAGAAATGAGATTCCTGAGAAGAATACTCAATGTATCAAGATGAGATAAGATTAGAAATGAAGAAATCAGGACTAAAGTGGGGGTTATAGCTGCACTAGATTTTATTAGAAGGCAGCAATTCAAATGGTTTGACCATGCAAGTAGGTTACCAGCTAACAGTATACCACAACAAGCAATGATGTACAGACCAGAGGGAAGAAGAGGAAGAGGCCGACTACGTAAACGATGGACGCAGGGAATAACAGAGTCCATGGAATATCGATACATGAAGCCCATAAGCGGGCACTCTCCCTCTGTTTATACTTCACTTCGACACCGCAAGGTACAAGAGGAACATTATGAGAGATGAGATGAATATGAACGTATTTATGTATGGTGGTTATCTATTTATATGTGATACATTTACACTTGTTTATTTCTAGTAGGCCGGGCTCCCTGGCCTAGGTGTTAACGTCTTTCTCTGTAATCCCGTATATTTTCGTGAGTATCGTAACATGTGCAAGAATCGGTAGTAGTTCCGCCGCGTTGGTAACTTAGGGGTGTGTGAGCCGGTCGATCAGAAAGCAGTGGCAAACTACTGAGCGTAATCTAGCCTAGTACATCAACAGCAGCTGAAAAATGCTGGATTTGGATATGCAAAAAAAAAATGACCAGTAGATTTCTGTTTATTTATATCTAATAGCTTCGTACTTTTTTGTCTAGTAGATTTATGTTTATTTATATATAATTGCTCTGTAATTTTTTATGTCTAGTGGAATTCGACATATGTAATTCCTAAAGGCATCGAGTTTTTGCAGTCTCCGCCAATATCCGCTGCACACCAAAACGGAACATTTCATGAGAAATAACAAAACATAATGAACCCTGCGACAATGTTAATGCATCTATAATTGGTAGAAATCCGATCCCAGAAATCCGCTGTCCAGACAATACGATTCTCTTCTTAGACGGTGACAAGTGATTAGAACAGCTGCTTCTCGCTGCTAAATGGCACCGTGACAATCAATATTGTTTTCTGAATATTAAAAGAAGAAACAAACATAATACTCATGGGCGAAAAATACGTGTCAAAAAATTGCTTTCAACAAGGAAGACATTGAATATCTCAGACTTTGAATATCCTGGATCCATAATTAGACAGCGCAGCGACATGTGCTATGCCGATAAGCGTAGGCGGTCATGTTTTCCCATCTCACGCGATCAAGAGTCGTGGATCAGCTCAGTGTTCTTGTCTCGACCATACCACGTTGCCAAGCCATCTAAGTATTTACTTCTCTGCATACCTCTTGTTCTATTTCCCTCTTGCCAGCTGTCATAAAGTTCTCCAATTTATTTCTTCTCATAACGTGTCAAAAAACAAAACAACAAAAACAAAAACAAAACTGATTGTCTACGTCTCTAATGTCTCTAATCAGTTTACGATTTTCATTTGTTTCTTGTAGGACGTGGTCATTGGTTTATTCTGTATGTCCATGGTATTCTTTGCATTTTCCTCAGAAACTAGATTTCTATAGCCATCATATGTTTTTCAGCGTGTCTGCTCATTTCCATGCTTCAGATCCATGCAAAAGTATAGGTTCTATCTACGGCCGCAACACGCTTTTTCTCGTTGCAGATGACATCTTTTTTTATTGTTCAGTATGTTTTCCATTTTGCAAGAGGCTTCCTTCGCCTTGGCGATTCTTTTCTAATCTCTTCAAGGCATCTCTCATCATATGTGATAACTGTTCCGAGATAATTGTATCGATTCACTTGGATATTTCCATTTACTTATATATTACATTATGATATTTGCTTCTTTCTAATAACGACCATAATCTGTGCCTTCTTACAATTTAATTCTAACCTTAGCTGTTCATTGTGTGCGTCACTGCATCTATTAAATGTTGCAGAGCCTGCTCATTGTCTGCAATCAATACTGTACAATCTGCATATCTAAGTTTATAGATGTTACATCCCCCTGTGGTGATTTCTTCCATTCTTCTACATTTCTGAAAATATTTGCACGGTGCAAAGAAAAACATGACATGTCCCTGCGCTCTTAATAGACTGATATTTACTAGTTCATTATCAATCTTTATGACAGTTTGTTGTTTCCAATATATGTTGTTTTACAAGTCTATGGTCTTTCACATCAATTTGTAGATCTGTGAGCATCTTCATCATGTTGACATGTCTTACTTTATCGAAAGCCTTTATGTAGTCATTAAAGCAAAGATGTAGGTATTTGTTTACGTCCTATTCATTCATTCATTCATTCATTCAGTAGCATGCCGTTTGCAGAACCTCGCTCCCATAACAACATTCCGGAAAACCTCTCGATCATAAGCGTCCGATACACCCATCTGGAGATGATGCGCCACATCAAGCACCCATCTTCTCTTTGGCCTTCCTCTTCCTCTCTTCCCAGGCATATAACCCTCCATTATTATTCTCTCCAAACTTTCGTGACGTTATTTCTTTGTTTTATTGTCTTTAATCGCCAGCCTTCTTAAATATTCAGCTCTTGAAGTATGAATGAATTTGTTCATTTCTTTACCCAAGATATTCTTAGAACTCGTCTATAACATTTATATTCAAAGGCAATTATGCGCTGTTCAGCTTGTTTAGTAAGTGTTCATGTCTCACAGGCGTATGTTGCAATGAGGAAAGATGCATGCTCTTACAAATCTAATTTTTGTAGTTCTGTCTGTCCCATTCCATAATTTATTCAATTGTTTTAGTCTTTGAAGAGCAATTGATAGTCGTCGTTTAACTTCTCTCATTGTGTCACCGTTGTTGGTAATCAATGACCCAAGATATTCAAAATTGTCTACCACCTCCAATTTTTCCTCTTTAACAGATTTACGTCTATAGAAAGTTCAATTACTGTTCTCAGCATGCACACTTCATTTACTGTACTCTTGCCTTTTCATTTTACTAACTGTTCGATGTTTATTACATTCCAAAGCAAATGCTTTCTTCGGGATTTCAATAAATATAGATTTACATAATTCAGGAGGTATATCTCCAGTATCATATACTGTGTTCAGCAGAGTGGCGACTTGGTCTATTCCATATGCTTTTAAGACAGGGGTGGGCAAACTTTTCGAGCGGAGGGCCGCTTTGACAAATGTAAAGCTATTGGCGGGCCGCATATATATATATATATATATATATATATATATATATATATATATATATATATATATATATATATATATATATATATATATATATATATATATTACTGGAAGTCCAGGTGGATTTTTTAAATAAATCCCGGTCCTCACCGGGGCCTAAACCCGGGACCTCCAGCACTCGAGACGGACACTACACCTCGAGACCACTCAGCCCCCCCCCCCCCCTTTAAAAAAAAGTTAACTTAACTAAACACTTAACTAAAAACTAAAAACTACTATATATATATATATATATATATATATATATATATATATATATATATATATATATATATATATATATATATATATATGCCGGTCTCCCTGGCTGAGGTGTTAGCAGCTTTCTCCGTAACCCCGAATACTCTCGTGGTTCACGTGAGCGCACGAGAATTTGAAGGGGTTCGAGTCGCGGCAGTGACTTACAAGAGTATGGAGCCGGTCGCTCAGAACGTTGTGGCGTGCTGATGAGCGTAATCTAGCCTAGGAATCAATATACAGCTGAAAGATGCTGGTGTTGACCGCAATTTCCTGAAACAGGATGGAAACGCGGGAGAAAAAAAAAAAAAAAAAAAAATATATATATATATATATATATATATATATATATATATATATATATATATATATATATATATATATATATATATATATATATATATATATATATCCATTTTGTTTACAGCAACCTATCACAATAAGTAATTATTAATTATTAATAGGTTATTAAGCAGTATAAATAACTAATTATTGCAATTTTATTTTACTTATACACTTATACATTATATTTGACAATATGGACAAAAACTTTTACTAATTTGTTAACACGATTTTACAACTTGTTATTATAACAAAAATTCTTTATTATCTATCAATGGCTTTAATTTAGACACACCGCGACTACATTGTCACCACAGTTGTTGATTTCTAATGAGATGTATGTAACTGCTTGCAATTTGTGACAATATTCTTAAAATCTGGAGCAAGTTTACTTGTTGAAATTCGCATGACAGCATGCAAGTTGCAGTCCGACAATAAAGACCCGTTCTTAGATTTATTGATCTTCAAGCAAGAGAATGCTTGTTCGCAAATGTATGTTGATCCAAATAATTATAAAAGATTAGCTGCAAAGTTTTTCAAGTTGGGAAATGATTCTTGTGATAAAGATCCATAGAAATCCAGCAAACCATCTGTCTTGAATTTCTCTTTCAGGTCATGATCTGCTTGTAAGTCAAGCAGCTCTAACTGTATGTCCTCTGTGGCTGTATCAGCTTCTGCACTAAAAGATGAACTAAGAATATTGAACTGTAGCTCTAATTTCTTGAAATCTTGGAATCTCCATCCAAATTCTTCAATCAATACATCTAATTGGCCTTTGTATTTTTCATTCATTTCACCAGAAATTGTTTCTTGTTTCAGCAAAGGGAAGTGACAAAATCTTTTTTTAACTTGCTTGTCTGGAGAACAGTGAGAGTTTTGCCTGAAATGATTATGCATACACATACAAGTCATGTGCAAACACACCATTGCCCTGAAGTTTGACATTCAGTTCATTTAACTTCATAATTTCAATGGCAAACATAAAGTCTAACTGCCACTCTTTATTGACAATGTTAATATTAAAGTCACATGCAATGCCCTTCATCTCTAGGAACATCACTATTTCTTCTCTGAGTTCCCACACTCGCCTCAACACCTTGCCGAGACTCAGCCATCGAACAATGGTGTGGTTCAGGACATCGGAATTATCAGTTTCCAAATCGTCAAGTAATGACTTGAACTGTCTGTGATTAAGTCCTCTTGATCCGATGAAGTTAATGACACTGACAACTGGGTCAATAACATGCTTGATATTCAAAGCAGTTTTACACAGACTTTCTTGATGAATCACTCAGTGAAGTGGTAATAATGTGTGGTCTGAATAATCTGCTGTAATCTTATCACTTATCAACTTTACCAGACCTACATTTTTTCCAGCCCAGTCAAAGCACGAGCTCCGTCAGTTGTTACACTTGCCATCTTGTTCCAAACCAACCCAGTTCTTTCAATAAAGTTAGTAACAGCATTGAATATATCATGGCCTGTGGTTGTGTCTTTGAGTGACTCAACACTCAGTAACTCTTCAGTGAGTTTAAAAGAAGTGTTTATTCCACGTATAAATATTAATAATCGGGCAGTATCATGTACATTGGTACTCTCATCCAATGCAAGAGAGTATCATAACAATATTTTACTAGCATCTTGAATTTTATGCATCACATTGTCATTGATCTTGTCAACAAGTCTGACCACAGTTCTCCTTGATAAAGTAATGTTAAATCTGTTTTTTGTTTTGTTTTTGTTCTGGACACATAATGTTTACTGCATCTAGCAAACATTCCTTGATGAACTCGCCATCAGAAAATGGCTTGTTCTGTTTTACAATTCTGTGTGACAGCACAAGGACTAGCTTCAGTTGCAGCATCTTGAATTGAAGACTGTTTAGTGAAAACAGTTTGCTGTTTCTCCAAATTTTTCACCAACTCAAGACATTTCTTTTCCTTCTCTTCGGTCGTTAAATTGTATCCGAAATCGGAATGTTTTGTTTGATAATGTCTTTTTAAATTGTACTCCTTGAAGACAGCCACTGACTCACGACACAACAAGCAAGCTGATTTGCTACCAACTTTTATAAAACACTACTTAGTTGTCCATTCATCATTAAAACACGTCATTCATCTTCAATCTTGCGTTTGTTATTGACACTCATCATAACGGTACATGATGCCCTCGCGGGCCGCATAAAATCACTTGGCGGGCCGCATGCGGCCCGCGGGCCGTAGTTTGCCCACCCCTGTTCTAAGACATTGATCATTACTATTGTGATGTTGTCTGGGCCCGGGGTCGTGCCAGTTGTCATATGTTTGAAAGAGTTTTCTGAACTTCTGTCTTCAAAATTGATGGTCCTTCATTATTATTCCGAATACCATACTATTCTTCTGTTGTATCAGTATAAAGGTTTTTCACATAATCTGTCCATGCATGTAAAATCTGATCTTTTTCTATTATGATTGTTTATCTTTTGTATTCAGGCAACTGGTTGACGCTGGTGTTCTTTTACTAGAAGCTCCTGAATTCTTTTGTGCATTAATTTGGTATGTCTACTGTTGTGTTGTTTTTCAACATCCCTGCAATTTGTCTCGAGCCATGCTTCTTTTGCCTCTTTACATAATGTTCTGTCTTTTCTGTTAATCTCTTCATATTTGTCAGGATTATTTTTGGTGTGTCTTCTCGTTTCCAGTAGTCGTAAAATTCCTTCAGTAATCCATTTCTTACGACCTACTTTCTTTTATTTTCGGATTGTTGTTTCTGCAGCCAAACTGATTGAATTGTTCCGATTCTCTATTTATCATCCACATCTTGAAATAAGATCTCTAGGTCAGACAATACATCAGATCTGGTTTTTTTTACTACTATGTGAACATTGTCTTGTATTTCCTTGTCATTTTTTTAAATGTACACAGATCATATTTAGTGTTTTCTGGTGCATACTTGACTTTCTTTAACTTTGCCTTCACTGTGCCTGAGAGTTGCTGATGACAGGGATCACTCCCTTCATGAAGCCATGGATATGGTCAAGGGTCATAGACTAAGGCGAGATAGGTCCTGGATGGCACAGGCGGAAATATCCATACGTCAGGTCTGTGATCTAGAGACCATCAATCCTGAAAAAGAGTGGGTTGAAGTACCGGGAGACATGTCGGACTGGCACAATGTAATAGTAAAACTGGGTCGTGAGTGCAGAGAATGGGCGGCGGGCCGCAAAGAGATTCAGGTGTAACAACTGATCCAGAGTAACACACATTTAGTTGACATAGTGATCTACACCGATTGACCAGTGGTGAGAAACAAACGTAGTGGTTGGGGTTTCATTGTGAAGGCTATTGGACGATGCTTGAAAAAGGAGAGGTAGGTATATGAGACTACGACCTCCAGTATGAGAATGGAGTTAGAAGCAGTAACAGCGGCATTCCGTTGGTTAGAGGAGTCCTGTGTAACACACAATATATTCATTACGTACTCAAGGAGTATGCTAAATAAGGTGGCGAAAGAAATGTTTCGTGTGCAATGGCTCACCTCGCTTCAGAGGACACAGATTGTGAGAATTGTATGGTTTTTTATTTTTTGCCTGGCCATGTGGGAGTGCGGGGGAATGAACAAGCTCATTGGGTGACAGGGAATCCATCTCTTTGTGGTAGATTACCTATGGACAATAGAGAGGTGGTCGTGCGCCTGTGGGGACCAGGTGGAGAAGGTGGAAGAACAGATTGAGAACCCCTATGTAGAAAGAATTGCGGGGGATCGGCAGGGTTTCTGGGAGAATCTCAAAACTGAGAGGTAAGACCAGGTGAACTTTCAATCAGATAGCGGTGGGAACGATTAGCAGTATGACTCTTCGCTGGCTGTTGAACGAGGGGACGGGGCGCGTATGGGAATGTCCTGAGTGCCATGAGGTTGGTTCTTAGCTCAATTCAACTCACCTCAACTCAACAACTGTGCCTGTAATCAATATGTGATCACTGTAACACCCTGCAATTGGAACAGCTTTTGATACTGTTAACGCAATTCGAAACCTTCTAATCAGGATGTAATCAATCTGGTTTCTAATCTACTGTCATTACCCCTCCAATATCCATAACCTTATTGGACGTTGTTTAAACAAGGTGTTTCCGACAATCAGTTATGCTTTTCCCCCCATTCTATAAGTTTGTATACTCTTTTGTTTCGTTCTCCCAAAGCATGTTTACCTATTGTGCATACACCGCCTTGCTTTCCTACTTTCGCATTGAAATTACCTATGTTTCTGAATTTTTACATTTCTTCATCCATGTCATTAGAAAATCCCTCTACACTATCTTCACTGCTTTCTACTGTTGGGGCATATATTTGAATAACGTTTATATAAAAAGGTCTTCCGATTAACTTCACTAATAGAACCCGGTCTGACACTGCCCAATATTCTTTAACAGGTTTTGATGCTTTCAAATCTAAGATAATTGCTACACTTGTCTGCCTTACCTCTCCCTGAGAATACTTCATTTTAAAATTCCTCTCCTGTTTTGATCCTTATCCCTTTCCATCTCGTCTCACACATTCCTAATAAATTAATATTTTCTATTCCCATTTCTTGTTTGATTTTATCTAATTTTCCATCTGCGCTTAAAGTACGAACATACCATGTTGCCAAGTTCAAAGTTTCTGTCCTTTTCTTGTGACGTTCTGTGATTTAAAGAATTATGATAAACCGGGCATTTTTAAAGAAGAAAGGTTGCCATTTCTTTCATTCCTGGCAGTGGCCATACTAGTCGGTGACCGTAGCCATTGTCTTTAATTAGACATAGAGGTTGTATAAAAGAAATCAAAGGATGGCTGTTTAAGGTGAGTTCAAAGCAGGTATGGGAATGTCCCGAGAGCTGTCATGTCGGTTCTTGACTCATTTCAATTCGATTCAATGGATGGCGACTGGACATAACAACATAGAGGTTAAACAGCATGAAGAACATATGACAGAACATAGCAAATAGCTAAAAGTAAACATTGTGTGAACGTGTATATTTCATCTGGCAACATATGTTTTTCGCTTTGAACTCAAGCGTAGTTCATACACGTACTGCTATTTCTAGTGCACTGCACTGATTTGTATGTGTAGTTAGCTTTCTCTATTATCACTGTCCCTCGCCATCAGACTTCGCTAACTTATGTCAACTTGTCTTTCTTTAATTACCACTGCTGGTTGTTGGACCAATGTTTGAAACATTCGCCAGACACAAAGCAATGCGTATATATGTAACCAATGTAGTTTGGTGCACTAATGTGTATTGCATCCCATCGACAGCCATTTCACAATATGAAGAATATTTTCAGCAAGGTATCGCTGTCAAGTGAAGTGAGGAATTGAGTTCTTAAGAGCTATATAGAGCTAATCCTTATATATGTAAGCGAATCGTGGACATTTGGCCGACAAGTGAACAATTATGCGGTAGCTTCGGAGATGTGGTTTTATACATGAGTGATGAGAACACAGTGCACGTGATGGAAAGACCAATGAAGATATCTTGAAAGAATGTGAATCACAAAGAGAACTGGTTACTCGCATCAGAAGGGGACAATCCACATTCTTTGGGCAAGTCATGAGAAAGGGAAAGCGAGAGTTGGTCGCCATAGCGGGAAAGTTGAAGGGGAAGAGAGACAAGGGGAGACAAACTGAGAAGATACTGGACAGTTTGACATCATGGCATGGAGGAACATGAGTATCAGAGATGAGTGGCAGAACAAAAGACGGTGGACTGTGGACATTCACGATCATGAACGCCACATGGCATGGGCTATAAGAAGATGAAGTGCATTGGCAAAAAAATACTTGCAGTGAAAACTGTTTTAGTGTTGTCTTTGTTTTTGTTATTGTAATAGCTTTTGTTCATTTTTATTGACTTTCGCTGCTAATATGTTATTCTTCGTTTAATACCGCTTGAGGTTCGTTTAATATTTCTTGAATATCCTTCTCTATCTTGACTATAAGACAGTACTGTATCGTTTGGGTGTATTATGCATTTTATATTGATATTACTCGAGTTTACAGTTGTGTTCTTATCTCCGTGTATTTGAATAAATGTTCTGTATAAATATTAAACCATCCAGGGGATCCTGGTTTCACAATCTTATGAAAAATAGGTGCTGTATTCTCTCTAGAACGTACAGTTAATGTCTTTTCTCAGTTTATGTTTGCTATTCTTCTCTGCTCTGTGACATGGCGATCCTTTTCACCAAAGTATCTAATTAATTTATCGTAGATAACTCTACTTTGTTGTAGCCAATAAAGCATAGATGCGAGTGTTTCGAGATTCTCTCTATCTATTGTTCTGTCAGTTTCTCAAACAAAATATTTCTTCATAAAAAATGTCGGCATAGTTGTTACGTGATTCACAGAAATTTAAATAGGTGTGAAAACCCTGTGGACATGAAAATAGCATGAGAAATAAATCCACGGGTATTGATCAACACTCATAGAAGAAAAGAAAGACAACAGACGATAGAGTACACACTAAAGTTAAAGTTAGATGCATGTCCTTTACAGAACGATGAAATCAATAGTTAGTTAGTTAGTTAGTTAGTCGACAGATCATCCTCATTGCACATCGAACCATTCAGTCCATAAGTGCTCGGATCCCCTCCTCAGCAAATCCCGCAACGTGTAGCGGCTAACGACGCCAGTTCTGTGTTGGTTTATAAATCTTCTTTGGCTTCCTGCGTAGTGTTCTTGTTTGGCCACCCCTCTTTTAATTTGCTGCTCTCGCAGTCTGGCCATTGTTGTAGATTCACAGTCATCACTTGGTTCTCGCAAAAGTCTTACTTCTCGTAGAGCATTCAGAATGTCGGCCTGGTCCATGGCGCTTCCGCCCTCCACAGTAGCCTCACCTGCGAGCTTGTCAGCCCGCTCATTTCCTTGTACTCCCGCATGCCCTGGCACGAAGATGAAACTAATCTTTGCCAGTCCAGACCGCTCCAGAGGCAGCAACCATTCTCTTCGGATCGACCCCTCCTCTATCCTCTTGATCATGTTCATTGAGTCGCTAAGGAAACAAGCCCTAGTGAATGTCTGTGTCTCGAGCCATGTTATTGCTTTACTTACTGCCATGACTTCCATAGTCAGGCTACTTGTGGTTTCAGTGAAAGCACCAGAGTCCTCCTTCACAATTCTCCCTCCGGCCCGAGCTGTAAAGGCCCATGAGCTTCTCACATGTCGGACGACCGACCCATCTGTGTAGATGACCGCGTCACCGTCTAGCGAATTCTCGAAAATCAACGCTTGTACTTCAGCCTCAACAGCAGCCGGATTTTCTTGTCTGCATTTTCTATCTAGTTGGATGCAAACTGAAAAGGATGTGCAGAAGTCTGTTGGCACTCGCACCCACTCCTCGCCAGGTTCTAAGTCCTCAAGTGAACACACCTGTTGAAGAATGTCTTCGGCTTGACCCATCCACGACCGTCCTCTTTTTAACCTGCTGCCCTTCACCTTCCTAATTTCACTATGCAGTGGATGTTGTGTGTTTGCGTTAATTCTGAGGTAGGCGCGTGCCCTGCAATCTTGTATTCTCTCTTCAATGGTTGGAAAACCAAGAAGGTAGCGCATCGCCCTGCATGCTATATCTCTTGTACATCCAAGAATAATGCGCATAGCTTCATTCTGTATCCTTTCCATCCTTTCTATCTGCTTATGGCTGATAGTCAGGATTGCCATTGCATACTCCAAAACAGACATGACCAACCCCTCGTACAGAAGACATAGATGGCGCTACTCACAGTTTGCTGCCGCCATCACCCGCATCGCTGCCAAACCCCGCTTGGGTGAAATCAATGCCAGCATTTAATGGTTGTTTGTGATTAACCAGGCAATTTTAGTTCAGTAGATTGTAATAGTTTTCTGGACAGTCGAAGCCTCATACCATAGCAATCAACGCAAAACGGCCTCCTTCCAAATCGCCCGTGACCACTGTTGAATCATGGAATCGGTATGACCGGGGATTGAGAAATGCAAGTTTCACTATCCCTTACGCTAAAGCCTGGGTTAGAGCATAGACTAAACAACATCACAACCAAAGCCACAGCCTGGGTTAGAGCAAAACTAGATATCATCACAACCCAAGCCACAGCCTGGGTTAGAGCACATTAGACATCACAATCCAAGCCCCAGCTTGGTTAGAACACACACTAGACATCATCACAACCCAAGCCACAGCCTGGGTTAGAGCACGCACTAGACATCATCACAATCCAAGCCACAGCCTGGGTTAGAGCACACTAGACATCATCACAATCCAAGCCCCAGCTTGGTTAGAACACACACTAGACATCAGCACAACCCAAGCCACAGCCTGGGTTAGAGCACACACTAGACATCGAGTAACTACAGTCCCTAAACTCTAGGTATTCATCCAGCTAACCTTCCGAGGAGATGACATAATGCAACGTCTGCGGGACCGGCTCACCACAGCAGTCGAGCGAACATTCTGTGCTGCAACTCTAGTCATCAGGTACAGAAACACACCGATCCCCGTCCCAGCAGTAAAAGAACCTGTAGCTTTGTACGCCAAATCAAATTGTATTTACCAATTTACATGTAGATGCGAGGCCATCTACATAGGCAGAACTGAGCGACAGTTACATTGCAGGGTTTCGGAATACATTCCGAATTGGGTGGACAAGATACTACACACATATGATGGTAGCCTAGGCAGGCCGACACACCGGAACAGTCCGGCTTCATCGGTCGGGAGACATGTGCTCGAGAGCGGTCATGTGGTTGAAAGAGACAGTGCCTTCCGTGTGTTGTTCAACACACAAAGTATTCGATTGTTAAAGTTTGCTGAAGCCATAGTGATCAACCTGCGTAAGCCAGCCTTGTGCAAGCAGAAATACATGTTTGTCAGGTTAAAATTACCGTGGTAGACAATCGACATTACTGTGCGAACATGTGTATATTTCAGTTTGAAGGATTTATCTAATTAATTCACGTAAGTTGTGAGATTTCTGCAGTATGTACCTGACGAGATGCAGCGAAATATGCCAGGCAATAAATCGTGCAATCTATTGTTTGTGTCTTCGTTATTCAAATTCATCACGGGAAAACATTGTTTTGAACACTAGACATCATCAGAACACAAGCCACAGCCTGGGTTAGAACACACACTAGACAACATCTCAACCCAAGCCACAGCCTATGCTAGAACACACACTAGATACCATCACAGCCCAAGCCACAGCCTATGTTAGAACACACAATAGACATCATCACAACCCAAACAGCAGCCTGGGTTAGAACACACACTAGACATTATCACAGCCCAAGCCACAGCCTATGTTAGAACACACATTAGACATCATCACACCCCAAACCGCAGCCTGGGTTAGAACACACACTAGACATCATTATAACCAAAGCCAGAGCCTGGATTAGAATACACACTAGACATCATCACAACCCAAGCCACAGCCTATGTTAGAGCACACACTAGACAAAATCTCAACCCAAGCCACAGCCTATGTTAGAACACACACTAGACACCATCATAACCTAAATCACAGCCTGGGTTAGATCAAACACTTGACATCATCACAACTCAAGCCGTAGCTTGGATTAGAGCACACACTAGACATCATCACAACCCACACAACCCAAGCCACAGCCTGGGTTAGAGTACACTAGACATCATCACAACCCAAGCCCCATCATTACAACTAAAGCCACAACCTGGGTTGGAGCACACACTAGACATCATCTCAACCCAAGCCACATAATGGGTTAGAGCACACACACACACACACACACACACACTAGATATAATCACAATCCAAGCAACAGCCTGGGTTAGAGCACACACTAGACATCATTACGACCTAAGCTATCGTGCCCCCCCCCCCCCCAACCATTCCCCTACCTCCCCCCACCTTCGGGAATTCGAACCTGTCTTTTCCAACTGACGGCAAAGCCACTCTGAAGAAACAAGTGTTCTTGGGTGAATAGGCTGTGTGTTTCGCATTGCGTCATAGAATATGTGTTCTTTCAACCAAACGATATCATCATTTGAAGGTGATAGGTTCGAATCTCAGGATGTGCTCTATAAATTTAATTTGTATAGTGATTAATGTAACCTCTACTGTCTACTAAATGCACTGTCAATTGTCCATAACATCTACCTCGTTCAACCCAGAAGAAAAGTTATAATTAGGGTCCATCCCAGTCTCGGATGACTAATTCTTTGACCAAATCAGCCACATTTCGGAAATTGATTTGAAAGGAACTGTTGTCCATAGGAGCTAATTGTGATATGGGACTTATTCCTCCAATTTCCCAGTGCATTCAAACCTACAAAACTGAGACGGTCCTGACACTCGATATACTCACAGCCGATTTCTGCTACTGTTTTTCTTGTTATTATTATCTCATGTGTAGTCAATGTGTATGATGTCCCGTTTTCGTTAAGCGACGTGGGTGTAAGGAAACTAAATAGGCGTTCCAAGACGAGATGTGTTGCCTGTGGCTCTGTATCTCCATCTTTAGTGCATGCTTGTATCGGTAGCTAACAATGTTTCATGCTTGAGAGATGTCCAAAGCACTTTATTTGTTGCCACTTGATGAAATCATAAGAGAGTTTCATGATGGAGAAAGAGCAGAATTAAGTAAAGTGTGTAACGTAAAAGGTCCACCTGTTCTAAATGAAGAAGAAAATGGCGCAAAGAAACTTATTTTTATAAATGTTGCATTCCCGTGAAGGACGTTGCGACCAAGCGCATCTCTAGATCGATTTACTAAGCAATTCTTCTTCTTCTTCGTTCATCCGGAGTTTTTTTTTCGGACGTGATTGCGTTGTGCCTGTTTACAGCAGAGCTGCTGTTCTTGCGCCGTTAGGCCAACACATCCGACTTCTGCGGACTAAGCAATTCAATTTGCACTAGTTTGTCACTGCTTTCTGAATGATCATTCAAGATTGAAGAGAAAAAAGATACCGAGCAAGTAAGTGCGAAGAACTTCGTACAAATAATGTCATCAGCCATGCCAAAATACGTATATTTAGAATTATAATGAGTAGAACAAGAGGAAAATATCAGTTTCCTTCTATGGGTTTGTAATATGGTAGCGCCATAACATTTGTAGGCTTATAGCAGCAGGGAACAGACTGTCAGTCTTTCCCTCACTGCTGTAATATTACTCGTTCAGCTCTGATAAATCCCGAAACACACAAAGATACAGAGAGATAAATACTTCAGTGTTAAAAGGTACAACAGAGAGAAACAACTGTGATTTTTAACTTTAACATTCACCCATTTCCCCCTTCATCTTGCATAAAATTGTCAACTACTGGGGTTGTAAACAAGCTAAGAATATATGAACATTTGGCGTTTGATCAAAGGCGAGATGGCGGAATGAACCCATCCCAGAGGATGTTTGTCAAGATCGTTGCCATGAAGAGTTAATGCTTGGCAAGAGACAAGGGCTACAACCGGGAAAATTATTCCTTCTGTTTCAAATTATCTCCATTGTAACACAATTCCAAGAATATCAATAACACCCACGCAGAGGGACGTCAGGTTCGCGAGGAAATGGTAGCCTACCATTGGAAACGGCACGAGTATTTTTATTCATTAACATAATATATGGTAATAAGGTGAGCTCGGCAGATTCCGGCAGAAGTTTATGTTGAGGTGCAGTCACTAGAGATTAACTGACGAAACCAGACATGTTGGCCAGTCAGCTGCTGTTGTTATGGTGTTGTGTTTTCGTTAAACTTCATGATGTATTTGGTAAGTTTAAAACCATAGAGCTGGTACATCTGAAGTTATTGTAGAGTTTCTTTATGAAGTTACAGAGTAATCTTGGGACGAGAATATGTGATTATTTTTTCGATTTAGGGAGATAGTGATTGAACTTTATTCTCGATTTGTTCATACGATATATAAGAGATGAACTTCACTTCCACAAGTCATACAGAGTCCCCATGTGTAGTTATTTTTCCCAAGGAACTATCATATTCAATAATATAACCTGTAGTGTTTGCAGATGGCACTTTTCTTGATATCTCTAATGGTTTCTTTGTATCTGTGTTAAGAGGAGACTATGTTTCTTTGTATGTGTATTCATGGTGGGATAATTAATAAGGAGTTTATATAGATACGTATACATATGATGGGAGGTTATTTATACCTTTAAAAGGGGAGGAGAAGCGCTGCCTAGACGGATAAATAGTATTACCCTTGCTGATGTCCACCAGATATTATCGGCGCTAGAGCCTTGAAAGAACGCTAATGATTCACCGCCATCAGAGTGACGTATCATGTCAAGATAAAGGAGAAAGGAGTGCATCAAATGTTGGAGAGATTAGGCCCAACAGGGCTAGGTGGGACTGATCTGCCCTGTGTAATCATCCCTTAACCTCTCTCTCTCTCTCTCTCTCTCTCTCTCTCTCTCTCTCTCTCTCTCTCTCTCTCTCTCTCTCTTGTCCGAACATCAACTCCAGCATGATAAACGCCACTAGGACTCTTTTAGTACTACTGTCGTAAGGTCCGTGGGGTGGGCGGAGCCATTACTACATTCTATTACGTGGGATATTTCTGGTTTTCTCAAACAACAATGAAGTGTAATTGTATTATAAACAAGCTGGTCAATGAAGGTAGGTATATGCGAAGGTAGGAAGTTTAAAAGCTAAAAAGATTCAGGATCTGCAGGGTAGGTTCAAGGCATTCATCATCAGGCTTTGCTTGCCTGGTCCATACGGTCTAGACAGCTCCTATCTTGAATAGTCCCGACTGATGTGACCTCTGAACGGAGTGGTCGCTGTTAGGAACTAGTTCAAGGTCTGGAAACCCACCTCGTGAACTCCTCGCGGGTGTAGGCTGCAGTTGAGGAAGACGTCATCTAGGAATCTAGTACACAGTTCATACCGTCTCTCGTGGTACAAGGCATGGTGCAAAGTCAGTATTGTTCTGAATGCAAAATAACGATACACAACCCAGCCATGGACGGCTGCAGTTAGCAGTTCATATAAAGTCTCTAAATGTAGGACTCACGCTGATGGCGGTGGCACTCTGCGGCTCTAGATATAATAAAGTCTCTTGGCCTCAGTGGCCTGATATCACAAGTAACAGGCAATGTTACCTTCATAGTGGTGTATGGTATCTGTGGATGTCTATTACGTGACTGGTACTCGACGAACGGGTGTGCCGGCGAAGACTCTGCTCAGTAGGAACTTCTTATATAGAACTACAGGGCGCTGCTCCACATCTGGGGAGTTTACGCTGATGGTTACATGGAGTTCTCATCATGATCCTTAGTCTCGTATCGGGCATAAGACCTCGTCGTCGGTACAATCGAAAGTAGATTCTGTAACAATAGGACCTAGTGAGAGCGACACGTAACAGCATCCAGCGCACAACCAAGAACAGGGTAATAAGCCTTCAGAAACATAACAAGATGTATACATATACATGTTCCCGTAACCTTCCTCATCTGCACTGAAGTGGGCTGTAGTGAACCAGGGTGCTCATCTTCTTCTTCTTCTTCTTCTTCTTTTCGTTCATCCGGAGTGTTTTTTCAGATGTGATTGCTGGTGTGTCTGTTATGCGCCCTTGGGCCGAAACCCGTAGGCCAACACATCGACTTTAGCGTGCTTTTTTTGACCAGGTAGCATTCCTGGGAGACTCTCACTGTTGTGGTGCCATCTACAACCATGCTGGCCAAGTTAGAACGGTCGAAGACAACGGTCATCCCTCAAAGGAAGGCAGGGACAGTCCATAGCATTTTCCGCCATCCAAGGTTGCTTCCATAGTTGCAGGGCCGACACATAACGCCCTGGATCTGGGCTCACCGAGGGAAATCGTCACGTCCTGCTCATGGCTGCTTTAGATCCTCACTTCAATATATTGGTCATTTCGTTTGCCCCGGGCCATTCCCGCACAAACCAGACAGGTTTGCAGACGGTATCCACTCAGCGAGTTTTCGGACATGTGCTTGTCGTTGCGCCCGTCAGAGCTATTCCAGGCACGACAGACATTCGGAAAACTACCTAGTCAGAGCTGTTCCGAACAAGAGCGGCATTCGGAAACTAGGTAGTCAGAGCTGTTCCTAGCACGAGAGACATTCGGACGAGACATTTCACTCGGACGTAATTGCGTAGTGTCAATTTTTAGTTTGCCACCCGTAGGACGACACTTCCGACTTCAGCGGGCATTTTTTAATGAGGTTAGCCTTCCTCGGGTTTCGAGACTCTTGTTTCGGCTTCCACACAGCGAGCTTTCGCTTTGGGCTGCCACGTAATGGATTCGCAAGACCGGCGTTCCATTTCGTGTCAACGAGACAATTTTCCACCTTTGACTACACTCACTCCATGACCTTACCTCCGTGCGTCTGTGGGCGAGTAACGGCCAGTCCCCTTTCATCCGGGGATACCTCATATCCCCCAGCTAAGAGAAATCGAACGAATCTGCGCCGAGCATGTAGCGTTCTCAGCACATCATCACACTTTTGATGTAGGTTTGTGTCGGCCAGGCTCTCACTTCCGAGAGTTTATGGCTTAGAGACGTTCAGCCATACACCTCGGATGGGAGCCTTAGAGGTTATGTCCGAACTGAGATTTGGGGATCGTTTGCCTGATTTTGACTGCTATCCTCAGTCTTACCTGCAGGGCAGCAGGTTGTGTCTCTCTTAGTCTGGTCCCTATCCCACGAGCCGTCCGATATGTAGTTTTCACCCATCGGCAAGCACATGGGGTCGATGGGACACGCAAGCTCCCCCACCACGGCAAGGTGGCGACACATCGGGGGGGGGGGGGGGGGGTGCTCATCTGTCAGACAGCTCCATGAATCGCTTCGTCAGGTAGATCTAGCATGCTGCTCGGACAGGTCCAATCGATTAGTCACAGTAAGCTCCAGGAAGTCACCTGTAAAACTCTGACTTTTTCTCACCTTTTTTATTCACCACATGATAGGCTAGACATTTGTGTCAGGCTTCATCACACCCTTATAGGGATATACGGCATCTCGACCGAACCCTCTTCCTGTTCCTGTAGACATCCGTTTCTCTCTCGGCTCTAACTCCCAGATAGCTGAGAAACCACAGTTAGATATTCGCCTCTTCCCTCCTGAATGTAGGAGAGATGTGTCTCTACTCTAGTCCTTTCCCTCTCTGGGTTTAAGGCTACGGGTAGCATAAATACATGGTTTGTCCTCCATGTGCCGGTGCATAGAATGCGCTTTGAGGATGAGTGTTAACGCCCTCATTTCCACATCCCTATTTCGGCTATCTTCCACTTAAAAGGCCTCTGTAATATGCCTGACCTAACTTTGCGTGCCGCCTGCTACCGACTTCGCTGTTCGCCACCGACTTCGCTTCGACGCCGGTATAATAGAATCTTAAATCTATTTACCGTCGTTAAGAAGTATCTCTTAAACTTGTCCTAGTAAATGTGGGGCCTCTTTAATGACCATTGGTGCATCGCTAGTAACAGCTCACTACAACGACGTCCTTCGAACACCACAGCAACTTTACAACTGACGACTGTGGCCTGTCGACCTTAGTTCACTTGCGAGTCGGAGAACTTCACTTACACCAGGTCGTGGAGTTTCTCGGGCTATGCATGCAGTAAGGGCCTGCCACGCAGTATAGTGAAGAGATCCCTGGCTGGGTTAGGTAAACCCTCGTAGAATAGATCTTCGAAAACGTGCTAGAATTTTCCCGCAACGGGGATATTCCCGTCGGGTTACTTTCGGCTAGAAATAGCTCGGTGGTCTCTCGTGTCAAAGCAGACCGCGAGTCGAAACTCTAGCCCGTTTTGTGACAACTACTTCATGTTTTCCCCACGCCAACATACACAGGATTCTGAACCTAGTAATTCCATTTGTGGATCCTATTGAACAGTGAACATTAGCACTTCTGTGTAGTGAAACAATTTACATTTATATGTGTAATGAAACAATGGATATTTATATCTGTAGTTGAAATATTATATATGTAGTTGAAATTATCTGTGTAGCTCAAACAATCGAGCTAGGATGTTGTCAATTTCATTCCTTCTTCAAGACAACATCTGGACTGTTAATTAATTAATTAGATATTATTGACGTATATTTTATTGACATGTTGTTGTCCTTTGTATTATAATTGAATATCATTATGCCATTGTTAAATGAATAGGCACACATTTTCCCCTTTCTTCGGGTTATCCCAATTTAATGTTATATGTGGTATTTTAGAGATTTTTTTTTACCTAATATTTAGTGTTTGATTTTTTTCCATGTGTATTCTCCTTGATAATATTATTCCAGGGACAACATTATTATAAAGCTGAGTGTGGGATGGATAATCAAACGACACCTCAGTTTACAAAGAGTGAGTGCTATCCTCTCCAAAGTTCGGTAAATTTTCAGTGCTCTATTTGACCTCTGTTAGGAAACAACACTTTATAATTAGTCTATACCCCTAGAAGTCTTACAGAGTCATTTCAAATTTCTTATACAGTTGGCTGTTAGAATTAGGGCTGCCATCCCCTATCTCTTTCATTAATAACCGAACAACTGTTACGAGCGACAGATGTCGATCCTGAGTCCAGCCGTGCTGGTAACAATACCAGCTGCGTACCGTATACTCTTCACATGTTCCGGGAAGTGTCTTTGAACGCTAGGCGATATTACCAGCTGGGTACCGTAAAGTGTACAAATGTTCTGGGAATTGTCTTCGAAGGCTAGGTGACATGACCAGCTGGGTACCGTACACTATAAAAATGTTTCGGGAATTGTCTTTGAAGGATAGGCGACTTGACCAGCTGGGTACCTATACTGTTCACATGTTCCGGTAATTGTCTTTGAAGGCTAGACGACATGATCAGCTAGGTATCGTATACTGTACAAATGTTCCGGGAATTGTCTTTGGAGGCCAAGTGACATAACCAGTTGGGGACTGTATGTGACGAAATGACTGCAGATAGTCAGGTCTCAGAGTTATATCCCTTTGATGGGATGACGAAGGGTTAGTCTCCCTGGAATTAATAACAATAAATAGGGGGTTTCCCCACGAAAGTAGTGCCTGACGTCACTATTCTGGTTATTTCTAGATAAATCTAGAATCTCCCCCAGTAAGTGCGTACGTGGTCAAGATCACGCTAGACTCACAATTGCCTCATGGAACACGGGATGGTCGAACAATCCGTGACGCCGGACTTCTCCGTGGATCATGGAATTCACTCGGGCAGTGAAGGCATTGTGACGACGCACTTAGCTGGGCGTGATCAGTCGCCAGCCGGACCTCATCGTAGAACGATCGCAGAAATGAGCTGCTGAAAGTTGATGTCAGTGTGCGCGGCCAGAGCGGGACATCAGCAGTCAAGATTGTGATTGAATATCACAGGTCAGTTGAATACTTTGTCTGTTGTGTAACTATTGTCCTTATACCGCGCCTACCTTCCCAAGATAATTAATTGCCGACCGCGATCGTCGTAGCGAAGCGCAGAAATTTGCCGACGGCCGCCTGCATATTTAATTAGCTATTATCGATCGGCTAAGTGATGTGTTGACGGACGGGCAGTTACTTGTTTGGTTTAGTAATTACACACGCAAGGCAGGTTGTTTGTCAGTCATTACATAGAAATGCTATATGCTGTTAATAATGATAAGTTAGGGCTTGTTATTATTATAGATGTATAATTTGCTTCGTTAGATTATGATTGTAACTCAGATGTTAGATCAGTGGTGGTGATTATTCTTGGAACCAAGGTGTGATTCATGGGAAAGGTCGGCAGGTAAGTATTTGCGGTGTAATATTACCAGTGTTATTACTAGTAGGAAGAATGGTGTTACATTTATTGGATAACGGTTGATAGGAAGTATTTATAAGACCTATCGTCACTGCTTGTTTACATGTCCGTCCGCTAGAGTGACCGTGCGTGTTCAATCTTGCGTATGTCTAATCAACCGACTGGGAAGTAGGCCGGTCCGCCCGACCCGTTAGGTTGCAGGTCCGACCCCAAAGCGATCGTGCTTATCCGATGGGTAAACATACCCGACCGAGAGTGATGCGGCGCTCTGTAATTCGAGGCCGTTGCGTCTAGGTAGATCCAAGATAGGAACCGAACCGAGTCTGTCTCTATTATTCTACTCTTCCAGAAACCTGACTCTGTTCATGGAGTACTTGAGGTACTGCCGTGAAGTAGGAGTAGTATGTAAGGGGAATAATCCCGAAAAAATGTGGAGCTGAGGTGTGGTAGAGGAGAGGCTGGAGGCCTTGCTACATTGGATGACGTGACCTAAGTCGTCACGGGACAAGATGCACGGGACCCACAGTAGCGGTGGGAAAGTGTATTGGTGGATGGCCACCAGAGCTGTGCTCGACCGGCACAGAGATGACCGACCAGAATGGAAGGTCAGTTAATAAAAGGCAACTCAGGTTCTGGGACAGGGATCCCAGGACGGAGCGATGGCTGTGATATGAGTTTGTTATTTAAGTTTAACAATTCATGAGTTATCCTTAGTTAATACTATAGCAATGAATTATAAGGAGTATAATTTATTATGGACATATAATTATTAATGTGTGTAGTTGATCAATCCATGGGTGAAAGGATTGGTTAATTGGTGAGTATGTGTGGAAGGAGGATTTGTCCGGCTGGGCACCTCCTAGATAAAGTAATCCCTACACTGAACGGGAAGTAGGTGTATTTGTTGATTGATGATGGAAGAGGAAACAGGAGTGGGATGCTTTGACAGAGTCATACAGTCGACTCTGGTGCTAGGGGGCTAGTGGTAGCCCAGACGAGTTACTTGACTATGTACAGGTGTACTATTGCTTGCTCTTACATCATCATGCCTATACATTATAGTTAAGAGTGGATCTATGATGTGATGATCTCATACATATATCTTTATTGTATTATGTAAAACTGAGAGGCAGGTGTAATGGTGGAGATGCAGTTAGTTCTTGTTGTAGTTGAGTACTCACACCACCCCCTCCGTGTTTCAGGATTTGTTATTGCTATACCTAAGGAGATTCCAGAGTTTAACCATGAGCTCTAAAGGACCGGCTCATTCCAGTGCCGATCAAGATGATGGTTAAGGCATTACTGGGAGCGGTCGTCGGAATCTGCCGAGATCAACGATTGAAAAGTCTGAGTACCGAATAAGACGGCAGGTCTATGCTATGACCGCCGCAGAGAGTCCGACGAGTGTCAACAGATCCCGATAGGATCCAAGACAATAACGTCTGTTGATTCTAGCCAGTGAAGCACTGGTGGAATTCGAACTCAGTGAGAACCTTGAGGATTGCAAGGTAGTTACTTTCAAAGTTGATGGAAGTGATCTCTGTTACCAGTCACCATGGCCTGTTTGTTATGCTTCCGGTCCGGCTGGGTCATCATGGGACACCTTGTATATTGTCATGCTTAAGTGGTGTGTACCTACAAAGGTTTACCTTAGTGAAGCCGAAACTTGGTCCAGTGGCCTAAGATATTGATTTACTTATTGGTGTGAACACCGGAGTGACAAGCTTGATAGGGTAGGGATCTACCCCATTCCGAGGTGTTGAACATTGACAGTGTATGTTAGGATATGATTTATACCCATCGATCAGGGTAGTTACTTGTGAATTTGTGAAGATCTATTATTCCAAGAGACATGGGAATAGGTGAAGTGTTGTAGTCACCTGATAGACTTTGCAAGTGACATGGGGTTTATGTGGAATAGGTGAAGGGTTGTATTCACCTGTTAGACTTTGCAAGTGACATTGTGTTTATGTGGAGCGAACGCTCATGTTATAGGTGCCGTATCAGTGTGTCAGTCACTTATGAGACAGAAGAGCATCCCGGCTCTTGAACTTTAGGGTACGGTGCTACACGTACTTGTCTGCAGTTGGGAGACAGCTAGTAGTCTAGGGTTGGCCCAGACTTCATCCGTAGAGTGTGACGGTGATATAGTGCGACATCAAGGGAGGATCCTTGATCACCAGTGCAGTGTCGGTCAGGCAGTGGTACTACGCTTGATCATCCCGAGAGTTGGATCACTGTAAGAAGAGGGAACTTTGGAGAGGCATCAGACCTTGGAGTTCCTGTCCACTGGAGGTCCTGGGTGAGTCGTAAACACGACAGGACGACAGCACGAACTATAGTCACAGTCTCTATGATGAAGAAGAATCATCTCTAGATCTGCTCTTGTACATATTGTCTTATAGTCCGGCTTTCAGCGATCCTTCTCTGTGTTGCAGTTGACGTAGTTATGAATTAAATTCATAATTATGACTTTGTGCTGTGGTATGACTTGTGTTTTGTTCGAGCCCCTTGGGGTAGGAAACCCTAGGTAGGGGAGGGGAGGTTCAGCTGTCCCGGCTTGTGTGGGGCCTGGTAAATGTGAAGTGCTAGTGAGGTGGTTGGAGCAAAGGCGGGGGATATTGTCTATAGTAGCAAACCAGTCCAAGCCCCGGCGGTTTTGTTACACTGTATATTTTACACATGTTCCGGGACTTGTCGTTGAAGGCTAGACGACATGACCAGCTGGGTATCGTATACTGTACAAATGTTCCGGGAATTGTATTTGAACGCCAAGTGACATAACCAGCTGGGGACTGTATACTTTTCACATGTTCCGGGAATTGTCGTTGAAGGCTAGACGACATGACCAGCTGGGTACCGTATACTGTACAAATGTTCCGGGAATTGTCTTTGAAGGCTAGACGACATGACCAGCGGGAGTCGCTATCATTTTCGCTAGCGCGCGTCAAATAAGGACATGGGAAACATACATTTTGTTATACAGTATGCACCTGGTGAGATGCATTGGAATATACCTGACGATAAATCCTGCAACGTATTGTTTGTGGCTTCTGTGTTTAAATTCACTAAGGCAATACAATTAATCATACATTTTATTAAAATAAATGAACAACATAAATGGAGGGTCTTGGTCACCAAGGTCTCCCCCGGGCATCTGTTAAACCAGTAATGCAGTATGGAACTGGAAACTATTTGCCACATGTAGTGTTGTTCCTCCCAATGCCTGTATCATTGGTAACAAATTGTTACGTTGTTCCCGTGCTTCTGGCCGATTGGATACGACAGTGATGATATCACGAGAAAAGAAACGATGAATCATTTTCTTCGTAAATCACAGAGTAGTTCCGTTTCTGACAGAGAAAAATGAGCACAGACAAGGATCAAATGTCCTTGAATTATCAATACACATATCATCATTCATATTTAGAACACAAAACGGAAGCAATTTCTTATCTTTACTTCTTATTATTTGCCATTACTCAGCTTTTGAACAAAATACTTTCATTATTTATTATTGCAGGGGAATGTACGAAGGGATTTCAAATGAAAACTTTAAACGAGAGACAGAAATTACAGTAGTAATGCCATTCTCGTTTAACCTGCCAATATTGTTGTTAAGGATGTGAAGAGGGTTGAGCACAGGACATCACGGTGCAGACGAAAACGGTGACATCATAACAGTTTAAAGATGGCAGCCCCACTTTTGACATGCACCAAAGAGAAGCAGCGTTATGTAATCCGTTTTCTGGTCAGTGAAGGGGTGAAACCTATAGATATTCGTCGGCAAATGAAAGTCCAGTATGGTGATGCATGCCTGCCAGTCCAGCAAGTGTATGGGTGGAGTAGGAAGTTTCAAAACGGCGTGACATCTGTGACAGACTTGACAACCCGGTCAGGCACACCGAGTAGTGACCCCAGAGTCTACTGCAGCTGTTGAAGGCCTCGCCCAGGAAAACCGCCGATTGACTGTGATTGACATTGCCGCACATCTTTACATCAATCAAGGTTCAGTACACCACGTAATCCATGGTGTGCTACAGTACCGCAAAGTATGTGCAAGGTGGATGCCACTGCAGCTTACTCCTGAAATGAAATAAAGACACATCAAAGCTTCTCACGAACTTTTGCAGTGCTTTGAAGCAAAAGATGATGGTTTCCTAACAAGAATTGTTACTTGAGATGGAACCTGGATTGACTACCACGAGCCGGAAATGAAGAGAGCGAGCAAGGAACGGCGCCATCCCTCCTGACCGAGACCGAAACATTTTCGCACACAACCATCTGCAGGGAAGGTTATGCTGACTCTCTTATGGGATGAACAATGGGTTACATGACAAGATGAAAAGGTGTCACCAGTGATACGTATACAGATCTTCTCAAGAATCATTTTAGACCCGCAATAAAATTCACACAACCTGGACTTCTCAGTAAAGATGTCCTTTTGCAACATGATAATGCTCGACCCCATACTGCCCGTGCAACGGTTGAAAACCTCCATTTTCAGTGTGTACTACATCTCCCTGGCCTAGAGGTTAAACGACTTTCTCCGTAATCCCGTTTATCCACGTAGGGTCAGGCAGCGCGCGAGAATTAGTAGCGGTTTTCGCCGCGTTGATGACTTAGGGATAAGTGAGCCGGCCGCTAAGAAAGCAATGGCAAACTACTGAGCGTATTCTTGCCAAGAAATCAACAACAGCGGTAAAATGCTGGTGTTGACAGCGTTGTCCTGTAAAGGATATGCGAAAAAAAAAGACTACATTCCCAGTACTCGCCAGACCTCGGCCCAAGTGATTTCCACCTGCTTGGACAACTCAAATAGTCATTAGAAGGAAAGACTGTTTTGTCCGATGGAGAGGTACAGCAGGTGGTGCATCAGTGGTTACATACGCGACCAGGCGAATTGTGTTCTACTGGAATCCAAGCATTTTATCGGAACTGGAGGACTTGCATTGAAAGCAGTGGTGACTACATATATTTGTTCTTTAATTTTCCTTCAGAATATATTCATTAAAAAGAAACACACACACACACACATATTTAAAGTTTCATTTGAAGCCCCCTCGTATTAGTGGGGTTAACAATCTTTAAAGACAAATGTCTTTTCTATGTGTGCATATACAGGCAGTTAGAGGAGTGGCTGCCCGAGTGGCTACATTGCCGGATTATCCTTCGGGAGACCCAGGTTCAAATCTTCAGTAAGGTGTGGAGTTTTTTCTGTCGGGGGCAAACAGAAAACTCTAATCTGCACAGTTCGCGGCTACTGCACTAGACAGGCGGCCTTGATTCTTCAGGCTCAAGACACACACCCCCCCCCCTCCCCGCCATACACCGCAAGGTACTTCTTCTTCTTCTTCTTCTTCTTCTTCTTCTTCTTCTTCTTCTTCTTCTTCTTCTTCTTCTTCTTCTTCTTCTTCTTCTTCTTCTTCTTCTTCTTCTTCTTCTTCTACTGTTGCTGCTGCTGCTGTTGCGTTCATCCTGAGTGTTTTTTTTTCTCCAGACGTAATTGCGTTGTGCCCGGTTTTGCGCCCTTAGGCCTACACATCCGACTTCATCGGGAGTTTGTTGACCGGGTTAGCCTTCCCGTCACCGCAAGGTACTAAATTGGCAGTAAATGACAGTTTTAAATGACAGGCAGTCAATAACACATTAAAGACTGATATAAACATAGCAAAATAAGACGTGCGTATCCTTTAATAACAAATGTTTCTGTTACATGCGTTTATGTAAAATGCCAAGAGCCGGAACTCACTCACTCAATGTCCGACATCTTGGTTTCTAGTCTAGGGTTTATAAGATTTAGCAGAAATATCTCTGTAGGCTCGTATAAATACTGTACAAGTTTTTCGTGCACACAACAAAAGTTCAAAGCGTCCTTAGAATACAAGATCACTTTATTAAGCACAGTCCTCACCGTGGCTGCCATCGTACACCGCCAGCTATTGCCTTTCAGCGTTCTGTGTACGACCGTCCCACCCACTGTCTGTCCATAAAGAATAACTGACACAAATAATCGTTATTTGTTCATGCTGTTGCTGCACACTAGACTCTATACTTAGCTGCTAAACGATAGTACCAGTTCTAATTACTTACGCACATCACACTGGTGAACAACGTGTCACGGCGTGTCTCTCGCTCCGCCATTCTTATCAGAACACGGGGTCAGCTCCCTCACCCCAACTGGTCGATATTTGCTGGCCCATCGTCGGTTGTTAACTTCGGGGTACTGCTTCTTCACTCACAGCTTTCGTAAACAAGAACACTCTTTCACAGTTGACTGCATCTGGAAAAACTATAACCAACCCCAAACACTTTCAAACTCAGAACTTTCTCCAAATCAACCTTCTTGTCTCACGTCCCAACTTGTACTGTTCCAGCGCACCGTTTTCCGGCTTTGACCTGGGCGCGTCATGTGACCACATAACTCCGCCCCTTTCGTGCCCCGGTGTGTCGGGTTGGGTTTTCAACTCGCGTCTTAGTGTCATCAGTTTAACTTGCTCCGTTTATCTTATCCATCTCATGGAAATATGCCCCCCCCCCTTTTTTTTAAATGTTGTAAACATTTTTACTACCTTTACTCAGTCTTATACTTCTTGACATGAGTGGGATAATTACACGCTACCGTTTGTTTTAGTGGACTCTATGATCGCACGCTTTGGTCTCTCTCAATATTCGCACATATATGTACGTCTATTGTCATTCCATATGAGCTTATCTCTTCCATGATTAATTTAGACTCGTGACAAGTTTTGATCAATAAACAACATCACCAAAAAAAATATATATATAATATATTATGCGGAAACGGTAACCCGTCTACACCTAGACTTCCATGTAGTCACAGCCTCCTTTTCAAGTTCAGAGGTTATGTGATCTAGTCTGACGTAGGATCCAATGTTTCATCAAACATCCCTAGCAGCTCCTCAATCATGTATTATACATGAGCTTCATACTCAATCCAAGCCCCAGGCTCTGAGTAAGGTATATGTGTGTGATTATGGACTATGGCGTTCACTGTCCCTTCTTGTATCAATGGATTGCTCTTGCTTTGACTTTGACGTTAATGAGTTATGTTTGACCTTGGTGCTGCTTTGATGCTTCTAGTGTATTTATCTCTTCTGTACTTTACATAGGTATTTCTATTTTGGGGTACGTTTAGCTGATCTTTATTTGTCTGGCAGCTATCTTTGCCAATGGATGTTATGGCGATGCTGGTTTTCTGTTTGTTCTATACCAATTCTCTATGCAACTTATACCCTTGTCATTTTCAATTATGCATTTACCAATGAGATTCATTTACCTCACTGTATCATCATATCCATACCATGCATAAGTGTTCTATAACACCCATACATGCTAATAATATCCATGTCATGTATACATATTTTATCATAATGAATGAAAATATATTCCATCCTATGTATACATGTTCTACCCTTTATCATCACTATACATTGAAGCAATATAGTAATATAACACATATATACAACGTGTTTGTTTTCATTTGAAATATTCTGGTTTAGAACATTTCTGCAATTTTGTACTTGTTTGGTTTCTCTCAAATTTACATTATCACTTGTTGTTGTTTCATAAATTATGTGGACTTATGACCATTCTTTGCTTTACCATTTGCCTCAATTTGCACATTGTGTTTCCCTGTAACCACATGTGTCATACTGTGGGACTTGTAGTTTTTCTGTTTGCAACATATAGTTATACTGCTGTAGAGACTTCAAGTAGTAGACTCATTTGTGTCTCTTGTACTATATGCAGTGGATCTTCTCATAAAAACTTAAGTTCTACTGGGACTATTCAGTTCCAAATCTATAATAGTCTATATAAGTATTCATTACTTGTCATGATGATGATGACTGAAATGATAAAATGATAACATCATCAGAGGAAATAATAGTTTCCCAAAAAATTTCGATGATGATGAAAATGATACAATTTATAGTCTTAAATTAATGTGTTGAACCTATAATCTTTGGTGAATACTTGTGAGATGTAGATCAACCTTGTATTCATTCAACAGTGGCTTGTACTTAGTCTGGTGGTCTATGGACTTGTATGGTGCTCATCTTATGCACAAGTGGCGTAGGACTTCTATCTGCAGCTGCCTTCTTACTCTCCATTCAGCTTCAGATACTCTAATACTGTCTGAGAATAATAACACAATGGGATGTACGTATCTATGTACATATGTATATACAACAAGTATTAAAACAAGAGATAGTAGTAACTAATCTTAAGCTGTTTCCATTGACATGCAAATGTCCTGATTAGCAATTCAAAGTGCAATTAAGTTGATTCAGCAAGCACCCTGTCTATGAGGTGATTTACAGGTGATGTGATGCACATTTGCAATGTTTTTCTTTGCTATTTACATTAATGGTTTACAATGTTTGCATGACATTTCTTCGATATCAACATCAGAATGAAGTAAAAGGATCACCTTAACTCCATTTGCATATGATCATGATATCTTATCATGATGGTATCACTTGGACAGTATGTCATATCACTTTAGCTCCTCTATATCAGAGCTGTATTTAATGTTACTATTCTTGCACATGATCTTCCTTTTCTAATATATTCATTCAAACAATACTATCACTAACTAAGCATTCAATCTGTAAAAAACAATATATCTATCCTAAACTATATCTACTCTAAAATATCCATATCTTATATATACATATCACAAGAGCACAGTGTTTCATTTTGAAGTATGACTTGTTATCTATACTTGTTATGATAGTACTTCTCATCCGCAGATGTATCAACCAATATTTCCCATTGATTTTCAGCATAACCTGTGGGTTTACTGAGACTATAGTCTGCACATCTAGAAATCTTAATTTTAGTTTGATCATCCAAATATAGTGTTAACAATTGTTTAATTCTTGATGTACTTTCAGTAAATGATGGAATAATTGGTTTGTAATGTTTAATGAGACAGGCTAGCTTGGTTTTATCTCTCTCAGTTAAATTTGTTCTGAATGATAGTGCTTTCCATGTAATAATTTCTTGAGTGGATGGTTGTGGTGTGATTGTTAGCTGTTCATGTGTCAGTGGTTTATTTATATCTTTATCAGTACCCTGCTCTATGAGGTGAGTTTCTGACTTCTCGTTATCTTGACAGTGTTTATCACAAGTGTTTTGTACTACTTGTTTGTTGTCTTTCTCTATTTGTATATCTGGGATAGTGTTTATCTGGTTATTCTGCACTATGACTACTCTATCTTTTTCTTTATCTTTTCCTTGCATTGTTCTTTTTAGTCCATTTGTTACATTATGTTTTAATTCCCATGCTTGAATTTCTTCCTGTGTACACTCTTTTATTCCAGGTATGTTACCTAGCATTAGTCCAGCGTACGGGTTTAGTAGCATTGCTGCTTGTACTCTGCCAGCATAGTATGGGCTGTCGATTTCGATCCATGCTGTGTCATACTTTTCGAGTGTTCCACCGAATGTTCAACAAGTTACTGTATTACCTGTGTAGTCTTTCCTTCTAACAAACCTTTGGTTTACTCCCACTAACGATGCTCCAGTATTTCTTATGCATGTGGTTGGTATGACGTTGACAAATGCTTTTTGGACTTTCAGAGTTGCACTGCACATGTTGTTCGTATTTGTTTGTTGTGTAGGTACTCTATGACTATTTACAGGTTTATCAATCTGTTGTCTATTATTATTGGTTTGTAGCTATAGACAATTTGCTTGTGTTTTGGTCATGTTATTCATTTCTACTAGGTTTGACATATGTTCTTTTATCTTCTTTCATCATTAGCTTCAGTCTACAATTCTTGACTTCATGTCCAAAACTATGACAAAGATAACATTTTAACGGTTTCTTGTTGTTTATTTGTGCTACTGGTAATGTTATATTCCCTTTTTCAAAATTCTACTTATCTTTTTCAAACTGTAGTCTTTTTGCTTCAAGATCTAGCTTTTGACTTTCTAGAGTTATTTCTTTATCTCTTTGTCTTTCTTGGGATACTATAATTTCTTTAGCTGCTTTATCTTGTGCTTCTCTAAGTTCTTTAGCTGCTGCTCTATCCTCTCTTATCTGACTTCGAAATTCTAAGAGTCTGTTTTCTGCCCATGTCAAAAGTTCTAGACCTGTGAAACACGAGTTTCTCACAAAGTACTATAAAATCTACTAATGTAGACATGTTGTGGTTGAGTACTTGTCTACTATCTATGTGTAAATAACCTGTAGCTGAAACAATGCAGACACTATCTGTATCAGTGTCCTCAGATAATAATATCTGTGATGACAATAGTAAAGAATCTCAATAGCAAGAGTATATTTCAGTCAGTGTCGCTGTTGATCATGCTCTTGCGAAGCTGACTGTGATGACCTTGGTGTAATAATGCTGTACTACAATAATGATAACAACACTGGACAACAATAACACCTATCAGAAGTTTTAGCTAAATGACATAACACCTGTGGACAAAATAATCACAAATAATAGATACATTAATGACGTTAAAGAACAACAAATAATGGACTAGGTTACAAAACAAGACAAAGTTCACGCTAGCAGTCGTAAATTTACTTAATTATCAAGTCAATTACGAATGCTAACCGAACGGAACGTACTTTTAGGTGATGATGAAATAACCACAAAAGTAGCCCTCCCAACCTCCCACTAATGATGAGGGTGAGCAAACATATTGATGGAAGGGTGCCTGTTGACTCTGGAATACTAAGCAGGACACATATACAAATCAAGTGAAAATAGCTTAACCTGTATAAATTCCGCTCCGGTGTCCTTGGTGGCTTGGTCCAGATGCTTGGCTCCACTTCAGGATTCTTCAAAAGATGGTATGGATCAGCTTTACTGCATTTCGGGCTGACCAGGAATCAGTCCAAGTTGGATCCTCAAAGGTGCTGCTCCAGAAGAGTGATGTGAAAAATTCTTGCCCTACTACTGATGTATGTTGACAAGTGAATCTGAAAAAAAAATTCTTCAATCTGACACTGAGATTAGTTCATTGGAGCCCTATAGTGCGTGAAGCACATGAACAAGGCTCTAGCTTGCTGATTTATGTGGCTGAGTGCCATAATCTGTTTCCTTGAATGAATATCTGGAATGTTGAATTAAAGTTCTTTGGTGTGTTTTTTGTAACTGCACACAGATCTACTACATCACACATTTCACCTAGCGCGGTGTGTGGCTGAGACGTGAGCTTCTTTGTTATCGTTGATGGTCGCCATCTTGTTGACCTTGGACAATGTCGTTCTTTGTCTTTCACACTTTGTGTTAAATCTCTATCTTCTCATGAAATGCGAATCACTGCTGTATTATTCGTTTCTCTAACACTTTTCACTGCTAAATACTGTACTGACGAAACATTCTCCCTTGATCGTATCTGGGTTCACACAAACGGACGTAGACCCCAAGTGCCAAGAGCCGGAACTCACTCACTCAATGTCCGACATCTTGGTTTATGGTCTAGGGTTTATAAGATTTAGCAGAAATATCTCTGTAGGCTTGTATAAATACTGTACAAGTTTTTCGTGCACACAACAAAAGTTCAAAGCGTCCTTAGAGTACAAGATCACTTTATTACAGCACAGTCCTCACCGTGGTTGCCATCGTACACCGCCAGCTATTGCCTTTCAGCGTTCTGTGTACGACCATCCCACCCACTGTCTGTCCATAAAGAATAACTGCACAACTAATCGTTATTTGTTCATGCTGTTGCTGCACACTAGACTCTATACTTAGCTGCTAAACGATAATACCAGTTCTAATTACTTACGCACATCACACTGGTAGAAACGTATCACGGCGTGTCTCTCGATCCGCCATTCTTATCAGAAATATGGGGTCAGCTCCCTCACCCCAACTGGTCGATATTTGCTGGCCCATCGTCGGTTGTTAACTTCGGGGTACTGCTTCTTCACTCACAGCTTTCGTAAACAAGAACACTCTTTCACAGTTGACTGCATCTGGAATAACTACAACCATCGCCAAACACTTTCAAACTCAGAACTTTCTCCAAATCACCCTTCTTGTCTCACGTCCCAGCTCGTACTGTTCCAGCGCACCGTTTTCCGGCTTTGACCTGGGCGCGTCATGTGACCAAATAACTCCGCCCCTTTCGTGCCCCGGTGTGTCGGGTTGGGTTTTCAACTCGTGTCTTAGTGTCATCAGTTTAACTTGCTCCGTTTATCTTATCCATCTCATGGCATACAGCACAATATTTAAAAAAAAAAGATAGGTGTATATCCTTTACAGGACATCGCTGTGAACCCTCAGCATTTTTGGCTGTTGGTGATTCCTTGACATGACAGCACAATTGCATAGATTTAATTTATTTTTAATAGTGATTTGCATTCGCAGATCACTTGGTTCAGTCGTTGCCTTTTCTTATGCAACTAGACTGTCAAACATGAAGACACGAGCAAACATAATGTGTCTCAATGTCCATGGAAAGCAACATAATGTGTTACCCTAGATGTTTACTAGTTTATATAAAAGTATCTCCATAAATACCGACTGTGTGACTTAGGGGATAGTGAGATGCATTGTTTCATATTTCCCCTTCAAACCAAGTCGAACGTTCGAAATCATGTGCGTTTACTACGATGGTAGCAGACGTTGGCTGTTCAGAAAGAAATGAAAAACTACTGAACTAACATTGTCTAGTAAATCACTAACAGCTAATAAATAATGGGGTTGATTGCAGCATCCTGTACAGGACCTGTAACTAACGTTATCTGCATTCGTGGATTGGGCTGGAGCCTAATTAAATGAAAAACCTAAAGCCTGTGGAGGAGACATTACCAAACTGGGCCTACTCCCAGCCAGTCCAAATTTGCTTACTCCCTGCCAGTCCAAACTGGGCCTACCCAGAGCCAGTCCAAAATTTCCTACTCCCAGCCAGTCCACACTGGGCCTACTCAGAGCCAGCCAGTCCAAAGTGGGCCTACCCAGAGCCAGCCAGTCCAAACTGGGCCTACTCCCAGCCAGTTACAAACTGGGCCTACTCCCATTGGTATTATGTGGGCTATGTTAAGTCAGTGGAACTTTACAACCATTGATATGTCAGTGTACAATATAAATTCACTTGCGGTAAGAATGGTGGGGACAACCACCGGATGGCGGGGTGGCCGCTGACTATGTTTCTAGAGGTTAGCTGACAATATGTTTAATTAACAGTCGCGGACCAACACAGACGGTGGCCATGAAAGGAGGCCAGTTACTAGACGGGGCAGTTATCTCTATAAAGTAGGTCATATTCATCAGCGGGTATGAGGGGCACACATGACCTCCCCTCACTGCTGCCCTACATTTTTTGCCATTTTTAGTCACATTCTTGTGAAGTCAACCATAGACAATATGGCGGAAGTCAAGAGGAAACCACCGTTGTATATGCCCCTATATAATCATGCTTTAAAACAAATGCAATCAAGTTAACGACGTTAATGCGGATTCCCATGGAAGGAGTAATCAGTAAGGGGTACCAAGTGCTACAGGTGATCGTAACCTTGCGACTATAGGCAAATTAAATGTTAAAAATAGATTAAATGTTGGTACTAGGAATGTGAGGGAAAAAATTAAATGTTAAAAATAGATTAAATGTTGGTACTAGGAATGTGAGAAAAAAATTAAATGTTAAAAATAGATTAAATGTTGGTACTAGGAATGTGAGAAAAAAATTAAATGTTAAAAACAGATTAAATGTTGGTACTAGGAATATCAGGACACTTACATTCTATGTCGTGTCAGGTCTTAGTCAGATATGACTGAGCTACCGTATGACAGTAGACGGTACTACCTTTTTCTGTCAGCGCCGAATGTTGGGCGGCGCTTACCAAACCCGACACCCCACATTGTGCCAACGGCTTCGGGCGGAAGAGCGCAATCGGGAGGGTACTAGCCTTATCCTGGTGCGAGGAAATGCAACCCAAAGACAAAATAAGTCATGGCAGGGCAGACCAGGCCCTATGCCTTGGTTGGCAGCTTGGTCGAAGCTCCGACAGGCGGACAGTTAGAGCATTGCTTTGCTGATCCGGCAGCTTCTGCAGCTTGTCTTGTTCCAGATGTATAGGTGTTAACTTTCCTCTGGAGTGAACTAGGCAGGCCGAGAGAGGGATCATGCTGCATGGGCAACACATGGTTTCTTTATTTTAGCCCAGGCTTTGTGCTATGGAGAGACTCACGCCAAGAGAAACGTTTAAACAGCTTTCATATGCGAATACTTGGTATTAAGTGGCAAGACAAAATCACAAATACTGAAGTATTGGAAAGATCAGGTTGTGTGACGGTGTATTCCATGCTCAGTCTTCGTAGACTTAGATGGATAGGACACGTTAGGAGGATGGATGATGGTAGAATACCAAAGGACATCTTTTTTGGTGAATTACAGACGGGTAGGAGATCTCAGGGTCGGCCTCTACTACGATACAAAGATGTGTGTAAGCGGGACATGATTGATACAGGCATTGATAATGCACAATGGGAGCACGTCGCCGCTGAACGTGTTGCATGGAGGGCAACTATCAGAAATGGAATAAAGACAAAGGAGAAAATGATTGCAGATAAAGCACACACAGAGCGTGAGAGACGTAAGATGGTGCAAAATGGTGGAAATGACCATGTTTTCACATGCACCTACTGTGGGCAAACATTTGCAGCAAGAATTGCCCTTACCAGCCACACTCGCCACCGCCATGGATCGTAGTTATTGCCATATGACAGTTATTAAGCCTTTTTGAAGCACAATGTACAAACTATCGTCTGTCAAGACGGAAAGGTGCCAATGACATTCTATGTTTCAACTATTAAATACCATTCACTCATTCAGTAGCATTTCCTTTTCAGAACCTCTCTCTCCCATTAACAACCTTCCGGAAAAACTCTCTGTCATAAGCAAGATATCCCGCGTCCGATACACACATCTGGAGGTCATCTGCCACATCCTGAGCCCTTCTTCTCTTTGCCCTTCCTTTTCCTCTCTTCCCGGACATATACCCCTCCACTATTATTCTCTCCAAACTTTTCATGATGTTTCAAGTGAGCAAAATATTTCAACTGTCTTTGTTTTATTGTCTTTGGTAGCCAATCTTCTTCAGTATTCAGATCTTGTAGTATGGTTGCGTTTTATTTTCTCTGTATTCAAGATATCCTTAGAATCCATCTATAACATATATATTCAAAAGTAGGAGAACACTACATGATGTGTGGACAGATACAGAGGCATCAAACGAGAGAAATACGTGACAGTCTTGTGTGGTTGCATGGAAGGGAATCAATGGATACATGCCGTTGCAGATGTCAAGACTTGGAGAAGTACATTTTAAACTGCATGAGGATCCGAACCTATCACCTCCAAATGACATTTACCTGACAGTGTAAATGAGCAAACCGTAATTACTCCTACTACAGGTCCGAGTGTCTGGAAAAAAGGGCACCCCCCCCCCCTCCGCCCCCTCTTCCCTGGTGCCCCATTGTCACAAAATAAAACCTTGCGTTTACCCAGTTGATTATTATAGAGGCTTTCTGATAAAACGGACTATCTGCCAGCGACAACTATTTTAACTAACAGTAAAAACAAATCGGATGTCAAAATCCCAGGACAATATTTGTAGCTGCACGTGTACATCTGGTCGACGGATTGGGACTACTCGGTGGTGAGTGAGACGGGTCCCTGCATCGCTTTGACAGTCTGTCAACATTTGAATACAGATGGAACCCGTGGGATCATGGTGGCAATCGGATGTCGGCCATCACATGTCGGGCAAAATTAACAGTTGCAGATGTGTAGAGGAAGTGAATGAGCTGAATCATACATCGCTTTGACAGATTATAAACAAGTCGGATTGGAAGCGGAAGTACTCAGCTCGGAAGAAAACAGTCCGTCTGTCAATTTATAGTTTCCGGAAATCAAGGAGATTGGCAGCTTGTTGGGGAAAACTGTTGTTGGGATCATACAGTAACTCGTTAGTTTGTTGGGGAGGTCAAAACAAGTGATGACAACTTTGACAGTGACTAAGCCAGGGAAAAGGGATTCTTGACAATGGATGATATGCCCAAATAACACCTGCAGGACGTCAACCATGTCACGTGACCAATTTTAGGTTTTGCCATAAACCATGATTGGAGATGGGGAGTTGACCAAAACCGTGGATTATGATGGACGTGTTTGTGGGAGAGCTCTACAGTGTTAGATTAATTTAAGATTAACTAGCATGTGTCGTTATGGCAAAGTGTAGTAGTCATCCCGGAATGAGGTGGTTTTGCATAAGGTAGTCAATATAGTCTATTAGATCTAATTAATATAGACTGTAGCCTTGTTAAAACTATAGTGTGATGATTAGCACTGTTAGTGGAAAACTAGTTAGAGTAGAATAGTGATATTGGCTCTGCTAGGGTGAATAGAATACTGAGGTTGCACTCTGTTTATTGGTCTTTCCTTATCATAGCCTGATTCGGACGTAGGTGAGAAGCTATAAGGCTCTCTGACAGAGTAGTTAGCTGTAAAATAACAGAGCAGGGTAATAAGCTTACACCCAGCCGGTAGGATCAGTGACTAGTGCTCTCACATGATGTGTTGGTTTTCCCACAGGTTCCCCACCAGTTACTAGGAAACTCAACACTGGTTTTGAAGAAGTGCACTCCAATTGGACGACCACCAGTTGGACTCTAAAATGATTCTTATTGATATGTTTACGCTGGACTCATACTCAGAAGGGTTCACCATGGCATGGCCCAGAAGAGCCAGCCAATACAACGACTCCTGCGTGGTATGGTTCACATAGGATGGGTGATAATTGTTGATATATCACACATCGGACAAACATTGTTTAAGGAACGAGAACATTAACGGATAAGTCACATCATGTGCTAGATTCCCGTGTAATATTACATATGACATATACTTGACCCTATATGAACACTAGTTAGGATCAAGTGTAGAAACATGAACAGTAAAACCTAAGTACACTACAAAGGATTTGTGCATTCTTTAGGACCGATAGGAACTTACAAAGTTAGTTGACAATCAGTCCGTAATCAATCTGTACTTACAAACAGTATCTATTTCGGATGATCATGAAGATGGATTACCAGGTGGCTACAGATGACAGTCAGTATCCGGCAAGAGGGTTTCGACACCGGGTGAGGTGCACTGGTTATGATTTAATGTGCTGTGGTGTGCCCTTGCAATGAAGAAACTATGCTATTATCTGAAAGTCCGATCATACACACAGTATAGAACACATCACGCATTTTCTTCGCATACACGTCTCATATACGTTACACTTTTCTTTTAATAAATTAATCTTTATTAATTTTTAGAAGCAAGAGTTGTTGAGTATGTTGCGTTGGGGAAGTATGAGAGGGGGCATAGTACGACAGTGAGAGAGTGATAGGAAAAGGTGTCCACGGGCTGATGGAGTGTGTTGGACGGAAGCTGGTGGATTCTCCAGGATATTGATAGGGAAAAAAATATTATAATGTGGGTGTTGACTCTCTTCACTCCAGGGACGACACTTTAAAGGAGGACACGACACCCATACGTATTCCGTGTATCACTCATCTTGATCATGTTTGCACAATCTGCAATACGGTGGGAGTTAAAAACACACATACAATAAAAATGTCCATTCTCCCTGAATGGCGCTCAATTATTTACAGGTTGACAACGCAATCAAGGCGCATGGAATCAAACAGATTCACTCCATAAACTAAAATAGAACAATGGTACATTACATTGAGCGTCGCTTGGATAATTTTAGCCATTGTTATTTCTGGTATCCTTGGACATTGCATACTGGACAAAATGGCAGGTGTTGATAATTAAAAGTGTTGTCTGAGTGATGTCGGGTTAAATGTAAGTGTTTTAAATATGTGGAAGCGAACTATGCCTACAACGTTCTGATGTCGTCAACTGATAGACAGTCAGAGTGGTGGTCATAACATTGTGTGTACAGTTGTCATTCTCGGGTGTCTGCTCAATTGAACTAAGTGTTTTGTGCTCGTAGATCTAACACACAGATCTATCAACTGGTTGTTGGCACTTGTTAAGTTAGTTTCTTATCCTTTATAGGGCGTCGCAATCAGCACCATTTATGAATGCATGCCTGCATTTCTTTTACAGTGAGTAAATAACTTTTATAAATGCATGGCTGCATTTATTTTACAGTGACTAAATAATCTTTATGAATGCATGCCCGCATTTATTCTACAGTGATTATTTGATGTTTGATAGTCTACCAACAAGTTTAGCTGGGTTTTTTTATTTTTAAAAATTTCTTTAAATTATATGAGATGTTCTAGCAATTTTATCTACAGTATTTGTGGATGAAGGGTAGTGAATAGCATTTCACAATGCCGACATTCCAGGTTCACATCACCACATGCGTTGATTTTTACAGCGGTAAGAGCAGAAGCCCTTCAGAAAGCAACCTCAACCAGGATGTTAACTCTTGAATCGCTCAAAGCTTCCCCGTAGATGTCCGCGGGGGGGGGGGGGGGGGGGGGGGAAACCATTATGAATGCATGGCTGCATTTCTTTTACAGTGACTAGGCCTCCGTGGCTAAAGTCTTGCGGACGCGATTTGTGAGCTCGCTTACCTGCGCTCGAAACACATCTGTGACCGATATGGCAGCAGACCATGTCGCGCTGGGTTTTAACGTGTTGGTATGGGAGCCTTTGTTCAGAGAGCAATGGCAAACTATTGAACGTAAATTTGCCAAAACATCAACAACAGCAGTAAAAAGCTGTTAGTGAAAGCGATGTCCCGTAAATAGGATATTCGAAAAAAACAAAAAAACAATAATCTTCATGAAAGTATGGCTGCATTTCTTTTACAGTGACTAAATAACCTCTATGAATGCGTGGCTGCATTTCTTTTACAGTGAATACATGGCCGCATTTCTTTTACAGTGAGTAACTAACCTTTATGAATGCATGGCTGCATTTCTTTTACAGTGACTAAATATACCGCGGAAGTGGCTATCTTAAAAGTCAGATTTCTTAAGTATAAATTTGACCAAACGGTGGTCGTTCAGAGCAATTAATACAGATTGACAGGAAAGATCAGTGGCAAAGGTGGTAGAGACAGCCCAGGATAAATGATGTTTGATAGTCTATAGTATGTCCACATTTGTTTGCTTTCATTCACGATCAATTATTTTGAAAACTGTCTGTTGCATCGTTATGAAATTTTTCCAGCCGTCTTATATTTACCCCCATCCAAGGAATATGTCTTTGATAGGTCCAAAAACAACTTAAATCATTTAAAGCGGCGACATTCCTTTGATGTTTTGCTTCACAACTAGTGATTTCTCGCTAACAAAGTTATTTTTACGGTAATGTGAGACCTGCCAATTCTGATGACACACAAAGGCGTATCCGGATTCGTATGGGAGTGGGTGCAATGAAAGAACTAGCTTAAAATCGACAGGGTCTGCTGCATTGCACCGGGTTTTTATCCCATATGGCTCAGTTTCTTGCCGCAGCGCGGAAAGCGTCGCACAAAGCACGAACTCCGTAGCTCCAGCGACGACCCTCGGGAGTCTCCGAAAAAATGCACTCGTGAAATGAAGGACGCGGCCCGGAATCGAACATACAACCTTCGGAGCCCGAGTCAGACGGCTTGACCACTTCACCACGGAGAATCCCGAGAGGGGTGCAATGTGTAATATTAGTAAAGACAGAGAATTTACAGAGGCACGGGGTAAATAATTTGTAAATTAACAGGAAAGTAGAAGGAATATATTTCTTACCTTATTTTTCATTTCCTTATTGTTTCTTCAGCTGATGCTGATGCTGTAATGTTTAGGGCCTGCAATTCGTCTGAATAGTTGGAGCAAAATATCCCAGTAAGTGTGTACGTAGATTAAGGTCTGCGATCTGCTCAGACATTAATCTGTGTCGGACGATTCCAGTAGGTTGATGATTGCTCTCGGTTGTATAAAATTCAATCCATCCTTTCTCCAATAGTCCTCTTCCTCTTTTAACACATGGTCATGACGTTTTTTCCAGTAACTTTTATCATTATTTAATATCGCGGACGGACAGACAGACAGACAGACAGACAGACAGACAGACAGACAGACAGACAGACACAGACAGACAGACAGACAGACAGACAGACAGACAGACAGAAAGGTAGGTAGGTAGGTAGGTCGGTCGGTCGATAGGCAGAAAGGTAGGTGGGTGGGTGGGTGGATGGCTGACTGACTGGCTGACTGGGTGGGTGGGTGGGTCGGTGGGTCGGTAGGTGGGCCGGCCGGCAGGCAGGCAGGTAGGCAGGCAAGCAGACATATAGATAGATAGATAGACAGACAGATAGATAGATAGATAGAGAGAGAGAGAGACAGACAGACAGACAGACAGACAGACAGGCAGGCAGGCAGGCAGGCAGGCAGGCAGGCAGGCAGACAGACAGACAGACAGACAGACAGACAGACAGACAGACAGACAGACAGACAGACAGACAGACAGACAGACAGACAGACAGACAGACAGACAGATAGATAGATAGATCCCCGCCAGGAGCCAGCTTGTTTATTTATACAATCACGTTTCATGAAAGAATCCACAGTTTGACGACACCTCTGAACTACCCCATATAAATTCCCTCAGTCTCGAAAAGCGAAAACCGCGCAGACAAATTTCAAAAACAGCGGAGGTGTGTCTTGTTGAAGCGGTAATACTCTTAAAATGATGGAATGAATGTGGGGGCAATAAAATATATACCACATATAAACAAACATTGAAATCTACTGTACAGTCTCCAGAACAAAAATTTTTTGTTGGGTGGACATAATTATAAGGTTATATGCTAAACCTCATCATTTTCCCTCAGTTGGTTACTGAGATATTGAATTTTATATTGAGGCAACAAAAAACAAAAAAAAACAACACTATACCTACAACGATGCCATGACGGGGCATCATCAGCAGAATTGATCCGGAACATACAGAGCCGAGATTTGTGGGGATGTGAACGCCTGCTTCACTTTACAAGACACATAATGATGATGGCACACTGTAAAACTGCAAAATATTAAAGCAAACATTGTGTGATAGAAGAGCCGATCACATATTACACGTTGATTGGGTTTGAAAGCGTAAATATACAAAGGACGATAAGAACGTTGTACACCGTAAATTTGTTTCGGAAACTCATTCATTCAGTAACATTTTGCAGACCCTCGCGCCCATAAAAAAATTCCGGAATACTTCTCGGTCAAAAGCAAGATGTCCCGCTGCCAAACGGTAACTCAAGGTCTAACCATAAATAACAGCAAAACAACTCGTTGGTCCAGAGGAAAACCATTTGACAAATTGCGAAAGCATTGATAACTCGAAGCCGGCTGACGTGATCATTCCAGCAATATTTATTTCCGACTAGCAGCTTGTGCTCCATATGAATAAAAAGATTAATAATATAAATAATAATCAAGATACCGTTCTTGTACAGCCAAGAGGGCCGGTATCATAATAATAACCATAGTCGCACACAGCTGAAACTAGTATTTAAATTCTTACGACGTCTTATCAGCTAACGTCAGCCTCATTGCTTCTTATGGTTTGACCGTCCTATCACCTTGGCCATTCTCGCCGAGTTGGTCCTAATTCATACTTCCATGGCCTGTGGTTGGTCCGGACCGAGAAGAATAATGGTTTAAGGATTTAGCTCTTCTACGAAGTAGTTCCTAGCTATCACTGCCATCTCTTTCAGGTTTGTTGATAATATCTCTCTGTGAACAAACTCATGCTGCCTTCCGTGCCGCCAGTGCAATGTCTAACTGTTGTTGCTAAACTATCGCTGTGACGTTTCTACCTTCTCACGTCACACTTGGCGACTTTTTCTATGTCTTGTTTTGAGATTATTTCTCCGATTCATTATGACCTATCTATTACGTCATTCATTCTGACTCGCTACTTGGCACCGCGCCGATACATTCATTTGGAGATTATCTGCCACATTCTGCGCCCATCTTCTCTTTGGCCTTCCTCTTTCTCTCTTTCCAGGCATATACCTCTCCATTATTGTTCTCTCCAAACTTTAATACATACATACATCATTTACATAAAAACTCAGTCATACACCCACACAAAAACACACTCCCTAAAACACACATACCGGTATATCCATTCGCAATCACAAAGCCACTAACAAACATTCACTCATGCATACATACTCCCCCGCCTCTCTCTCTCTCTCTCTCTCTCTATCTGTCTCTCTCTCTCTCCTTCTCTCTCTC
The DNA here is from genome assembly GCA_014155875.1 of Cepaea nemoralis. Taxonomy (NCBI): domain Eukaryota; kingdom Metazoa; phylum Mollusca; class Gastropoda; order Stylommatophora; family Helicidae; genus Cepaea; species Cepaea nemoralis. Next base: position 78,694 of record JACEFZ010012190.1, read on the forward strand.
TCTCCTCTCTCTCTCTCTCTCTCTCTCTCTCTCTCTCTCTCTCTCTCTCTCAGACATAAAAAATTGCAATGCTCAAAACACCATCCAACCACGCATCTCATTCGCGCTCTATCTCTCTTTCTCTCCCGAATGTAAGACGGGCCTGCGTGCCCAATTTGTAATTCTTGCAAAATAAAGTTCAAAGTTCAATTCTCTCTCTCTCTCTCCCCTCTCTCTCTCTCTCTCTCTCTCTCTCTCTCTCTCTCTCACACACACACACACATTTTGTCTCTCACTCACACACACACACACACACATCATGTCTGTCTGCTAACGCCCTCGCTTACTCTCATCTTGAGCATTTAAAAGTTCTGGTTCCCTAAAGAACAATTATGTACTATTAGCGCAGAGATTTCTTTACTCGATTTCTATAAATATACAGAATGTCTCTGTAGGTTATCTTGTTCTTGTCCCTAATTGTTTCCTGTTTGGTCTGGAACAGTTACTGGCGATTGTAATCTTCCCGTTTTATCACCTGCTGTTTGACAGAAATGTGTGCTTTTTGTTTAAGGATTGTATTTATTAGCGGGCACGTTGGTGTGGGATGTGGGATTTAATGTATGAGAATATTTGCTTTGTTTGTCTAGGGGATCCCTGATGGGATGGATTTAGATTCTCACTCACTTTACCAGTTGAGATGATCATGGAATTCTACCACAAACACAAGAAGGAAAATACGTCACTTTTTTTTATAACTGTGTCTATGCGTACTTCTCCATTCCCACTAGATCACCTTTTGAATTTTATATAGTATTAGAGCACATCGATTGTTTACCACATATAGAACAACCACTGTTGAAGAAACATCAACAAGCAATTGACGTAAACATCAACATTTGGACAAACAGTTAACTATTGAATGAAATCAAGATCTGTAGTAACATATATATATATATATATATATATATATATATATATATATATATATATATATATATATATATATATATATATATATATATATATATATATATATTTATATATAATACTGAATTTCCGGAACAGGCATGGGATGATATGCAATATCTTCTTCTTCTTCTTCTTCTTCTTCTTCTTCTTCTTCTTCTTCTTCTTCTTCTTCTTCTTCTTCTTCTTATTATTATTATTATTATTATTATTATTATTATTATTCAGCGTTCCGAGCCATTGAGGTTCTTTGCTGCAGATATAAGCCGTCTCCATTCGTCTCTCTGGTTGACCTTCTCTTGCCAGTCACTGATTCCAAGTGCTTGTAGGTCTGTATATATATTATCTCTCCACCGTCTTCTTGGTCTACCTCGGGGTCTACGGTCATTTATTTCCTGAGTGTAAGCGAGTTTTGTTTCCCTATTATCTTCCATTCTTTCTATATGCCCAGCCATTGTAGTCTATTAGCCTTTATGATATCAGTGATTAACGGGGACTTATACACATCATAAATGTCTGTGTTACTTCTTCTTTTCCACTCTCCACTTTGTGTATCCCTAATGGGCCCAAAGATGCGTCTTAAAACTTTGTTCTCAAAGGTTTGTAACAAGGCTTCGTCTCCTTTCGTTGTACTCCAGGTTTCAGAGCCACACAGCACAACTGGTCTGATCAGTGTTTTGTATATTGTGATTTTGGTGTTACGAGATAGCGCATTTGATTTTAGTAGATGTTGTAGTGCATATTATATCTTATTTCCAGAATTGATTCTAGTTTGTATTTCTTCCCTTATGATGTTAGAGCAGTTGAAGATTGTACCCAGGTAGTTGTATGTTTCCGTTCTTTTAAAGGTCATATTATCTATTTGTATGTGGCCAGAGTTTATAGCCATTCCTTCTCTTGAAATTACCATATATTCTGTCTTATCTTGGTTGATAACCAGCCCCATCTGTTGGGCTTTTTCCTTTAAGTGAATCAATATTTCTCATGTCTTTTGTTCATTTTCCCCTATAATATCTATATCATCTGCATAACTAAGGAGCTTGGATGTTCCTCCAACATCATATTCCTCCTTTACCTTCCTTACAACTTTCTCTAGAGCTAGATTGAAGAGTAGAGGCGATAGTGCATCACCCTGTTTCAAGCCAGATGTTATTTGGAAAAGGTCTGATTTCCTGCCTTTATATGTTACTATATTATAAGTATCTTCCATGCATAGTCTGGTCATGTTGATTAACTTCCTTGATATTCCAAATTCCTGCATAGCATTCCATAGACTATTCCTATGGACACATTCATAAGCCTTTTTAAAATCCACAAAAATGTTATGGATATCTCTTTTATATTCCCAATTCTTCTCGGCTAAGAGAAGATGAATATCTAATAAGATGAATAATGGTCGTAAGATGAATATCTGATCTATTGCTGATCTGTTGTGTCAAAATCCGCCTGGTTGTCACCTAATATGTCTTCTGAATATATATGCAATATCATAGAAACATTAAAATGTGATAACCCCATTGTCCCAAAAATCACTGCTCTTTCAACCAAAACATCAACCACTATTTGTTTCTAAAACCATTAACAAATTTACAGATGTAGAAAACAATGGTCTGAGTTAGAAGAACCAAGCATATAAAACCAACATAATTCGGTACATCTTAACTAGACTAATTATGTAGTCTTTCTTTTCCTTTAGGTGTTGCTGTTGATTATTCTTCTTCAATGTGTAGCAGATAATGTCCCTATCATCCCGGGTCTGATATACTAATCACTCACTGTGACCTGCTCTTACAATATCCACTGAAAATCTCCTCCAGAGAACATTATAATTCGAAATAGCCAGGAATAGAAATAGAACATAATCCCCATCCTCAAGGGGCTGAATTCACGACTACTCTGTGCTAATGGGCTCTGTGTCCTATTGAAATCGAGGCCTAGGTCCGTCAAACTTTCAGGAAGTCCTATTCAGCTAAGCAGAAGGTATTTCCATACATCATCATATACGATGAAAACGATGACGACCGTACAGCAGCTCTGCTTATATTATCAGATTCTCGATTTGTGGTTCAACAGGCTGGTTCACACACCCTGTCTCCAGTCTATAGGCCATCCCACACTTGATGATAGGGCAATCAGGCCGACATGGGACCAGCATAGAGTCATACGTTGGTATATCCATTGCATTCGCAGGAACATACACTGTTTAGCAATACTAGTTGGCAGCTTCTGGGACTATGTCCAGGATCGGTCTGCACAGGCAAGGAATTACGAAGAATAAATCCAGCACACAAACTGGGAGTTGCAGACAGTCGGATAATTATTTCTGCTGTGTATGTATACACATTTTTTCCACTAATTTCTTTTAGTGTCTTTCAGTGTCTTTGGATTGGTATTCAGGTCTAAGACCTTGTGTTGAACTTGCTTCTTTCATGGTCTTTCAGTGTCTTCCCATTGGTGTTCATATCTAGGACCTGGTGTTGATTTTGCTGCTGTATGACTGGTGTCGAAGGATAATACTCTTGAGTATTTGAAACTGGGACTGTCCCTTAGTTTCGTTGACCTTGCTGACTGATGGTGCGTCAGGCGGTACCTCCCAGAAGTAAAGGCAGACGATACTCTGGTGTCGGTGTACTCTGTATCTCCGTTTATCTTGATAGACATTTAGATACGGAATTCCGTCCTGGGTATTCCAACTGAAGTCGGAATATCAATCGCGTCGTGTCAGTTATCTTCGTCCATGTCTTTTGCTGGCTAAGACAGCTAATAAGTGCAGCAGTCAACATTGTTTTCTCGGTCCAGACTGTAGGTATATCCTTGTATTCATGTACCACTCAAAACAGGCTTTTAACCCAGGATCCTGTTCGGTGGTAATGTCCAAAACACCACCTGCCTTTCCAGAGCTGGGAATGACAAAAGAACACAAATCCCAAGCATTAATACAACTTTGTGTTATGTTAACATTTTCACAACACAAATACAAGAACAAAAGGAGGGAGACTTTTTCCCATCCCTCGTTGCTGATTTTAGAGTTATTCTAACTCTAAATATGAGTAAGGTATCTCTTTACTCAATATTCTTATCTTAGCTTGTTACTGGGACTATTTGATGGATCTGAGACATTCTAACCATCCCAATCATCTTGATATCACACCTGTCCTACTATGACAAGAATCTCTGAGACATACGCCTTTTCCCCAGGACTCCTCGTCTTCTTTCATTAGCTGTATCAGCATTAGGCCAACGGCCATCAACCATACCATTCAACATTATCTTCTTGTGTAGTGACATACACAGGGCTTCTTACATCATCCCATCATGTCCCCATTGGGGTAACATTAAAATGTATGCTCCAGCAATAAATAACAATCTTGAATAGAATACATAAGTTTTACATAACATAGAATACATTATGAATCCCTATATACTATCAATACTAATATAAGAATAATAATTAACAATCACAGAGGCCATTCATGAATACTTCTCCCACTCATCCAACCATAAGACCAGACTAGATAGTCTTCGTCCACCATGCATATAAGCCAGCATGGATTAATGAACGCTGTGGGTATATACTCACCAATTGCTTCGATTGTAAGAATTGTGTCATATTTATGGAATACTTCTGCTAACAGGGTAAGTGTGTTGAACGTTGTTGGCAATTTTCTGAACATAAGATTAATTCCAGGCGCCTACAACCATGATGTAATGTGGACTGAATGCACGTTCCTTCTCAGACATTCAAATATATATATCATGCGATTTCTTTCTTTCTTTCTTGAGATTGTACTTCTCAAACATTTCATTTCTCTTGCATACTTATGAAAGGATTACATGTCTATCACACATATTGTGTGGTTACTAAACTGTTAACCAGAAGATGTACAGTTGTAATGGCACGATAGTTCAAGTTACAGATTAGCAGAACGATTTCTCCAACATGAACCGGTCCATAAGATGCGTTAATAATATTATTCATTCGCATAGAGATAAAGTTGGTGAAATGTCCTTAGAGTGAACACTCTACAGCACAAAGAATATTTGCTGAATTATAGGCGTTGATAGTGAGATAGCTTCATAATGCATAGAAGAAGTTTAACATAGGAATTTGAAACTGTATAGCATAGGAAAATTGACATCGAGGCAAAACGTGGCTTCTTAGTAGAAAATATTCACTCAGGCCATCGGTTACATGAATTGTTGATTTATCATTTTAACAATTCTTAATTAAACACATTGATTTATGTAACTTATCAAAAGACATGATTACACATTCATAATGCATTTTCAACGTACCTAGGCTCCAGAGATTAATATTATTTTGGGCTATTTGCCCTCCCCGTCGGGGAGGCTTGACGTGTGCGTTCTTTGTTCTGTGACTGACCTGTGTGGACTAACCCTTTGTTAAATCTAGCGTCACGTCTGGCCGGGTACTCGAGAAATCATTGGCTTTCTATTTGAACTTAGATGACGTCACAGAGGTCAAGAAATGTGCCTTTTCTCCCCCCAAAGTATGGTACTTAAAAGTCAATACTAGGAAATTGTAGAGACGCTACAATTATATTACAGTTGGTGTAATGGTTATAAGTTGGTGTAACTAGGGTTAGAATTAAATTGTAAAAAGACACAGATTATGGTCGTCACTAGGAAGGACGAAATACCACAATGTAATATACAAGTAAATGGGAATATTCTTCAACAAGTGAGCAGGTACAATTATCTCGGAACAGTAATAACATCTGATGGGAGATGCCTTGAAGAGATTAGAACAAGGAATCGCCATGGCAAAAGTAGCCTTTATCAAGATGAAAAACATATTACCAATAAAAAGATGTCAATTGAAACGAGAAAAAGAGTGTTGAGATGCTACATTGAACCTGTACTTTTGTATGGATGTGAAGCGTGGACAATGAGCAGTCAGGCTGAAAAACATCTGATGGCTGTAGAGATGTGGTTTTTGAGGAAAATGCAAAGAATACCATGGACAGCCAGAAAGACCAATGAACAAGTCCTTCAAGAAACAAATGAAGATCGTAAATTGATTAGAGAAATTAGACGTAGACAGTCAAAATTTTTTGGGCATGTTATGAGAAGAAATGGATTGGAGAATTTGGTGACAACTGGTAAGATCGAGGGGAACAGACCAACGGGAAGACCTAGAAGCAAGTACCTGGATGGCTTGGCCTTGTGGCATGGTCGAGACAGAAACACGGAGCTGATCCACGACTCTGGTGATCGAGTGAGATGGCAGAACATGACCGCCCACGCTTACCGGCATGGCACATGATGGATGGATGGTAATGGTTATGATGTTACGCTGACAATTGTACTAACACGATAGGGCGAGGGTGTTATGTTAGCGCTCGTTATTCGCTACGGGAAGGAAGGATTGACAATCTATCCTTGGGTACACTCCGGCCTATAGAATGCGACGGTCATAACACTGTACGTGCCCACAGCAGGCTCCTATTCAGTTAGTTGCTTGTCCTTTACATTACGCTGCGGTTACACGCCCCCCCCCCCCCCTCCCCCTCCCCTTCCTATTTATTGGATGTTTGTGATTTAGTATGTAATTTTACATTCAGCAGTTTGCCAATGCAGATCTCTCTCTCTCTCTCTCTCTCTCTCTCTATCTCTCTCTCTCTCTCTCTCTCTCTCTCTCTCTCTCTCTCTCTCTCTCTCTCTCTCTCTCTCTGTATGTGTTTCTCTATTTCTCAAATACTCTTTTTCTGTCTCCCTCAATGTCTCTCTATTTCACTGTTTCCCATTAAACAGACCACCGGGACAAGATGATATATGTAACCGTGTCAGTCCATTGAGAGTGGTTATAGCTGTGATCCATGGTTTAACAATCCATTGTAAAGTTGCTACGGTAGAAATCTTCGCTTTGTTTTTAACACACAATAAATTAATAATTTCAACAAAGAGTATAACTCACCCTATTTAAGAACTCTTCAACACAGACGCAAGATGGATAATTTTCTGAATGCTTCCACATTATTTAATTCAGAGCGTTCAAAATGGTTATACAGCTTATTCAGCCATCTCGGAACTCATACTATTGGGTAGTTGCGTATAAAAACATGACTAATTACTTAACAATTAAAACAACTATCTACACTCCGGCTCCTAGAACAGAAATCACTTCAAAGATGTTTCCCTGCTCACAATTAACTAACCTACCAGATGTAACCCTTAACTGACCTCAACAAATGGAAGCATGATCTAAAAACCGAACTGCCGTTGTCAATGTTTTTGTTGCTACCCTGACGTATTGCTGCCACGAAGACGATGTGCGTCTATGTGCAGTGCTTCTTTGGTCTCCTCCATCAAATAGGAGAAAACCAAAGACATAACCAGCGCTACATCCGACCTCCCATTATTTCTTTTATAACACTGCTCTGTTATATATACCAAATGAACTAATTAAAGCAGCAAGAGAAGTAGGAATAGCATGGCTACATAGACTATTCAGCCATGTTTGGGTAGAACGACAGACACCACGAGACAAGGGAAACGCCATAATTATCCCAATTTGGAAAAACAAAGGCAGCAAAAAAGACTGCACAAAATACCTTTCGGGTCATACTGGGAAAATATTTAGCAAACTTCGTGAGAAAAGATTAGATCCTCAGCTAAGTGAAACACAACTTGGATTTAGGAAATACTAAGGATGCACAGATGCCATTTTTGCCCGTAGACAACGTATAGAAAAATCAATTGAATTTAATGAAACACTCTACTTAGCCTTTGTCGACCAAGAAAGTTCATTTGCAACAAGTATTTAGAAACCGGCTGTGGGAAATCATTAAACAATATGGAGTGAGTACACATCTAACGAACCTATGTAGAAGCTTATACAACAGTGAATGCATAGTGAGAGCAAGAGGAGGACATTCAGAACTCGTCACCATAAGATCCGGAGTACGATAAGGTTGTGTCCTCTTGTTCATAATCTATATCGACAACATATGTAAAGAAACCAGCCAAACAGAGACCGCAAGAACACCGCATGACGAGAACACAGAAGAAGAACCATGTGCAAATTACACCATTAGAGACCTCCTGTTTGCGGATGACCAAGCACTAATAGCTGAATTACAAGACCACGTGAATAGTCTAAACAAAATGTGTAGGAAACATATTATGAAAATTAGCGCAGGTAAAACAGACCGGTCTCCGTGGCTAAGGCCTTGCGAATGCGGTTTGTGAGCCCATATACCCGGGTTCGAAACATAGCGGTGCTGGTTTTTTTCGAAAAAGGTATAGGTGCCGGTCGTTCAGAAAGCAATGGCAAACTACTGAACGTAAAATTTGCCCAGGAATCACGAACGGCGAAAATGCTGGGGTTGACTGCTACGTCCTGTGAAGAACATGCAAATAAATTCTTTAAAACAAACGTAATGACTATAACTAAAGAAGAAAACAAAACATAAACTCACCAAAGCAAACATCCCCTGAAACAAGTAAAGAGTTTCAAGTACCTAGGAAGTATAATATCATCAAGTGGCAAATCAGAAGACGAGATCGAAAATAGATGAAATAAGGCAAACCAACTCATTGGACAAATTGTACCTATACTAAAGAACACACATGTATCAATAGCTACTAAGAAAGCACTTTACAACACATTCTTCCTACCAACTCTATGCTACCAATGCCAAACCCGGACAATGACAGAAAAAGAGAAAAGAAAAATCACAACACGAATGAGATTCATGAGAAGAATACTCAATGTATCAAGAAGAGATCAGATCAGGACTAAAGTGGGGGTTATAGCAGCATTAGATTTTATTAGAAAGCAGCAAATAAAATGGTTTGGCCATGCAAGTAGGTTACCAACTAACAGTATACCACAACAAGCAATGATGTATAGACCAAATTGAAGCAGAGAAAGAGGCCGACCACGTAAACGATGGACGGATGGAATAGCAGATTCCATGGGAATCTCGCTACATGAAGTCCATTAGCGGGCACTCTCTCGCTGTTTATACTTCACCTCGACACCGCAAGGTACAAGAGAAACCAGATGAGATGAGATGAGATGAGACTGCTTCTTTATCTGTCTGATACACTGCCTCACCTATTTTCTTTATATCTCTTTGTCTCTCTGTTTCTCTGTCTCTCAGTGTTTCTGTTTCTCTATATCCATGATGTTCTGTCACTATCTGTCTTTCTCATACCCATATGTCTATCTGTTTTTTGTTCTCTTTCTATTTATCCCTGCCACTCTCTCCCTTCCCCCATCTTTGTCTTGCTCTGTCTCTAACACACACACACACACACACACACACACACATACACACACACTCACTATTTGTCTCTCACTCTATAGAACTCTATACTATCTCTATCTAACTCTATGCTACCTTTCTATAACTCTATATTATCTATGTCTATAACTCTAAGCCATCTTTCTGTATACAACTATATACTGTATCTCACTGCATACAACTCCATACTATCTCTCACTGTATACAATGCTATACTATATTTCACTTTATACAACTCTAGGCTATCTCTCACTGTTTACAACACTATACATCTCTCACTGTATACAACTCTATACTATCTCTCTATATAAATGTATACCATCTTTCTACAACTCTATACTATCTTTGTTCAACTTTTTTCTATCCCTCTAACAAAATATACTATATCAACATACAACTATTAATATAAACAACCTGCTTTGTGCTGATGACATGGTTTTGATTGCTGTAAAGGCAACGCGGTTACAAAAAAGCATAGATACAATTGCAACAATTATGATGAGAATAAGAAACCAGATTAAGCCAGCAATTAATGATGAAAAGTGTGGATTTGTGGAGGGGAAGGGCACAAACAAAGCTATATATATTCTCAGGACACTATTAGAAAGAGCTATAGAAGTAAAATCACTTATGTACTTATGCTTCATATACTACACACAAGCGTGTGACAATGCAAACATCATCATCATCAAGTGCCCTGCCAGCTGTCGTAGGCGTTCATGGCTCTTCTCAGATCTCGGTCGTTGGTGTTCTGGATCAACTCTGCTGACGGTATTCCTCCATGTCACCGTCCCAATCCATCACCTCTGTCAATTTCCTTGAAACCACTATTAAATTAAATTAAACCCTACATGCCTCACGACCTCCGTGTACTACAAACCTACTGATGCTCACGGTTTCCTCCTGTACAGCTCATCTCAGCCCAAAAGCTGCAAAGATTCCATCCCATATTCCCAGCTACTCCGCCTTCGTCGTATCTATCAGGACGATAATGACTTCCTCGAGAGAGCCCACGAAATGCTGGACTTTTTCCGCAGACGGTCCTACCCAGAGGACGTCTTGTCCACAGCTTTCTGTCGTATAACCCAGGTCTCGCGGGAAATGTCCCTCGCCAAACATACGCGACCTCCGAACAATGAACCCAAGCTTATCCTCATCCACATGCCTGTGCCATCAAGCACATTTTCCTGAGACACTGGTCCATCTTGGAATCCGATCCAACCACTCGTGAGGTATTCTCCAATGGCCCCAGGGTAATCTTCCGCCGTAACCAGAGCCTCAGAGACCACCTTGTGCATAGTCGCCTCCCCACGGTTACTTCATCCGTGGGCACATTCGAATGCCATCGTAAGAACTGTCAGACATGCCCATACGTTGTTCAGACACCAGAGATTGCATTTCCCAGAGGCACCTTCACCTTGAAAGATTCTTTCACTTGTACATCCCGCAATCTGATTTATGTTATCATCTGCAAACGATGTGACATGAAATACATTGGCCAAACGGGCAGACGTCTTGCTGATCGTTTTAGAGAACACCTCAGAGACATCAATCAGGGCGCTGACATACCTGTCCCCAACCATTTCAATTCCTCCAACCATAATGGAGTCGACGATGCATGTGTCACCACATTAAAACCCTGCTTCTCCAATAGCTCAGTCAGAATTAAAATTGAATGCCAGCTAATCAACAATCTGGGATGCATCCATCCAGCAGGTATCAATGCTATTGTGGACGCTACGGTATAACTGTGGCATCTTCCCCAATTGTTTACACTATCTACCATTATGCTGCCCCCCCCCCTCCCCATATCTAGACCTCACTGTCCCCACATCCCTATATTTTCATAGCAGACTGTTCACATATTTTTGGCTACTTAAATCCTTTTTGTCACCCCACTTTTAATTCTGCTAGCCAACGAGCGCCTTCGCAGCTGGCCAAGTCACCTTGTCTGCCCCACATAGCACAGTGATAGGTCGTGTGTGTGTTTTTTCGTTGTTTGCTGTATTTCGTTGTTAGCTATGTGTTGCCATTGACAAAGATTCTGAGAATCGAAACGTCTGTGTATCGTATTGTACGCGTTCGTGTGTATTTTATTTTATTTTATTATTCATTTTATATATTTATTGAGTGCTTCTGATTTCGGATTTTCACCTGTATTTCGCGATACGTAGATCTCCTTGTAAGGTATGTGCAACGTTGTTGTTTGTTTAGTACGTTTTTTTTCTCGCAGGAGTGTATATACCCATTTGTTTCCAATCCATCCAGCATCATTTCACTTGGTCTGCCTCTGCCTCTCTTCCCCTGGATCTTTCCAGTTGTCACGATGTTCTCCAATGCTTCTCTTCTCATCACATGACCGACGAAAGATGTTTGTCTCTTCCTTATTGTTGTATATAATGTTCTAGTTTCATTAGCCTGTATCAGGCAGTCGTTGTTAGTTACTCTGGCAGTCCAAGGAATTTGCAACATTCGTCTCATGAACCACATCTCTGTTGCTTATAATTTCTTCTTAATTTGTTCATTTACATTCCAAGATTACCTGCCATACAGCAAAACTGGTTCTACATAGCATTTCAGCACTCTCTTTCTTACATTAAGTGATAGTGACTTATTGCATAAGATACTCTTCATTTTCTGAAATGCGGCCTTTGCTTGCCCTATTCTGCTCTTAATCTATGTTGTACATCTTCCATCTGATGTTATAAATGCCCCTAGGTTTTTAAAATTATCCACTTGCTTAAGAATTTTACCTTCTATTTCTATGTCACATTTTGGTGTCAGCATTTTCTTTTATATCAACATTGTTACTGTTTACTTGATATTCAAGGAGAGTCCTTTCCTTGCACTCTCTGTTACTACAACGTCTAATAATTGCTGTAGGTCTGTTGAATTATCCGCCAACAATACTGTGTCATCTGCATAGCGTATATTATTTATATTATAACCTCCAACTAGTATTCCTGGCATCTCTTTGATCTCTTTCATTATTACTTCACTATATAGGGAGAAGAGATCGGGTGACAAGACACACCCCTGTCGTACTCCTAGCTTTATGTGTTCGTAACTACCCTCTTTGTTTCCAATTTTAATTGCTGCTACTTGGTTGCAGTAAATATTCTTTATTCTTCTTAAATCTTTCCCATCAATGTTGATATCTTCTAACATTTTAATCACTTCATCATGTTTTACTTTATCAAATGACTTAGTATAATCTGTGAAGCACAAATATGTGTCTTTCTGTTTCTCTATTGACCTTTCTATTAGTGTCCGTAATGTATATATTGCATTGTTTGTGCCCTTTCCCTCCACAAATCCATACAGTTCTTCACTAATTTCCATTTTTATTTTCTTTCTGGTTCTTCTCATTATGATTCTGAGTAGAAGCTTATTGATATGGTTTATGAGATTAATTATACGAAAATCTTCACATTCAATTTCTCCTGGTCTTTTTGGTATAGCTATAAATACAGATTTACAGCATATCGCTCAGTAAATATGCACCGCTGTAAATATCATTCAACAGTTTGGTTAATATATCTACTGACTATGTGGTTGTTTCGGGATTTGAAATTTAAATATTGAGCACAACCCACTACTGGCAACGCCGATCGCATTCTGGTATGAACCTAAGGCCTATCCACGTCAATATGGAAGCACTATACTCGAGTTTCGCCCTCGTTTGAGCTCGTCAGTAGTGCATATCCCTGACCGGATCCGGAACCAGTCCCGGATCACGCGTGTGAAGCGGGTGTGTAACCACAAGACACACACTGGACACACCAAATTATCACAACAGAATATCGCAACGCTACCCATCGTAGGCTATGCTCAAGATTGCCCAATCGCCGCGACCGACGTCCCTCAATCGATGGGACCCGAACGATCAGGACTTCTCACTGGTAAGGAACACCAGGCCTCCTAAATCCAGTGAGCAATAATCAATTGACTATGTGGTTGTTTCGGGATTTGAAATTTAAATATTGAGCACAACCCACTACTGGCAACACCGTTGGTTCCGGATCCGGTCAGGGATATGCACTACTGACGAGCTCAAACGAGGGCGAAACTCGAGTATAGTGCTACCAGAATGCGATCTGTTAATTCTTCCCTTTCTCCATCATATAATTCTCTTATATACTCATTCCACTTCTTCATTATAGCACCTTCCTCTAATAGTATCTTTCCTGTTTTTGATTTCAAACACTCTGTATTTATTCTTATTTTTCTTCCTGTGAGCTCACTGATTTGTCTGTGCAAATCATTTGTGTCTTTAATGGAATTTAATTAAATTTTTTTTGCACTGTTCGTTTAACCAACTTTCTTTTGTCTTCGCACATTTATCTTTTATTTCTGTATTTGTCTTAGCGTATTCTTGTTTGTCATTTTTACTCTATTTTCTTTTTTCCATCAACATTAAGATTTCTTTATTCATCCATTTTTTCTTAGCTATTCGGCTTCTCTCCGGTAATATTTCTTTGCTAGTTTGATGAATGGAGTCCCTTAACATTTCCAATTGTTAATTTATACTCTGTATATGAGCTATTGCATTGTACCTATTTTTCACACTCACTCTGTATCGTTCTTGAATTTCTTTATCAACTTTCAGAATCTCTTTCTTAAGTCTCACATTCTTAACCGTTTTTCCCCTCTCTTTAATCTTTCTTTTATTTGTCCGTATATTCATTGGCACCTTGCCGTCTTGACAGACGATAGTTTGTGCTTTAAAAAGGCATAATAACTTTTAACTATGGCGGTAGCGAGTGTGACTGATAAGGCCAATTTGCGCTGTAAATGTCCGTTCACAGTGGGTGCATGTGAACAAGTGGTCACTTCCGCCATCATGCACCATCTTACGTCTCAAACGCTTGGTGTGTGACTTTTCTGCAATAATTTTCTCCTTTGACTTTATTCCATTTCTGATATTTGCCCTCCATGCAACACGTTCAGCGGCGACTTGCTCCCAATGTGCATTATCAATGCCTGTATCAATCATGTCCCGCTTACACACATCTTTGTATCGTAGTAGAGGCCGACCCTGAGATCTCTTACCCATCTGTAATTCACCAAAAAAGATATCCTTTGGTATTCTACCATCATCCATCCTCCTAAGATGTCCTATCCATCTAAGTCTACGAAGACTGAGCATGGAATAAACTGTCACACAACCTGATCTTTCCAATACTTCAGTATTTGTGATTTTGTCTTGCCACTTAATACCAAGAATTCTTCGCAGACACCGCATATGAAAGCTGTTTAAGTTGTTCTCTTGGTGTGAGTAAGTTGTCCAGGTTTCACTGCCATAGAGAAGAGTACTAAGGACACAGGCTTGATAGACAAGGACTTTTGTTTTGGCAGTAAGCTTCCTGTTCTCCCAGACTCTTTTTCTTAACCTGTTCATTGTTGTTGCTGCCTTACCAATCCGGATGTTGATTTCCTGATCTAGGGATAATTTGCTATTTACCACTGATCCTAGATATGTAAAATGGTCTACTATCTCTAGTTCGGCGTCGTCAATAAAGATTGATGGTACCCCATGTGCACCTTGTGACATAATCTGTGTCTTCTTTTTGCTAATTGTTAAACCAAATTCAGAACAAGCATTGGAGAATGCAGATAGTAGACATTGCAATTCTTCCTCAGAGTGGGTCGTAACTGCAGCATCATCTGCAAAAAGCAACTCTCTGATCAGCACCCTCCTAATTTTGGTCTTAGCCTTCAATCTCTGAGCATTGTAGAGGCCGCCATCTGAGCGTGAGTGAATGTATATACCACCATCCTGATTGTCCGTATAGTAGACATGATTACTATTACAGTCAGCACCAGGCATTGTCTTTACATTAATTTTCTAAATCTATTATTAATAAGTATGTAGTCAATTTCGTTGCGTATTTTCTTATAAGGGCTTTTCCGTGTGTGTAGTCGTCTTTTATGGTGTTTAAACCATGTGTTCCCAATTATCATATCATTTATATTTTCCCATTCAATTAGTTTGTCTCCTCTTTTATTTCTTATACCTAAACCATAATTCCCCACTACATCCTTCATTTTCCCCTTTCCTACTTTTGCATTAAAATCTCCAAGTATTATTTTTATTTCTTGTGATCCAATTTGAGTCATCGCCATGTCTATTTCGTCATAAAAGTGTTGTATTTCTTCATCACTACTGCTTGTTGTTGGTGCATAAACTGTCATTTAAAACTGTCATTTACTGCTAATATAGTACCTTGTAGTGAATGGCAGAGGGGTCTTTGAGCCTGTTGTTGTTGGTGCATATACTTGTATAGTTATATCTATGGGTTGGCCCTTGATTTTAACCATACACCAGTATCCATTAATTGACTTGGCTGTTTTTTCATCTAATATTATTCCTACACATCCCCTCCAGAATAAATTATTGTGTGGTTGTCAGCTATAATTTTGCCCGATCTCTTCCATCTCATCTCACTTAAGCCTAGTATATTCATTTTCATGCTATTTTAACAGTGTCAAATGAAGTAACAAGACTGGATCTGGACTAAAACATTATAGTTTATTCTCAAGATGACAAGCCGTGTCTTCTCAGCTGGACTATCGGATGTTCACTAACCATAACAACATAATACGTCACGATTGAGCATCTCCCACCCCTTTCAGTCTCAATGCTCAATCGTGCTGTATCTGAGTTTCCCACTAGATCCTAATAATACCTAATACTGTTACACCTCCCCATGTTTAATAAAGAATTTTCCTTATAAAGGAAAAATCTTTACTCTAAATCCCCATACTCCATTCCCTCTTTGTCTTCTAACCTTCGCTAAAACCAAGTTTGAGTAAACAATACATCTTTTACTCTTCTCCCAGTGACATGGTCTGCCAACAACCTCCCCATATACTTCTTATACTTCTTCTTCGCCTTTTATTTATATAATACCACGGTTAATCCAACCAGTCCTTCTTTCCTTTTTATTTCCCCAACATTTTATAGTGAACTACTACATAACCTCCCCATGTTATTCTTCATTTCTGGTTCTTTCTGGTTACCTATATCAAATATACATATTATAAGAACAGCTCATAAATTCTTTATCGAAATCTTTGAGCTCATAAAATTTCTCATTCTTTACTATTCTGGTTCTTTCTTGGCTCATCTAGTTTCCTGTATCAAATATACACATTATAAGAACAACTCATAAATTCTTTGTCGAAAATTATGACCTTATACAATTTCTCATTCTTTCAAACCCCAGGACGTACAAAAACAAAGTAGTTAGAAAAAGTAAAGAAGTGGTGCGCACCAAATAAAGAACATAAAGAATGCATACACGACATGACCACATGGACATACAGTAAATGTACATTTAAGACATTCACCCTTTACCTCCCTTGCCAATAAAAAAATTTTGTAAAATAATTTTTTAAAACACCTTAAGAAATATATTATTGTTCGTTATAAAACAATTTGGCATAAGTTTTCATAAACCTTCTATATTTCACATTGACATTGCCAACCACAATTCTGTTCCTCTTCCGTTATCTCACCTTTTACCATGAGCCCATGTTCATATTTTATGAACACCTTAAATATAATTAAAGCTGGTATTTCACAGCACCTATATCTTGCCCCCGTACATCCCATCCTGCTATTTTATAAACACAGTGACGTGTGTGCAAGGCCCTGGATACGTCTATCCATTCGTGTACACACGTTCACCAACTATGGTTTCCCATTAGTTAATTCCTTAACTATTTACTCTTAAGTTTCCCCCTACCTTATATCATTGGACAAATTAGTTTTTATCAACTCTTTTCTGAACGAAAAACCTTTAGCAAAACCTCATTCATTTGAAACTTAAACTTACTTAACTAACTTTACAAGCATGTAACTCAATATACCAAACCATTCATGTAATCGAAATAAAATGAACACAACCTTCAAATTAATCTAGAAGAAAAAAACACATTTTTAAAATGACATAACATGCATGTTATCAAATCAGAATAAAATATTCTATTCTACCTATCACTATTGGACACTTTTACGGACCAATAGTTCTTATCAACTCAAATGCTAGGAACACAATCACCCTACTCTAAACCAATTAATCAAACAATAACAATCATTTTTTTAATAC
The DNA here is from genome assembly GCA_014155875.1 of Cepaea nemoralis. Classification (NCBI taxonomy): domain Eukaryota; kingdom Metazoa; phylum Mollusca; class Gastropoda; order Stylommatophora; family Helicidae; genus Cepaea; species Cepaea nemoralis. The sequence goes on from JACEFZ010012190.1 coordinate 96,026, forward strand.
CAAATCAAGAAAACAAAATGAGGCATTACAACTTAGGCTCAATAAAACAACCAAACAATATCCCTCATTTTCCAGTAGCAACTCAAGCATAAAAACATTTCCTATATGACTCATAACTCATAAAACTTAGATTTCATAAACACCGTTTTCAACACAATTTTAACTCTCTTAAAATTACTACGTACATTGGCCTACCAGCATTAGGCTCTCATAAATGACGCATATCCAGTATTTATATGACCGAGAAGACTAAACATTCTATCTGTATATCTGTTAACTACAGATCAATTATGAACATATCTGTTCTATCTACATAAACAAATCAGTAATCCAAAATTATCTATTTATTATCTCTTAACAGCACATAGTATCCTGAATAAGCTCTTAAGTAAGCACTGTAACCTATATCCAACATTAACTCAATGTAGCCATCCTCTACTTATCAACGTACTTGTGATCTGTCCTGTCTATTATTACTATAACTTGTTAACCCCTATCTTTAAACACGGCATTTCTAACACCAATAAAAAAAATACATTCACCCACTGTACTAATATCTCAAGACCACTTTTTCCACCGTTTCGTATACTTCTTCAAACATCACTTACAATTTTAAATCTTGAAACTTATAACTTGCTATCTGCAGTACTTTCAATTTATCTATCTCTTACGTTTCCACTTCCTCAACAACTCCAAGTTTCTCTGAATAAGTGCTAACTCTATATCAACATCTTCTTCTTCGTACAACCTACTAGTCTCCTCCATACCTACTACTTGACTCTGACTTTTCATCCATTTCTTCTTCTTCGTCTGTATGTCTCTCTTTAGCTGCCGCTAATCTCTTCCGTTCAACATCCCACCTAATTTGTCGATCACTCTTTCTTAAGGATCTTTCCAGTATAGGTATATCGTCTCCGCTTGTTGAACCATCTCTAATTCTCCTCTGTCTTTTCACTTCTTTATCTCTTTGACTGTCCATTCTTCTTTTTGTTGCTTGCCTAGTATTTTTAAATGGAGCACCTGTGTCTTCTTCCATACTATCATAATGAGTTTCATTTGTCCCTTCTTCTTCCATTCTTTTCGGAATTGTCTGTTCTTGTTCTTCGTAACTTGGATTTGCTAACAACTGATTTTGTTCTGGTTCTTTTCTAAGATCTGGGGTTACTGTAGCTCTTCTAAGATCTGGAGTTACTGTAGCTCTTCTAAGATCTGGGGTTACTGTAGCTCTTCTAAGATCTGGGGTTACTGTAGCTCCTCTAACAACTTGTTCATCTAAAAATTTTGCATCCGAATAACAATTATTATTATAATTATTATTTTCTATCTCATTTTCATCTCTTCTTAAGTGTTCAACATGTGCCCTTGCTATGTGTGCTGTGACCTGGTTCTTTATAATATACGATACATTACCTAGTTTTTCCAAAACGTAATAACCTGGAATCCAACGAGAATCAAACTTAGAGTTTCTTCTATGCTTCTTGTAATAAACTCTATCACCTACCTTAAACTCCTGTAATTTTGTATTTACATTTTTGTACTTTTTCTGTCTTTCCCTAGCTTTTATTATATTATTCCTTAACCTCATATGTGCTTTATGCATTTCTTGTATTATGATCTCTTGAAAATCTTCACCCATATATTTCCGTCTAGGTTTTAATAAATTATCTATAGGTAATATTGGTTCTCTCCCGTGTATTAAATAAAATGGCGAAAAACCCGTGCTCTCATTTTGATTTGTACGAATAGCGCTAAGAGCAGGTCCCAAAAATAGATCCCAATCTTTTTCATGTTCATCAATAATCTTTGCCACAATGTTGTATAACGTCTGATGTTGACGCTCGTTTTTCGCATTTGACGAAGGTCTATAAAATGAGGTCTTTATATGTCTTATGTTTAAATCTTTTAATAACTTTTCGAATTTTTTATTTACAAATTCTCTACCATTATCTGTAAGTATACTTTGTGGGCAACTAAACCTTGGTACGAACTCCTGTAAAAAAATATTAATGACAGTATCCGCGCTCTTATCTGGAATTGCATAAACCTCTGGCCAAAGACTGTAGATGTCTACTATATGAATTAAATATACATTTCCTGACAATGTTCTGGGGTGTGGACCTGATATGTCTAAACTAATCTTTTGCATTGGGAAGTGAGGAATATCTGTGTCCTGTAATGGAGACTTTATTGTTTTCATGTTCCTTAACCTGCACTTTTCACACGTATCTACATATTTGCATGCAGATTTAAATAAGTTTGGCCAATAATATTTACTTGTAAGTGCTTTCACTAGTTTGTCTCTACCGAGATGTCCATTTTCATCGTGATATGCTTTTAAAAGTTCATTTTCCAAATGCTTTGGAATATATTTCCTTAGTTGTTCGTTCTTTTCACACATATAATATAACTGTCCATCCTCTTGTAAGAGCAAATAATTCCTTTTATATTTGTTATCTTCTGTTTCTCGTAACTTTTCCTTTATTTGTATGATTCTTGGGTCCAAATCCTGCTCTTCTTTCATATTGAATTGTGCTAACTGTAGATCTTCTTCTCTATGTTCAGACTCTTGATCTGATGGTAAGCTATCAAATTCTTCCCTATTTATTATAGCAGAATCTAGAATATTTACTTGCCAATTTCTGTCGTCTATCTCTGGTTCGGCTGCCTCCTCTTCTGTATCTTCTGATGACTGTGAATATGGAATTCTAGACAATAGATCAGCGCATGTGTTTATCCTACCTGGTATGTACTCAATTTTCGCGTCGTACCCCTGTAGATTCAATGCCCATGTCTGTATTTTCCTGTTCTGCACTGGAGCTTCTAGAAAAGACTTTAAAGGCATGTGGTCAGTTCTAATAACAAAACTTGCGTTATGTAAGTAGTAATTAAGTTTTTGTAGAGCGTAATGAATCGCGTAAGCCTCCTTCTCGATAGTAGTCCATTTTTTTGTGATTTACTAAGTTTATGTGACAAGAAGTAGATAGGTCTTTCATTTTTAACCCCTGGTATTCCAGATTCTTTTCCTTCATATGGTTGTACCAAACATGCTCCTACTGCATTGTCCGAAGCATCTGTGTATAGTATCAACTGTTTGTTTAAGTCTGGATGCGTTAATAGTGGTACCAGTGTTAAGCTGTTTTTTAAATAGTCGAAGGCTTTTTGACACTCATCATCCCACTTAAACCTGGCGTACTTGGCTGTTAAATTTGTAATTGGTTCAGCTATCCTTGAAAATGCTGGAATAAACCGCCTATAATACGCACATGTTCCTATAAAAGCACGTACTTCCTTAACGTTTGTTGGAGCAGGTAACTCTTTAATAATCTTTATTTTGTCCTGGTCTGGTTTAATACCCTCTCTATTTATAATATACCCTAAATATTTTGTTTCTGTTTTTAAAAATTGGCACTTACTAAGCTTCAACTTCACATCATGCTTTCTTAACCTGTCAAACACTAGTCTAATATGTTTCAAATGATCCTCCACATCTCCCTTGGTATAGATCAATATATCATCAATATAAGCAAGAGCGAACCTTTGCATACCCTCTAGAACTTCATTTATTAAGAACATATAGTGAGAGGGCGCCGTCTTGACACCAAAAGGCATTCGTAAGAATTCGTACGAGCCCATGTGGGTACAAAAGGCACTTTTCCGTTGCGCGTCTTCTGACATCGGAATACACCAAAATCCTGACCTTGCGTCTAACGTTGTAAAATATGTAGAGCCATTAAGTAGCCCCAAAATATCATCAATTACCGGCAGTGGGTATGCTACATTCTTGGTGATTTTGTTCAACGCCCTGTAGTCGCAGCAGAAGCGACTCGAACCATCAGGCTTGGCCACAATTACCACCGGAGATGACCATTCTGACTTCGACCTTTTTATTATTCCTGCTTTCAGCATCTCTTCTATTGCCTTTTCCATTATTTCTCTGTTTCTTAATGGAGTTCTGTATGGTTTTAGACTTATTGGTGGATGATCTCCCGTGTCTATTTCCATTGTAACTGTCCGCGTCTTACCCAATTCTAAATCATTAACCGCAAACACATCTTGATTTTGCTTTATAAATTGTTCTAACACTTCCTTATTTTCCGGCGAAGCTTTTAACTGTGACAGCAATTCTTGTTCCCTTGTTATTTTGTCTAGTGAACATATATGGGCTTTATTTCTTCTATATGGATGGATCAATTCATCCATTCCGACTTTCCCTCTTCTTCCGCGTCCGCGTCTGTCACTTCTCCTTTCACTAGAAGTTTCCAAATAACTTGTTCCCGACACTTCTGTTCTATTCGTTGCTAATATGTCACTAATGTTATGATCTAATTTGGCTATCACACATCCTCTGTATAACTTGATTTCTCTCCCTGTGTTGTTGATAACCATTACTGGAAAGGTTAAGTGTTTATCCAACTCCATTACTCCATCTGGAACCTCCAAACCAGGCTCATCAATTATTTCCTCTTGTAACTCAGTGATTCTGACTGTTTTTCCTTCCACATAATATGGGTTTCTCTTCAGCTTCGCTTGTATCAAATTAACCGACTGTGGTTTTAACGTCGTTGTCATTTTAACCCTAACTAGTGCTGCTATATGCATATCCTCTTCCATATCTATATATACGTCTCTGAATTTTAACTTATGTAAATCATAAAAAAGTCTTATTCCATTCTTTATCAAAAAATCTCTCCCTATCAACATATTTCTATTTAAACCCCTCACTACATGAAAAAGGTGTCTTATGTTGATCCCCCCTAACTTAAAATTGATCATTGTTTGTCCGACTACTTGTAAATTCTGTCCAGTAACAGAGTGTAAATTATTACTACACTTAAATACTCTACAATTTCTTACTATTTTGTATAAAAAACTTTCTTTTACTACACTAACTTGAGCTCCGGAATCTATTAATGTACGAACTCTATATTTCCCTATTTCTAATATACACGAGCTATAGTCTGTTTTATCTTCTATAAATTTCTTGACTTCATCCAGTTGAAAATATTCTCTGTTCGACCTATTATACTTGTTATTAACATACTCTCTAACACTTGGGACCCTATTATTTACCCTCCTATCATCGGTCCTGTCTAATAGGTTGGGCGCCAGTTTTCCTGTGTTCTTGTACCTGTAAAGTTCCTGTGTCCATCAACAACATTCCTACTCACCCTATTATTATCATGTCTACCCTGTGTATTCGACTGGATACGCCTGTTATTACAAAAACGAGAAACATGTCCCCGTTGACCACAAACCCAACAGACAATATTTGTGTTATTTGTGTTTCCTACTGACTCACTTGTAGGGTATCTCCCATTTCTTCTTTCAACATAATCGCTCCTATTTCTACCTTGTAACGTTTGTATACCGCCTCTCCTATTCCATCCGAATCTTGTTTGTCCTATTTCCATGGGTTCCTCAACTCTATCATCTCGACTACTTCCCACTTCTCGTCCTGTTCTTAATCTAAACCTTCGTCTCAAATTTTCCTCTTGTACCGCGATATCCACCGCTTGTGATAACCTCTCAGGGTTATCCCTCATCAGCTTAAGTTTCAAACCATCAGATTTGATGCCATCCACAAAAATCCCTACTAACATCCTTTCCACCTCCTCCCCTCGCACATTCTGTCCTAAGAATGCTTCTTCAGCCAAGTTAATCAATCTATCGCTAAACAACTGTACCGTCTCTCCGTTATTTTGTTTAGCCTGCCTCAACACCGAAAATGCATGTTGTGGATCCGTAATTTCTGCATATTTCCTTGCTAGGTCCTCTTTGAATTGTTCCCATGTCTCATCTACCCTAGCCTCTAACTTTCTTCTTATATGATCCGAGACCGGTTCTGTTGCCGTCTGATAAGCTAGTCTCATTTTCTCTTCATCTGTTGCCGAGATCAAATAGGCATATTTTTCTATAGAGGTGACCCATTTCTTATAGTCCCTAGCCTGTCCACTAAATTTCACAATTTCTGTTGCCATCCCCTGTTGTTTGATCACCATATTAAGTCGGCCTACTGCTGTTCCCACGCCTGTCAGAACTTGTGCCAAGGTGTCCTGTTCCGCCATGCTGAAAAAAATACTAAAACAAAGCAAGCAACCAATCACACAATTATAATTTCCCAAATCCCAACCAGCACAATTCAGTTGGTTATAATATTGTAAGATATTACATTAATCAGAAGAAGCACCAACGATGTCCTGTCTGAGCATAGGAAGAATGAACCCTGTCCTCAATAAAAAACTCAAATTTGTGGCAATCAGAAGGTTCCTTGTAGATATTTGTTTCTTAAACCACAATAATGTCCTGTACTCCACTCTAATTAAGAAATTCGGAACCTCACGGGAGACCTCGAAATATACAACTTACTCTGAGTCTATTTCCTTAATTAATCCGTTACCTTCTTTACCAACTTACGGATTCAGTTCAACCAACCAGAGCCCGCATCAGGTGAAATTTAGTCTCAGAATTCAGGTGGTGGAGTTCAGATATCACTTCTCTTCCCTCAGGTATTTTCGTCCTTCTCGTGGGCTGCCAGAAAATTTTTCAACCCCTGGTCGGGTCACATCTCATGGGCTGCCAGAAAATCTTCGACCCCTGGTTGGGTCCCTTCCTTGATTCTCAGGTGGGTACTTCAACGTCGTATGGAATGGGTCATAGGAATAACGAGGCCCAAAAATGGATTTGGTGTGTTTGGGTCATAGGAATAACGAGGCCCAAAAATGGATTTGGTGTGTTTGGGTCATAGGAATAACGAGGCCCAAGAATGGATTTGGTGTCAGCCAACGGCCAGTGATGACTTGACCTTGAACGAGTTCTGACTTCCGATAAAATCTTGAACTTAAATTGGAGGCAAGTCCCTTGAAAGTGGCAAGGTTTAGGCAACGGCCAGGTTAGGCCCCTTGTAAATAATATAATTCAAATGTTCAGGAAACCCTTCTTGTCCTGGCAGTTTTGTTTGGATTCTTTAGTACTTCGCGTGATAGGCCATTATCTATTATCTTCATAATTTTTCTTACAGCATGCCGCCAGTGGATAGTTGTTGTTGGCCGGCCTAGATCAACCTCAGATTCTCGGTCGACGGCACCATTTATTACTCCTTTAACAGTGTCAAATGAAGTAACAAGACTGGATCTGGACTAAAACATTATAGTTTATTCTCAAGATGACAAGCCGTGTCTTCTCAGCTGGACTATCGGATGTTTACTAACCATAACAACATAATACGTCACGATTGAGCATCTCCCACCCCTTTCAGTCTCAATGCTCAATCGTGCTGTATCTGAGTTTCCCACTAGATCCTAATAATACCCGACTACTGTTACACTATCCATCTCTCTTAGAACATTGTTTAACTTTCCTAGCTCATTTAATGTCCTAACATTCCATGTTCCTACTCTAAATTTATTTAGTTTAGTTATTATTTTGCCATCAGTAGCTGGATGACGGTCAGGTTGCACCTGTGGCTCATGACTGTCCCTACCGGACGAGGATGTCCTAAGACGGCCATTAACGTCGTTCACTAACTCTGAAATTTGTTTTGCCATGAAGTCTTGGGAAGATAATGTGGTGATTTCCCCTTGCCTTCCACATCCACGTGGATGTCTTTTACCTCTGCCTTTTACGGCCATTTCCGACTGTCAGGACAAGTGAGTGCCCTGCTCTGCTCACAATGCGAAGCATGACGAAATAATACAATTACTAAAGCAACTGAACATTGGCGGCAAAGGTCTGGGAATAATAAAGAACATATATTGGCAGCGAACAGCAGCCATAAGAATCAACAACCTTGTAGGAACATTTCAGTGTATAAAGAAGGGCGTCAGACAAGGTTGTGTATTGTGTCCTGATTTGTTCCCATTGTACTGTGAATCTATAACGAGATCTACAGAAACTATGCCAGGGATCCTGGTTGGTGTACATAATATAAATAACTTACGTTATGCCGATGACACCGTCTTGATAGCAACAAGTCAGACAGATCTACAGGAAATGATAGTTACAGTTGTTGTAGAAAGGGAAAGTATGGGCCTTAGTTTTAAAAATAGAAAGACAGAAGCCATGGTGATATTAAAACAGATTGTGTCTAAATGTGCAATTAAAGTACAGGACGTTATTTTGGGGCAAATGCAGAAATTCAGATTTCTAGGCAGAAATTCAGATAACATCAGATGGAAGATGCATCTCTGTGATAAAGAGCAGAATAGGACAAGCAACAAAATGCATTTGATCAATGTTTATTCTTGTTTATTTTTTTTACGAATCTAATGTCTTTCTAATCAATTTGTAGTTCTGCAAGCCTCTTCATCACGTTGACATGTCTTACTTTATCGAAAGTCTTTGTGTAGTCAATAAAGTGAAGATGTAGTTCTTTGTTTACTTCCACAGAAAGAACGCTCGATTAACGTTTTCGGCAAATACACGGCATTTGCTGTACTCTTGCCGTCCAGGAAGCCACATTGTTGTTCCCCTATTTCAGGTTGTATTTTCTTTCTAACACTTTGCACCACGATTTTTAGAAAAATCTTCGTGATGTGGCTGATTATGCTAATTGTTCAACGTTGATCACATTCCAAGGCTCATTGTTCCTTTGAGGTTGCAGCAATATAGGATTACATAATTCAATAGGTATATCTCCAGTATCATATATTGTGTTCAGCAGTCTGGTAACTGGTCTATTCCATATTCCTTTTAAGGCATTGATCATTTCTGTTGTCATGTCGTCTGAACCCGCGTCTTGCCAGTTGTCATACCGTTAAAAGCATTCTGAACTTCTATCTTCAAAATTGATGGCCCTTCATTATTATTCCGAATATCATAATGTTCCTCTCTTGTACCCTTATAAAGATCTTTCACATAAACTGACCACGTATTTAAAATCTGATCTTTGGCTTTTAGGCACCCCCTGACACGTGTTCTTTTCTTGCTGATGTCATAAATTCTTTTGTGCATTAATTTCCGGGTATTGTGTTGGTTCCCTGTAATTTTCCTCAAGCCATGCTTCGTTTGCCTACTTGCACAATTTCTTAACTTTCTTGTGAATCTCTTCATATTTTTCATGATTAATTTTGTTATTTCTTCTAGTTCCCATGAGTTTTAAGGTGTCTTCCGTCATCCATTTCTTACGTCCTATCATCTTTATTTTTGGGATAGTTGATTTTGCAGCTGACTGATTTGTGTAATATTTTCCATTGTTCACCGACATCTTGAAATAGAATTTCCAGATTGTTCAATGCATCAAATCTGTTCTTTACCGCTACGTTGAATTTATCTATTGTCTCCTCACTCTTCGGTGCACGTTAATTAAATTTTATGTTTCGTGGTGTATATTTGAACTTCTTTAATTATATATGTACTAGCTGACACGGCCCGGCTTCGTCCAACCCCTGGCGGGGAGCGTCTCATTTAATTAATATTCGCCCCCTGCTCCCGTTCCCGTTCCCAAAAAATACGACCCGCCCCGGCTTCGCCCAGCCCTTGGTGGGGAGCGTCTCATTTAATTCATATTCGGCCCCTGACCTTGTTCCCGTTCCCAAAAAAGACGACCCGGCCCGGCGTCGCCCAGCCCCTGGCGGGGAGCATCTCATTCAATTCATATTCGGCCCCGCTCCCGTTCCCAAAAAAACGACCCGCCCCGGCTTCGCCCACTCCTGGCGGGAAGCGTCTCATTTAATTCATATTCGGCCCCTGCTCCCCTTCCCGTTCCCAAAAAAGACGACCCGGCCCGGCTTCGCCCAGGCCTGGTTGGGAGCGTCTCATTTAATTCATATTAGTAGTCATATAAGCTCCCGTTCCAGTTCCCGTTCCCGGAAATATGGCGAACAGATCTTCATCCCAATAACTAAATAGGGCATTTTTTAATTTTTTTTTTAATTTTTTTTTAAAATGTGGGTTTGGCGGTTACCCTAGACAAGCTGGTTCCCCCGCCTCCCCATTTTTTTTTTTTTTTTTTTGGTGGCGTGGACCCTTAGTCTCACTGTGAGCTATTGCCCACAATGGTCCACATTTAAGGTGAAGCTATGTGAGGTGGTTTGAAAATCCCCCCCCCCCCCCCGACCAGACCAGGCGCACTACTGGGGGGGGGGGGGGGGGGGGGGGGGGAATGCAGTAAATGCGACTGATCCAAGCCAAATGACCGAAAAGGATCATCCCGGCCTCCGACCAGACCAAGTGTACTACTGAAAGCCAGCAAATACACTCGAGAAGAATCTGAAACTACTGAACGTAAACTTACCAAGATATCACGAAAACGCAATAAATGCTGGAATGATTGTATAGATTTCGAACAAAAAATAAAAAGATGAGTTCGAAAATTTTTACGTATTTAAAAGAGATGCATTATTTTTATGAAAACTTTTAAAATGCCTTAAAGATTTTATCATTATATATTATAACGCATATGCCTGTAAATAACTGTAGACAAACATTTTATAAAGTTTTGATGACAATGCTACTAAAAGTTATGTCCCTTGATATACCTTTTCTTAGTTAAGTCCCCTCTATATATATATGGGTCTAATAATCCAAGATGGCGACGCGATGACTCGTTGTTCTTTTGGGAGACGCTGTTCAGTGTTTTTCTGTGGATTCCCTATGGAAATTCCCGTGAAATTCGTGTGGATAGTGTTTTTCCTTTGGATTATGTGATGTTATTTCGTGTTCGTTAATTGGAAGTGTTCAAAAGAAGCCACGGAAGGCAGGTGGTGGATGAAATTATGAGGGCAGCCGACAGATATTTGTTGGTTATGGTCTCGAGTTTCGCGACGGCAAGCTTTCTCTCTTTCGAGAGACAATGATTGCGGTCATCCGGCCAGTATGGTCACTGCCATAGAGGAAAGCAACGGCAAACTACATCTTTGAAATTGCCTAGTTTATTATGATTCACTTAAAGACTAATCATCGCAAGACAAGGACAGAGACATTAAAATTAGGAACATGGAACGTTAGGACGTTAAACAACGACGGAAAATTAGAGAACATAACACAAGAAATTCAAAGAGAAAAAATTAATATATTAGGTGTGTGCGAAACGAGATGGACAGGGGCAGGCATCAAGATACATAAAGATTTTAAGATTACTTATTCTGGAGGTGAGGATCGACATAGGGGAGTGGCAATAATTTTGGACCGGAAAACATCAACGTCTGTTCAGGGATATTGGGCCGTGTCGGACAGAGTTCTACTAGTTAAATTGAGTGGCAGACCTTTTAACATAAATGTTATTCAAGTATATGCCCCAACAGGAGAGTCCAGTGAAGATAGTGTAGAGGAATTTTATAATGACATAGAGTCTGCCTTAAAGAAATGTAAAAATTCAGAAATAAACATCATAATAGGGGACTTCAATGCAAAAGTAGGAAATCAAGGGGATAGATACACAGTAGGAAACTATGGTTTAGGAGAGAGAAATGAAAGAGGATACAGACTAGTAGAGTGGGCAAAAGAACAGGAAATGATTGTAGGAAACACCTGGTTCAAGCAACACCCTAGAAGATTATGGACCTGGAGGAGTCCTGATAGCAGGATTAGAAACCAGATTGACTACATTCTCATTAGCAGAAGATTTAGAAACGCGCTAACAGTAGCAAAAACAGTTCCCAGTGCTGATTGTTATAGTGACCACAGACTACTCACAGGAACATTGAGGATAAAGTTGAAGAAAGTCAAGTATACAACAGGGAACACTAAATATGATTTGTGTACATTGAGTAATGACAAGGAAATACAAAACAAATTCAACATAGAAGTACAGAACAGATTTGAAATATTGTCTGATCTAGAGATCCTATTCCAGGATGTGGATGATCAATGGGAAATGTTAAAGAATTCAATCAATGTGGCTGCAGAAACAACTATTCCAAAATTAAAGAAGGTGGGTCGTAAGAAATGGATGACTGAGGAAATTTTACACTTAATGGAAACAAGAAGACTCAACAAAAATAATCCTGCCAAATATGAAGAAATTCACAGACAAGTCAGAATATTATGTAGGAAGGCAAAAGAATCATGGCTTGAGGAAAAGTGCTTAGAAATTGAAAAACAACACAACAGTCAAAATACCAAATTAGTGCACAAAAGAATTCAGGAACTTACTAATAAAAGAACAAGTACATCAACAGGCTGTCTAAAAACTAAAGATGGCAAAGTCAGAATAGAAAAAGATCAGATTCTACATGTATGGACAGATTATGTGAAAGACCTGTATAATGATAACAGAGAGGAACAGTATGCTATTAGATTTAATAATGAAGGACCAGCAATTTTAAAGATGGAGGTTCAAAATGTTCTTAAGCATATGAAAGCTGGCAAGGCCCCCGGTGCAGATAACATCACAACAGAAATGATTAAAGCTCTAGAAGAATTTGGACTAGAGCAAGTCACTAGACTGCTGAACACATTATATGATACTGGAGATATACCTTCTGAATTATGTAATTCTGTATTTATTGCAATCCCAAAGAAATCAGGAGCCTTAGAATGTGATCAACATAGAACAATTAGTATAATGAGTCACATCACAAAGATTTTGTTACGAATTATCATGCAAAGAGTGAGGAAGAAAATACAACCTGAAATAGGGGAAGAACAATGTGGTTTTGTAGAAGGAAAGGGTACAGTAAATGCTGTGTATATGCTGCGAACAGTTATTGAACGTGCTTTAGAAGTAAACAAGGATATACATCTTTGCTTTATTGACTACACAAAGGCTTTTGATAGAGTTAGACATGTCAACATTGTGGATATGCTTGCAGATCTACAAATTGATGGGAAAGACATTAGACTTATAAAAAACATATATTGGAAACAACAAGCTGCCATAAGGATTGATAATGAAGTAGGACAATACCAACCTATTAAGAGAGGTGTTAGGCAGGGATGTGTAATGTCTCCAGATCTTTTTTCCCTATACAGTGAAAATATTTTCAGAAATGTAGAAGACCTAAATGGAATCAGCATTGGAGGACGAAACATAAATAACATTAGATATGCAGATGATACAGTATTGATTGCAGACAATGCACAGGATCTGAAACAATTAGTAGACGCTGTGGTTGTACACAGTGAGCAGCTGGGGTTGGAATTAAATTGTAGGAAGATACAGGTTATGGTCGTCACTAGGAAGAACGAAGTACCACAATGTAATATACAAGTAAATGGGAATATTCTTCAACAAGTGAATCGGTTCAATTATCTCGGAACAGTCATAACATCTGATGGCAGATGCCTTGAAGAGATTAGAACAAGAATCGCCATTGCGAAAGTAGCCTTTAGCAAGATGAAAAACATTCTGACCAATAAAATGATGTCAATTGAAACGAGAAAAAGAGTGTTGAGGGGATACATAGAGCCTGTTCTTTTGTATGGATGTGAAACTTGGACAATGTGCAGTCAAGCTGAAAAACATCTGATGGCTGCAGAAATGTGGTTTCTGAGGAAAATGCAAAGAATACCATGGACAGATAGAAAAACCAATGACCAAGTACTACAAGAGACAAATGAAAATCGTAGATTGATTAGAGAAATTAGACGTAGACAGTCAAAATTTTTTGGACATATTATGAGAAGAAATGGACTGGAGAACTTAGTGACAGCTGGCAAGATCGAAGGGAACAGACCAAGAGGAAGACCGAGAGGAAAATACCTGGATGGCTTGGCCACATGGCATGGACGAGACAGGAACACTGAGCTGATCCACGACTCTGGTGATCGAGTGAAATGGCGAATCATGACCGCCCACGCTTTCCGGCATGGCACATGATTGATTGATTTATATATATATATATATATATATATATATATATATATATATATATATATATATATATATATATATATATATATATATATATATATATATATATACATATATAAAACAGAATGTATGTGTGTGGGTTTGTGGTTGGGGATGTATTGGATGCGTTCGATAACGGTCCATCCGATTGAGATGAAAATTTCTACACGTCTTCCTTTCATTCCCGTGCAACCAACTGTCATAGATTTTTTAGTGTAGCATCATCTATTTACTTATTAATATTGAATAATTACATTACATGACTTAACAAAAGACAAAATATATAAAGGGACATAACTGTTAGTAGCATTGCTATATCTTAGGTTAAGTCCTTTGGCTATAGATAGATAATTATCATTTCTATATAGCAAGGGGACTTAACATAAGAAAAGTTATTTCAAGGGGCATAACTTTTAATAACATTCCTATTATTTTATATATAGATTGTTGCATTGTTTTCAAAGATTTATAAACTCTTTGTCTATAGTTAATTACAGGCATATGAGTTATAATAAAAAATGATATACTCTTTAAGGCATTTTCATAGTTTTTATAAAAATAATGCATCTATTTAAATAGTGAAAATTTTCTAACTCATCTTTTTATTTTGCTTCAACATCACATTAAGTTTTTTTAACATTCTCATATGTATGGCGCGTTACACCCACGATGGGTATTTCTGATGACCGTTGTCAAAGAATTGCTTCAAAAGAGATGTTGAATGAAAGAATGTATGAGAGGAAATAGAGAAGAAGGGCAGAATGTAGGACGGGCCTGCGAAGGATTTTCGTTCGTTTAAAAAAAAAAGTAATTTTTTGTGATAGAAAGTTAGTTGCATATCGTTTGCAGTCAACCCACCGCACACCATTTATTGGCTGTTCGTGATATCTTGGTAAGTTTACTTTAGATAGATCTCTTCCAATCATATTTTCTACTATCAATCTATCTATTCTTCTATTCTATCTATATTTTTAACGGGAACGGGCCGAACATAGGATAGATAGATAGATAGATAGATAGATAGATAGATAGATAGATAGATAGATAGATAGATAGATAGATAGATAGATAGATAGATAGATCAGACAGACAGACAGACAGACAGACAGGCAGGCAGGCGGGAACGGGAGCTTATATGACTACTTATATGAATTAAAAGAGATGCTCCCCACCAGGGAATGAGTGAAACGGGCCGGGTCAGACAGACAGACAGACAGACAGACAGACAGACAGACAGACAGACAGACAGACAGACAGACAGACAGACAGACAGACAGACAGACAGACGGGAACGGGAACGGGAGCTTAGATGACTACTTATATGAATTAAATGAGATGCCCCCCACCAGGAGATGGGTGAAGCCGGGCCGGGTCAGACAGACTGACAGACAGACAGACAAGCAGACAGACAGACAGACAGATAGATAGATAGATATATAGATAGATCCCCGCCAGGGCCTGGGCGAAGCCGGGCCGGGTCAGCTAGTGTGTGTGTGTATATATATATATTTTAATTTTATTAATTTTATTACGTAAATAACTGTTTGTAAACTAACAAACTATGACAGTTGGCAGCACCGGAATGAGAAGACGTGTAGAAAATTTCATCTCAATCGGATGGACCTTCGCGAACGAATAAACGACATACATACAGACATACAGACAGACAGACATTGCATTTTATAAATATAGATATATGTTTTTGTTTAATATATGGTCGCTGTAGCAGTGTGCGCTTGGTGTAGCTTTTGCGACTCTTAACGCATTTATATATCTTCATATGTCCATTATAAATTTAATGAGCTATACATGTGCCAAATTTCAATTTTCTCCGCCTACTCCTTCGTGGTCAGGCTTAAAACGTATGAGAAGCCACTTTAACCATCTATCACAATTCTGTTATTAGTGTTGTTGTTCTACACATGTGCTCCCGTGTGTTACCGCAACCGTACGGGAACGCTCAAGAATAGTAACACCTACCATGCGTGTAGTAAGACGCGCCAAATGAGTTAGGTCCTGTGTTCCGGGAGTATAAGGGGAGGCAACGAATATCAACTCTGTAACCAGCCATCCGTGTGTTTCGGGACTCTAAGGGAAAGCAGAGAATATCAGCTCTGTAACTATCCGTCCGTGTGTTCCGGGACTCTAAGGGAAAGCAGAGAATATCAACTCTGTAACTTGCCGTCAGTGTGTTCCGGGACTCTAAGGGAAAGCAAATAATATCAACACTGTGTATGTTGTTTGTCCATCAAGAATGATGATGACCATTCATTTCATCCAGTGGGGTTGAAAGTATGGAGCGATGAGTTCTAAGATGGCTGATAAGGCCTATTTTGGCTCGAAATGTTCTTTGACAATGTGGACAAAGAATGCTTGACGTTTCTGGAGGAGGATTTCCTGCAATGGTTTTTCTGTCCTGCCTTTTCTTCACAGCTCTTGCAGTCCTGGTTGCTTCACACGTGACTGCACCCTTGCGTAGTGATGCAAGCCACTAATTTCGATCTCTGTCTGCAGTCTCCCAGGTGTCATGATGAATTCCAAAAACATTCAGTGAGATGTTCAGAGTGTCTTTAAAGCGTTTCCTCTGGCCGCCTTGAGAGAGTTTACCACAACGCAACTCGCAGTAAAAAATTCGTTTAAGGAGCCTGTGATCTGGCATGCGAGTCAAGTGACCAGCCCAGCGAATCTGATTCTTCATTAGTAGAGTGTGGATACTGGGCATGGACGCTCTTTCTAGGACTTCAGTGCCTGGGATCTTGTCTTGCCATTTAATCTTCAGTAACTTCCTTAGGCAGACTGTGTGGAAATCTTTTTTTAATTTCCTAGCGTGTCGCTGACAGACAGTCCAGGTTTCACAAGCATATTGCAGTGTGGATAATGCAACTGCTTTGTAGACTTTAAGCTTTGTTTCCAGGCGTATTCCAGTTCTGTCCCATACATTCTTGTACATTCTGCCACAGGCCGCACTGGCCTTGGAGATTCTTGCATCCACTTCGTCATCAATTGTGACAGCTTGTGACACAGTGCTGCCAAGATAGGTGAATTTGTCCACAACACTTGTCTATGACCATTCACTTTGATATTCGGCACAGTGTGATTATTCCCTGGAGCTTGCTGGTACATAACTACAGTCTTCTCCAAGTTGATATTGAGCCCAAAGTTGGCACAGGCATGTGAGAAAGCTGAAACATTATGTTGCATGTCCGCCTCTGAGTTGGCGTATAGAGCGCAATCATCAGCAAACAGGAGCACTCTGACGGTGTCGTTGTTAGCTTTTGTTTTAGCTTTCAGCCTTCTGAGATTGAATAACTTTCCATCCATACAGGTAGTTGATGTCTATTCCAATGTCGTCGTTCTCGAAGGCATTCATCAACATAGGCTGAAAACATGAGGCTGAACAGTGTTGGTGCCAGGACACATCCTTGCTTCACTCCATTGGTGACAGGAAATGGTTCAGACAGTTCACCATTATCCTGTACTCTTGTCTGCATGCCATCATGAAATAGCCGCACTATTTGGACAAACTTTCGTGGACAGCCATATTTTGCCATAATCTTCCAGTCCTTCTCTGCTGACTGTATCAAAATCCTTGGTAAGGTCAATGAAAGTGGAGAACATTTCGCAGTTCTGTTCCTTGACATTTCTCTTGCAGCTGCCTTGCAGCGAAAATCATGTCAACAGTTCCACGTTCTTTTCTGAAGCCACATTGACTCTCAGGAAGAAGACCTTGATCGAGATGGGCCTGTGAGGCGAATGAGAAGAATTCTGGCGAGTATCTTCCCTGCAATTGAAAGCAAGGAGATGCATCGGTGGTTGTCACAGGATTGGCGGTTTCCTTTACGTTTGTAAAGGTGCACTATTGATGCGTCCTTGAAACCTTGTGGCATGGTCTCGTTCACCCATATGTTTGTAAAGACTTGGTGAAGCTGCTCTGTTAGGACCGGCCCACCTGCATTGTATATCTCTGCTGGGATGGAGTCAGGACCAGGTGCCTTGCCGCTGGAGAGTTGCTGGATGGCTTTGTATACTTCCACTATGGTTGTCAGGTCATCAAGTGTATCAATGGGGGAATTTTCAGGAAGGCAGTTGATTGTTTCATCATCGAAGAAGGACGTTGCATTTAGGATGTTGCTGAAATGTTCTGCCCAGCGCTGAAGGATGTCTTTCTTATCGGTGACCAATGTTCCCCCATCTGCACTGAGGAGGGGAACTATGCCTTGTGATGTAGGACCATAGACTGCTTTCAGTGAGTCGTAGAAATTTTTTTCATATCATGTCTGTCATCAAAGCCTTGAATTTCATCAGCTTTACTGGTCTGCCAGGAGTCCCGCATGTGACGAAGTGTCTGCTGCACTACTCTGAATGTTCTTGAAGGCATCTTTTTTATGTTGACTTCGGGTCATTCAAATGTGCCTTAAGGAGAAGATGTTTCTCGGCCAGCAATTGGTTGTCTTCGGAATTTTCATTAAACTAGTCTTTATGCTTTCGGGGGGTTGGACCCAGGATTTCCATAGCAGTGTTGTAATTTATGTCCATTAGGGCTCTTCACTCTGTTTTTGTATCCTGTTTAGCTGCAGCATTGGGCTTGAGGCGGTCTTCCAGCACATTTTCAAACGATAGCTGCATTTTCTTGCTGTTTAGGCGGGTGACATTTAGTTTTTTTAAAATATTTTTGACTTCTCACCCCTTGCGGACGCCGTGGTTGTTTGATGTGTATGTTTATTTTCGAGATAATGAGACGATGGTCTGTCCAGCATTTGGCACCACACATGGATTTTGTCACCCGAACGTCTTGTCTGTCACTCCTCCTGACGATGACATAGTCAATGAGGTGCCAGTGTTTCGAGCTAGGGTGCATCCACGACGTCTTATTTATCGTGGAGAGACGAAAATTGTGTTGGTAATCAAGAGATCGTGTTCGGCACATGTCTGAAGGAGGAGGAGTCCATTGCTGTTACAATTTCCTACTCCGTGCTTTCCAATAATGCCACTCCAAGAGGTGGTGTCCGTGCCTACTCTGGCATTGAAATCCCTCAGGAGTATAAGTTTGTCTCCTTTGGGAAAAGATGTTAATACATTGGGCAGGTCCTCATAGAACTTGTTCTTTACATCATCTTCGTTGGTCGTAGTTGGTGCGTAGACACTCACAATGGTTGCATGCTTCCTTCCATTCAGCAGGGGCAGCGTAATGGTCATAAGCCTGTCGTTTATAGCCTTTGGAAATCCAGCTAATTTCCCGACCAGGGCCGACTTAATGGCACATCCCACACCGGATTGGCGTCTTTCCTCGCTTTCCTTCAACTCCAGAAAAATGTGTAGCCGGCACCTATTTCGCAGACTTGGCTTTCTTCTGCAAGTCGTGTCTCGCTCAAAGCTGCAATGTCGATGTTGTACCTGCCCAGCTCTCTCCCAATCAGTACTGTTCGTCTCTCTGGACCCGACGCGCCGTCTCTGTCAAGTAGGGTGCGTACATTCTAAGTTCCGAATGTTAAGGGAATATGGTTTCCTCTTTTAACTTTACCTGTTTTTTTCTTTGTATGTCGACCGCAATTTAGGGTACCCACTAACCGTGGCTAGCTGGTTAGGTAGTGATGGAGCAGACAATGTTTAGGGCACCTTTTCTAGCTCCTTCTTCATGCTATGGAGGTGAGCAGTGTGTTCCTATAGAGTGCTGCTCAGTCGCTCAGGGGGCTGCCGAATCCCACTGCTGCTCCGGTCAGTAGAAGACAACCATATGGCCTGAGCCGCCTGTGTGCAGGTCTGCGACTACGACTGCCAGCGTACCCACGCCTGCCGCTTCGTCGCTCGCCCATCGCCACAGGGCTTGAAGGTGATATATGACGTTGGATGAAGAGTGACTTGCACAATGAATTGGATTAAAGTGAGGAAGAGTTGCGCAATTCGTCGACCTCACTCTCTCGCCTGAGTCTATCTGAGTCCAGTTGCAAGACAAGTCAAGACGACTGGAGACGAATACAGGTGCAGTGGATGACCAGGGCGCTCTACGTGCCTTGCCGTGCTCATTACGTTCCACAACGCTTTGCAGGTAAACGCCGTCTTGCCCGTTGAATCAGGAATGATTTCTTCCGCGCAGTCTGCCGAATCCTGTCTTCACATGCTGGGTAGGCATACCTGGTTTGACACAAATCGGATACCCACGCCTGGTTTAGCCAACCTCTCACAGCTGTTGCCCGGGGGATGGCCACTGTCGCATGCTGACAGCTACCAGGAGCCACAGGCGCGAGCTGGGTGTCAAGCTTGGACCAGTGGGGGATGGGTCCTGAAAAGGACATGAGAGTCATCCTTTCCAAAGGTGCTACCAATGCCTGACACCCCGTACCCCCCTGTAATCTGCCATGCGCGTAGTAGAGACAATGAAAGAGTTTCATGCGTCGGGTTTGATTCTTCATTTCATAGAAAAACATTAACAGTTAAACCAGTTCATAAAACAGTATAACATGTGAAGGACATGGGCGGAACTGCGTGGAATAGCTAAGGTTAGGCCGGCTTTGGGCGGAGTGGTTGAGATACTATACTCCAGTGGAGATAAAGACAAAAGAAGACGTTTATATCTCAGTAGGTTCAGGGAGAAAGAGGGGGAAAAAAATAAGTGCGTGTGACATTTTAGAAGCGGCGATTGTTATATTTTATCAGCAGCGCGTGTGATATTTTAGAAGAAGATTTGTATAGCTCAGTAGATTCAGAACGAAAGAAAAAGATAAACGATAATGTGATATTGTGCTTTGGCTCTCCACATAATAATCTATTATATTAAAAAATTTCACAACAACGCATAATTAATTAGCGATATAATGAGATATTTTGCTCATGTAGTAATGTGATACTTTGCTCGTGTAATAATGATATATTCTGCGTTGGCATTCTACATAATGATCTATCACACTAAAAATTTCTTCTTGTGGTGTCGACCGGGATATCATGACCGCGAGATCATGGGGCAAAGGAACTCTGGCTCGCCTTGTGGGGGGGGGGGGGGGTGTCCTTAACCTACGACTGGCCTAATAAATTGACACGAAATTTTCATACTGCTCATAGAAAACTTAAGAAGCATAATCTGACTGACCCATATAGATATGGCAATGTTACATGATTACGAGATAGATCAGCAATTACAAAAATAGACAGACTGAACATCCGTGATTTTAATAAGAAAGAAGAAGAACTCATAGAAACAATGGACAAGAGGAAAATTGGACTGACTGGAATAGCAGACACCAGAATAAAAGGGAAAGGATGCAATGAGATCCACAACAGTTTTATGCTTGTCTACCCCGGAGTGGAACAGCAAGAAAGGGCAAGAAACGGTGTTGAAATAGTCATTGAACGACGGCTAGCAGTTAGGATATTATAAATACAACATATATCAGAAAGAATAATTACAGTGAGTATAAAATAACAGACAATTATATATATATATATATATATATATATATATATATATATATATATATATATATATATATATATATATATATATATATATATATATATATATTCACCATGTAATACAAACGAAAATGAGTAAGAATGCGAGGGAGCTTTCGAAGACATCCAAGACATACTACATAGAATAGCAGGACAACATCATAGTTATGGGAGACTTCAATGCAAGAGTAGGATGTAAAAAAACGGACAAAGAAAAACATCTTGGAGCATTTGGAGACCAACCCAATGAAAGAAATGATAGTGGGATTAGACTGATAGACATTTGCAGCCAACATGACCTCTATATAACAAACACATTTTATAAACACACAGACTCACAAATATACACCTGGTACAAATGGAACGATCTTCTAGGTACCAAAAACCAAACTGATTTTATATTAAAACGCAATAACAGAAAGAGAAATATATCAGATGCAAGGGCAGTGAATAACATAATTAAAAACACAG
This sequence comes from Cepaea nemoralis, assembly GCA_014155875.1. Taxonomy (NCBI): domain Eukaryota; kingdom Metazoa; phylum Mollusca; class Gastropoda; order Stylommatophora; family Helicidae; genus Cepaea; species Cepaea nemoralis. Next base: position 117,732 of record JACEFZ010012190.1, read on the forward strand.
ACCACAAAGCAATTATTCCCACAATTAGAACCAACAGAAGAAGAAAGCAAAGACCAGGCAAATACATAATATGCGAATTAGTAAACTTTAAAAATCTCACAGACGAGGCAGTGATGCAAAATTATGAGATGAAATCTTTGTAAAACTATCGACAGAAAGAAAAACAACGGAAGCAGAATGGGAGATGTTCAAATCAATCATTCTAAATACTGCACAAAAAATAACACACGTGTAACCACGGGGGAAAAAAACGAAAAACACGGATCAAGAAAATAATAAGTTGGTAGAACGCCGAGGTAAAGAAAACACTGAAAGAACAACAGGAAAAAAAAAATATAATAACTGGGTTAAGAGCAAACAGGGTCGTGATTTTTGATTTTTTTTTAGCATATCCTTTTACAGGACTTAGCTGTCAACACCAGCATCTTTCAGCTGTATGTTGATCTCTTGGCAAGATTACGCTCAGTAGTTTGCCATTGCTTTCTGAGCGGCCGGCTCAGTATCCCGCAAGTCACGAGCGGGGGTCGAACCGCCTCAGCTCTCGCTCCGCTACGAGACTCTGCGTGATAAACGGGATTACAGAGAGAAAGTGTTGTAACCCCACAGCCAGAGACCGGCGGGTCGTGATTACATAGAATATAAAATAGCAAGAAGACAATTTAATAGAATAATAACGAGAGAAAAACAAACTGACTGGGAGGAATATGGAACATCCCCCCCCCCCCCCAAAAAAAAAAAAACCACAAAAATAAATAAATAAATAAAATAAAATAAGGCAACCAGAAACTTCTACCCCCATAAAAAATCAGTGCAATGAGAACCAGAGCAGAACTCTTTGACCCAACTGAAATAATTAACAGCGAAAAGAGATAACCAAACAAATTAACAAAAACACATCCCAAAAAGATTGCGGCAGTATTTCGAACAACTTCTCAACTTCCATCAAATGCCACAGGAATCCAAGAAACTGACACAGGTGCCATCGATGAACTAGACCCTGACATATTGAAAGAAGAAATTGAAGAAGCCGTCACATTAGCCACATTGAATAAAGCACATTGACAAGACGAAATACCAAATGAACATATTAAAGCAGCAAGAGAAGTAGAACAACATGGCTACAGAGACTATTTAACAATGTTTGTATAGAACATCAGCCACCACGAGATTGGGGAAACTCCATAATAATCGCAATTTGGAAAAACAAAGGCAGTAAAAGAAACTGCACATAATACAGAGGCAAGTCTCGTTTGGCTCATACTGGAAAATATTTTGCAAAATTCTTGAGAAAAAACTAGAACCTACAATTGAAGTATAGCTAAGCGAAACACAACTTGGATTTAGTATTTAGGAAAAACAAAGGATGCGCAGATACCATCCTTACTCTTTGACAACTTATAATAGAAAAATCAATCGAATTTAATGAAACAGACTATTTAGCCTTTGTTGACCAAAACAAGAGTGGATAGAAACAAGCTATGGGAAATCCTTAAACGATATGAGTGAGTATACATAGCACAAACGTATGTAGAAGCTTATACAACAACAATGAATGCATAGTGATAACAAACAGAGGACACACAGAACCCTTCACCATAAGATTCTGAGTATCTGTGACCTGGCCCTTCTCACCCCCCTCCCCCTCGCCGTTTTTTTCCCTTCGTGTTCATAACCAATATATACAGCATATGTAAGCAAATCAGTCAAACAGAGCCCTCAACAACACCAATTGATGAACAGAACACAGAAGAACCAACGATAAATTACACCATTAAAGAACTCAAATTTTCGAAAGATGAAGCACTAATAGCTAAATCAGACGTAGAATTTACAAGACGACACGAATAGTCTAAATTAAGTGTGTAAGGAACATAAGATTAAAATTATCATAAGTAAAACAGAGGTAATGACACTACCTAAAAAGAAGAAAACAACAAAGATTCATCTAAAAGAACACCAACTGAAACATGTAAAGAGCTTCAAGTACGTCATCATCATTATCAAGTGCCATGCAGGCTGGCGTAGGTGTTTAAGACTCTCCACAGATCTCGGTCTTTGGTGTTCTAGATCAACTCTGTCGATGATATTCCTCCATGCCACCGTCTCAATCCGTCCAGCATCATTTCTTTTGATCTGCCTCTGCCTCTCATCCCCTCGATCTTTCCAATTGTCATGTTTTTCTCTAATGCCTCCTTCTCATCACATGACCACAAAAAAAAAACTGTTTGTCTCTTTTTTTTATTGTTTCATGAGGCTCTTTCAGGCAGTCGTTGTTAGTTCCTTTGGCAGTCCAAGGAATTCGCAACATTCGTCTCAGGAACCACATCTCTGTTACTTCCAAGCTGTTCCTGATTTGTTCATTTACATTCCAAGATTCACAGCCATACAGCAAAACAGGTTCTATATAGCATTTTAGCACTCTCTTTCTTACATTCAATGATAGTGTCTTATTTCATAATATAATCTTCATTTTCTGAAATGCAGCTTTTGCTTGCCCTATTCTGCACTTAATCTATGTTGTGCATCTTCCATTTGCTGTTATAAATGCCCCTAGGTATTTAAAACTTTCCACTTAGTTAAGAATTTTCCATTTTATTTATATTTCACATTTTGGTGTCATCTTAGTTAAGAAGTTTCCATTGTATTTCTATTTCACATTTTGGTGTCATCTTTTTCTTTGAAATCACCATTGTTACTGTTTTCTCGATATTCAAGGAGAGTCCTTTCTTTGCACTCTCTGTTACTACAATGTCCAACAAATGTTGTAGATATTTTGCATTATCCTCCACCAATACAGTGCCATCTGCGTATCGTATACTGTTTATGTTATAATCTCCTAATAGTATTCCTGGCTTCTCTTTGATCTCTTTCATTATTGCTTCGCTATATATGGAGAATAGATCCGGTGACAAACCAAAGCCCTGCATACTCCCAGCCTTATTTGTTCATAACTGCCCTCTTTATTTCCCATTTTATTTTCTGTTGCTTGGTTCCATTAAATATTCTTTATTATTCTAAGATCTTTCCCATCAATGTTAATATCTTCCAACATTGTAATCAGTTCATCATGTTTTACTTTATCAAGTTCCTTAGTATATTCTATGAATCACAAATATATGTCTTTCTGTGTCTCCATTGATCTTTCTATTAGTGTCCGTAATGCATTGTCTGTTTAGTTTAGTTTAGTCGATGGATCAACATCACGGCACACGGCTGCATCCCATAAGTGCTCCGATCTCGTCCTAACTCAAACCTGAGTCTATAGAAACTCAGCTCAGTGCACGAAATCCGTAGCACCGTCGAGGATCCTGAAATACTTTGGGTAGATTTTTAACTCGACATTTTGCCCGGTCAGCGCCGTTAGGCTACGCTTTTTCGATTTTCAACTGCCAAGGGATTTTTTACGTGCGCAACAATACAAACGCGCGTCTGATTTCACTACCCAGAGACCAGGGGAAATTTTATTACTAGAAGTCCACGTGAAAAAAATCCTGGTCCTCACCGGGGCCTAAACCCGAGACCTCCAGCACTCGAGGCGGACACCATACCTCGAAACCACGCAGCCCCCAGCTTTGTCTGTACCCTTTCCTTCCACAAATTCATACTGTTTTTCACCAATTTCCATTTTTATTTTCTTTCCTTTTCTTCTCTTTATAATTATGAGTAGAAGCTTATTGGCACGGTATATGAGATTAATTGTACGAAAGTCTTTGCATTCAATTGCTCCTGGTCTTTTTCTGGTATAGCTATAAATACAAATTTAAGCCTATCGCTCCGTAGATATCCACTGCTGTAAATATCATTCAACATTTTGGTAAATGTATCTACTACAAATTCTCTGTCACAGCTTCCCTGGGGTGAAGGGAACAGGCTATCATATATATATATATATATATATATATATATATATATATATATATATATATATATATACACACACACACACACACACACACACACACACACACACACACACACACACACACACACACACACATCGGGATGTCTTCAGATCTGGGACATGGACAATTTCAGTCTACGACCCCGCCAGTCTCTGGATACATATTCTCTCTCACAACCGACCAAGGGACGTTACCCTTTCAAACATCGTCCTGAACATATGACGCAACTCTGGTATCTACAAACTCAACAATAAAATGTATTGTACAAAAGAGTGAAGATAATATGGTTGTAGTGCAGATTTGTCTGGTGTGAGCTAATCGCTACAAGACATAGTTAGTTGAGGCTGCCACAAGAAGGATGTCATCATTGTACACATGTCAGAGCGCCACATAACATGGGAAGTCACTTAGCTTCTCGCTGCAGATCCTCAATCTTCGACCAGATATCACCTCCTCCGAGTTGACAGCAAGTCAGTGTAATGACACCAGGATACCAGAGTATGTGTCTGAATGATACTCAGAGTTCCCATCCACATCCGTCCAGGTAAATGCCTCCATAATAGGTAATGACGTAATTCTCTAAAGTTATTTGGGTTAATACACCAAGTTCTATCGGCTACCCCAAAGTATGCTGGAGTTCATGTCTCTCTCAACAATGACACCAACCAAACTATATATCCACAGTCTAAGGTGATGTTCACAGAAACATAATGTCAATGGCCAGAGTCCCAACAGAACATAATTCGAGTGGACTAAGTGTTGTCTGATATCACAACACGTTGAGTAGTAGTCGGATAGATAATTAGTGGTACAGCTGGACGATCACATGAATACCATACTTGCCCAGAAGCCTTCGTTACAAAATGGTGGATAACTCATCCTGGAACTGTTCTGATGGCATAGACGACTGACCAGGTGATGGGCAGTAGGATCACCTCACGTTGGCTGGTTTGTCCAGACTGTTGACGCCTGCGAAAAACTATGGTTTAAATGACCGTCCATCACTCCTCTCAGGAAGGTAGAATCTTTCAATTGGTTATGCAGTTCGAAGTATGGGACCTCGTCCAACCTAGGAACCTAATGTCGCCGGTCTTTACACTGTACTTTGACACTAGACCCCATTTCTTCATATATACTGCAGTCACACAGAACCTCTCGCCAGCTGGACCTGGGCCAAATCAACAATCCGTTCCCCGGTTCCTACACAGGTCACTGTGACTGCGCGTCCAGAAGAGTTCCCGTACAAACATCTCTCGAACCTTCCAGAACACAAGGGCATAGTCCTCCCCTTTTACCGAAAATGTCGCTGTAGGCCGAGAGATGGGTGTGAGTCTGGCAAATTCAACATCTCCTGGTTGAATCCTCAAGGCATTTTGTGACATTCTCCCAGTACTTCTAATTCTTCTGTTGCAATTCCATCTGCCCCAGCAATTTCTCCTTTCTTCATATGTTTGACAGAGTCAGCGACTTCTGCTTTTAGAATAGGTGGACATTCTAGGTTATTTTCTTGTATTAATTCTTCATTTTCTCTATTATATAATTCTCTTATTTATTCATTCCACCTCGTCATTATAGCATCCTCCTCCAATAATAGTTTTCCTTTTTTTTTTTTTTAATTTATTTTTATTTCAAACACTTTGTATTTATTCTTATTTTTTCTTCCTGTGAGCTTACTGATTTGTCTGTGCATATTTTTTTGTGTATCTTTAATTGAATTTAATCTGTCTCTGTGGCTAAGAGCTTGCGAACGCGGTTTGTGAGCCCGTATATCCGGGTTCGAAACCCGGGTGCTGGTTGTTTCGAAAAAGGTATAGGAGCCGGTCGTTCAGAAAGCAATGGCAAACTACTGAACGTAAAATTTGCCCAGGAATCACGAACAGCGAAAATGCTGGGGTTGACTGCTACATCCTGTGAAGGACATGCAACTTAATTTAATTGAATTTAATTCAATTGTCTTTCATCACTACTCGTTTAACCAACTTTCTTTTGCGTTTGCATAACTTACCTCTCATTTCTTTATTTATCTTATCATATTCTTGTTTGACATGATTACTCTGTTTTCTTTTAGCCATCAACTTTAAGATTTCTTCAGTCATCCATTTTTTCTTAGCTTTCTGGCTTCTCTCCGGTAATATTTCTTTGCTCGTTTGATGTATGGGGTCCCTAAACATTCCACATTGTTCGTATATACTTTGTATTTTAGCTATTGCATTGTACCTATTTCTCATAGTCACTCTCTATTGTTCTTAAATGTCTTTATCTACCTTAAAAACCTCTTTATTAAGTCTCATTTTCTTAACCACTTTTCCCCCCTCTTTTCAGTCTTACTTTTATTAGTCCTCATAGTGGTGCACGATCACTATTACAGTTAGCACCCAGCATTGTCTCTGCATTAATTAACGTATTTCTAAACCTTTTATTAATACGTACGTAGTCAATTTGGTTGAGTATTTTCTTATCAGGGCTTTTTCATGTGTAAAAGCGTCTTTTATAGTGTTTAAACTAGGTGTTTCCAATTATCATATCAATGATATTTGTCCATTCTATTAGTTGCTCTCTTCTTTCATTTTTTTTTTTTTTTTTTGGTACCTAAACACATAATTCCCCACTACATCCTCCATATTCCCCTTTCCTACTTTTGGATTGCATCGCCATATCTACTTCATCGTAAAAATGTTGTATCATCACTACTGCTTTTTGTTGGTGCGTATACATGTACAATATTTATATCTATTGGTTTGCCTTTCATTTCGAAAGTACTTAGATAGTATAATATGAAATGGCAAAAAGTAGAGGAGATCGAAAATATATATAATAAGGCAAACCTACTCATTGAAAAAACGGCGCAAATACTAAAGAACAAAATGTATCAATAGTTACTAAGAAAACACTCTACATCACAATCTTCCTACCAACTCTATGCTACCAATGCCATACCTGGACATTGATAGAAAAGTACAAAACAATCACAACAACAGAAATGAGATTCCTGAGAAGAATACTCAGTGTATTAAGATGAGAGAAAATCGGAAATGAGGAAATCAGGACTAAAGTGGGGGTTATAGCAGCGCTAAATTTTATCAGAAGACAGCAAGTTAGGTATGTAACTAGATTACCAACTAACAGTATACCACAACAAGCAACGATGTACAGACCAAATTAAACCAGAAGAAGAGACCGGCCATGGGAATATCGATACATTAAGACCATGAAAGGACACTATCTCGCCGTTTGTGCTTCGCCTCGACACCGCTAGGTACAAGAGGAACAAGATGATTGAAATGAGATTTTTAAAATCCCAATTTATAATAATTCGTGATGTAACGTGTTATTTGGCTCATGTAATAATGAGATATTTTACTCGTGTGGTAATGTCATATTTTGCTTTGGCACTCTACATATTAATCTATCACATTAAAAACATTCACAATACATAACCATCTCATTGGGACATAGGGATCTACCATTAAAGAACCCACACCTAAGTGCTAACAGCACAAAAAATGCAGCTCATGGGACACGAGATGCACTTAATGGTTCCCATTCCTTTTTCAAAATTTACGGAAAACAAACAAAACAACAACAAAATCTACATAACATGATTACATGAAATCGCGACACAGGCCTGAGCTGTTAAACCGCTTGCTGCCTTTTTACAGTGATTAATCGCTTCGCTGAAATAACATTCTTACATATTTTTCTCCTGTTATGGACGGTGGGAGACAACTTGAGGGAGTGGAGAAAATCAATACATAAGGCTCATCATAGATGTATTCTTATTGTCTGTTATAATAGCGAATGTTCTATTTTAGACAACGTAAACTGAAAGTTCTCTATTTTAGGCAATGCAATCCGAATTCTCTCTATTATAGACAATGTAATTCGAATGCTCCCTATGTTAAAACATAGACTAATATAGCGGTGGTTCAATGGTTTGTGTGCTTATTTCTCATGACAATGTTTCAATTCCCAGAAATAGTAGAATACTTAATTTTCCTCCGGCACTTTTCTGGAGAGCCGCAGTAGCTCAGTGGACATATGTTCCAGTCCCCACCGAGACAGGTTTCTTTCACTGACCTGGTACACTGAATGACCTTTATTATAGACATGATACCTCAAATATCCTCAACTTCAGACATATGTCGAACTTTTTTCTATGGAAATATCTTGTTTCGAATATTCTTGATCTCATTGTGTTCCTCTTGTACCTTGTGGTGTCGAGCTGAAGCATGCACATCGAGAGAATGGCCTGTTATTGGCTTTATAAATCGAGATTGCATGGACTTGTCCATCATTATTACATCTGCCCTTCGGTAACACGGTCGGCCTCTTTTTCTGGTTCTATTTGGTATGTACATCATTGCTTGTTGTAGCGTACTGACAGTTGGTAGCCTAATTATGTGGTCGAATCATTTCACTTGCTGTTTTCTAAGGAAATCTAGCGCTCCTATTACCCCCAATTTTCTGAGTATTCTTCTCAGGAATCTAATTTCCGTTGCCGTCGTAATCGTCGTCGTCGTCGTCGTTGTTGTTGTTGTTATTGTTGTTGTTGTTGTTGTTGTTGTTGTTGTTGTTGCTATTGTCATTCTCCAGCCTTGGCATTGGTAGCATTGAGTTGGTAAATAGATTGCGTTGTAGAGTGCTTTTAGTATATATTGATATGTTTGTTCTCTAGCATTGGTATCATTATATCATATTATATCATATAGACTTTCTCTGTAATCCCGTATACTCTCGTCAGTAACGTGACGTGCGCGAGAATTGGTAGCAGTTCTCTCCGCGTCGATAACTTACGTGGTATGTTAGCCGGTCGCTCAGAAAGCAATGGCAAACTGCTGAGCCTAATCTTGCCAAGAAATCAACAATCAGCTGAAAGATGCTGATGTTGACAGCGATGTCCTGTAAAGGATATGCGGAAAAAAAATCGTGTTGTGTTCCTTGTACATTTCGTTTAGACTTTTTATGTAGGCTTATAGTTCTGCTTCTGATTTTCAAATTGGTGCTTGATCGTCCGCAAAATGGGTGTTCATTTATGGTGTAATTTGCCTTTGGAATATCCTTCGTATAATTTAAGAGGAGGTCATATCTAAGAGAACTGCACATAGATTAAGGTGCATCGGGGATCCAGAATTGGACATAACAAAATATTATAGCCATGTCATGAAAAGCAGACTAGTTTATATATATATATATAGTCATCATTGGCACCATGACCATGCCGTCTTGACAGACGATAGTTTGTGCTTCAAAAAGGCATAATAACTTTTATCCATGGCGGTAGTGAATGTGACTGATAAGACGAATTCGTGCTGTAAATGTTCGTTCACAGTGGGTGAATGTGAACACGTGGTCATTTCCATCATCATGCAACATCTTACGTCTCACACGCTCGGTGTGTAACTTATATGCAATAATTTTCTCCTTTGTCTTCATTCCATTTCTGATGTTTGCCCTCCATGCAACACGTTCAACGGCGACTTGCTCCCAATGTGCATTATCAATGCCTGTATCAATCATGTCCCGCTTAGACACATCTTTGTATCGTAGTAGAGGCCGACCCTGAGATCTCTTACCCATCTGTAATTCACCAAAAAGATGTCGTTTGGTATCCTACCATCATCCATCCTCCTAAGATGTCCTATCCATCTAAGTCTACGAAGACTGAGCATGAAATAAACCGTCACACAACCTGATCTTTCCAATACTTCAGTATTTGTTATTTTGTCTTGCCACTTAATACCAAGAATTCTTCGCAGAAACCGCATATGAAAGCTGTTTAAACATTTCTCTTGGTGGGTGTGAGTTAGTTGTCCAGGATTCACTGCCATAAAGAAGAGTACTAAGGACACAGGCTTGATAGACAAGGACGTTTGTTTTGGCAGTAAGCTTCCTGTTCTCCCAGACTCTTTTTCTTAACATGTTCATTGTTGTTGCTGCCTTACCAGTCCGGATGTTGATTTCCTGATCTAGGGATAATTTGCTATTTACCACTGATCCTAGATATGTAAAATGGTCTACTATGTGTAGTTCGGCGTCGTCAATAAAGATTGATGGTACCCCTCGTGCAGCTTGTGACATAATCTGTGTCTTCTTTTCGCTAATTGTTAAAACAAATTCAGAACAAGCATTGGAGAATGCAGATAGTAGACATTGTAATTCTTCCTCAGAGTGGGTCGTAACTGCAGCATCATCTGCAAAAAGCAACTCTCTGATTAGTATCCTCCTAATTTTGATCTTGGCCTTCAATACCTGAGCTTTGTAGAGGCCGCCATCTGAGCGTGAGTGAATGTATATACCACCATCTTGATCACAAAAGGCATATTTCAGTAGAAGTGAAAAGTATATTCCAAAGAGGGTGGGAGCTAGTACACAACCTTTCTTAACTCCACTCTTGATTTCATACTCTTCTGAAGTTGCACCATCAAACTTGATTATACCCTTCATGCCTGTGTGGAACGATTCCACAATGGACAGAAGAGTTGGTGGGCAGCCAGTGCCTTGAACAGACCCTCACGACTGACCAAATCAATTGCCTTTGTGAGTCGATGATGGCAATAAACAGTGGTTGTTTCTGTTCACGGCATTTTACTTCCATTTGTCGCAATGAGAATATCATATCAATGGTAGACCGGTTCTTTCGAAAGCCACACTGTGATTCGGGGTAGACTTGATCTCCTAGGACTTGAAGTCTGCGCAGAACAATTCTGGCAAATACTTTTCCAACAATACACACAAGTGAGATACCCCTATAGTTGTTGCAGTCGCTCCGATCGCCCTTGTTCTTGTACAGTGTTATGATGCTTGAATCTTTCAAATCCCGTGGGACTTGTCCTTCTCGCCAGCATAGCTCTATTAGCTGGTGGATGTGTAGAGTGAGTGTGTCTTGCCCACTCCTGATAACCTCTATTGGAATCCCATCCTAACCTGGAGCCTTGCCAGATGCAAGATCATTTATAGCACACTTAATTTCTGTTATGGTGGGAAGTGTGTCCAGGTGGTCAAGAGTTGGTAGAGCCTCTAGTGCGTTGAGGGCATCATCCGCTAGTTTGGTCTCACTTGAGTAAAGCTCCAAATAGTGTTCTACCCATCTGTCCATCTGCTGTTTCTTATCAGTGATGATTTCTCCAGTCAACGCTTTCAATGATGCACTTCTTTTGATCATTGGACCACAGGGCTTTCTTTATTCCTTCATACATGCTTCTGATGTTTCCCTTATCACTTGCATTTTGAATGGACTCACATAACTTGTTCCAATAGTCATTTGCACACTGCCTGGCAGCCTTTTGCACATCCTTCCTGGCTTGCTTCAGCTCACTCAGAGTGTTACGCGTTGGTCTTTTCTTATTTCTTAAGAGAGCTATCTTCTTCTTATCAATCAAGGGCTGCAGAGTCTGGCTGCTTGCCGCAAACCAGTCCTGCCTGTTATGATCCATACATATATATATATAAGCAGACAGTATCTAAAATAAAGAAACACTAACTAGGAAAATAAATAAACTAGTGTAGGGGCAAGTACATCCAGTAGCAATGGAACAAGCATCAAGGATGTCGGCGGCGAAGGAAAGATTGGAGGATAATGGAATGGAGGAACCCTGCTAGGGTGGCATACGTCGTTCTCACACACAAAGAAACAGAACAACTCATTACGAACTATGAACCACCACGATTATAACCAATGCCATGGAGGCTGGTTGAACGGTGGAAAGTTTCTTTTTTTCGCAAAATGGACATTGACATGGACACACACACACACACACACACACACACACACACACACACACACACATATATATATATATATATATATATATATATATATATATATATAGAGAGAGAGAGAGAGAGAAGTGTGTGTGTGTGTGTGTGTGTCTGTGTCTGTATATGTGTGTGTTTGTGTGTGTGTTTGTGTGTGTGTGTGTGTGTCGGTTCCATGGCGACGGACAGTGTGTACCGCGTTTGAAACACAGCTGCTGGCGATCTTGCTGCAGACCTCCTTGCGTTGGTTTTATAAAATGGTATGGGTGCCGGTCGTTCAGAAAGCAATGGCAAACTACTGAACGTAAACTTGCCAAGAAATCACAAACAGCCAAACCAATGCTGGTGTTGACTGCACTATTGTTTATTTTAATGTTTCACATTGTAAAAATGTTATCTTAAATATCTCACGTTCAATGTCGCAACAATGTTATGTTGTTTTTTAATTACAGATCTCGTGTTTTGTGTGGTAACAACAGATCTCATGATCTGTATCGTAAAAATATTATATTACTCTTAGTGATGTCATGTTACATGTTTTAACAATATTATATCTAGCGTGTTCATCTCATACTACACACCATGACAATGTTATGTTTCGCTTAAGGATCTCATGTTACATGATGTAACAATACTACCTAAATCTCAGCAATGGCTCTGCGTTAAGAGGCAAAAGACGTGCCCAGGGATTCATACTGAAAAAAAAATGGCAATGTGTGTTAAAGGAGAGCTTGACATATGACACCGCAACCCACTGTCTGAAAATGGATGTGAAAGTGGTAACTGCAGCTCTCCGCTGGTTGGAGAACAAACTGTATACGCATGGTGTGATTGTAACTGATTCGCAGAGCATGCTGACAAGGGTGAAGGTTGGCATGCTTCGTGCAGAAATGCATGCATCGATTCAGAGTTGAGGGTTGTGAGCATTAGCTGGATCTTTTCTCCAGGACACTCTGGTGTGGTTGGAAATGAACAGACGAACAGATTAGCTGGTGCGGCATAATTAATGTGTGATGTTATGGATGATAAGGCAGATGTGGTGAAAGCCATCTGGGAGAATTTAATTAATGCACAAGAGCAGATAGACTGTCACAGTCTGGAGAGAATGCAGCAGCAAGGGGTGGTCATAGGATCTGGTAGACTGTCGTCATTCAGAGGTAAAGCAAGACGAACATATAATCTGATTGCAACCGGCACCAGTAGTATTGATGCTGTATGGATTGCGACGGCGGCGTGGAGGAATATCAACGGCAGAATTGATTCAGAAAACCAAACACCGATATCTGTGGAGAGTCATGAACGCTTACGCCAGTCGGCACGGAAAGTGATGATGATTTTGGAGTATTGGAACTCTTCGCTGGCTGTTGAAGAATAGGACTCAGCGCTTATGGAAATACGCCTAGTTGCAGAGATGTCGGTTCTTGACTCAACTCAACTCAATCCCTTCACATTTCCCATCTTACATGTTATAACAATACCTTGTAGATCTCATTCTGCACGCCATGACTAATTGTGTGATTCCCTTATATCTCATGAGCCGTTCTCTTTTTATTCAGTTAAAGGAGGTTTGCACAAGATTCAGCTAGACAGGGACCAGGAATACTGTACAGAGTACACGTCTGACAGGTAAGTACTGCATTTACAAAAATTGACTTTTAGAAAAGGTTGACCTTTTATTAATATACTGTTATTGTCATTGAAGCATTGATTCCCACGTATATTCATGTTCATTTCTTGTTAGTAGCATTGGTTAGTGAGTATCGCAGACAATATTTATGTTTGTCTACATTGACTATGGTCGTGGCCCCGGTGGATCATCTTTACCTATTCCACATTTGTTGTTAAACAAAGCAAGACGAACCTAAACGTGCGTTACAATGCCAGATGAGTTGACTTAATGAGTCTAATCTGTGTTTGATTAGGGCTGTCTTTCTAAAGCTTTATTGATCAATGTCTGGTTTTATGTGCTGATATGTTTTGCTTGTATGCTCTTATCTGGAGCTGATCAGGTTTCATTCTTATAAGGTGTCCGAGTCACTTTTTTGTCGTTGATTAAATCGAGGCTTGATTATACGCCTGTCTTGTTTCTGATGTCGTTGTTTGGCATTCTGTCTCTTCTAGAGACCCCCAGCAGCTTTCTCAAGCAGTTCATGTCACATGTGATGAGTTTACCTTTGTATAAGGTTGATAGGGACCACTTTTGACATTGATAGCAAATTGTTGGAAGAACAATACTGTTTATCATTTGTCGCTTAACTTTCACGATATTCTTTGAATGTTTGAGTAAAATTGAAAGCTAATAAGTCATTGCGTTTGCGTTTTGACATCTTGTTACTATCTCTATCGAATCTTTCGTCCTCATTATGGCATCCTCTGTCTATCTGTATGTCGAATATTTCGTCTCCTTTATTGGCATATTGTGTCTATGTCTCCGATAAATCTTCAGACCTCTCTTTGGCATCTTGTTTCTATCTCTCAATCGAATCTTTCATCGTCTGTCTGAATGCTGTCTTGATTTTATTATGGTATTGCTTATTTGTCAACACGTGTATTTCCAACTGTCACTTCTAGCTGAATCTCTTACGCACATCATTGTTTCCTACCTGAACAAAGGGAATACACGTGGAGAGAGAACATAACTCTGCGGAGACAGGAGAGCTGATGCAACCATGCCTTTCATCAGAGGCAGGCCGTAACTCTGTCTGACACCTCAAACACAAATCTATCTGACAGTAGAAAAAACAGTATACTGGCACCAGAAGGAGAAAGTATATTAGTCAGACATATTGTTACACACCCGCTTCACACGCGTGATCCGGGACTGTTTCCGGATCCGGTCAGGGATATGCACTACTGACGAGCTCAAACGAGGGCGAAACTCGAGTATAGTGCTTCCATATTGACGTGGATAGGCCTTAGGTTCATACCAGAATGCGATCGGCGTTGCCAGTAGTGGGTTGTGCTCAACATTTAAATTTCAAATCCCGAAACAACCACATAATCAATTGATTATTGCTCACTGGATTTAGGAGGCCTGGTGTTCCTTGCCAGTGAGAAGTCCTGATCGTTCGGGTCCCATCGATTGACGTACGTCGGTCGCGGCGATTGGGCAATCTTGAGCATAGCCTACGATGGGTAGCGTTGTGATGTTCTGTTGTGATAATTTGGTGTGTCCAGTGTGTGCCGCGTTGTTACACACCCGCTTCACACGCGTGATCCGGGACTGTTTCCGGATCCGGTCAGGGATATGCACTACTGACGAGCTCAAACGAGGGCGAAACTCGAGTATAGTGCTTCCATATTGACGTGGATAGGCCTTAGGTTCATACCAGAATGCGATCGGCGTTGCCTGTAGTGGGTTGTGCTCAATATTTAAATTTCAAATCCCGAAACAACCACATAATCATATTGTTTTATGTGAAGAGTGAACGTTGCGCATTCCGACACCTTGTTATAAATGGAGACAGAACGTAACTTTGGTGGCAAGCTATTATATAGGCAGAAAGAACGTAGCTATGGTAGCACCATATTACATATGGAGAATGAGCGTAACCCTGGTAGAACCATAGTACATATGGAGAAAGAACTAACTTTGCCTGGCACTAGAGAGAGAAGGTAACTGTCTGAAACCGGAGAGAGAACAAGAGAGAACGCAACGACTTTCTGCCACCGAGAGAGAAAGTAACTCCCTCTGACACTACAGAGAGAAAGTAACTATGGTTGTCACTTTGTGATATCTGAAGACACAATAAAACTATGGTACACTATTCTGCCTGACACCGGAGAGAGAAATTAACACCGTTTAAGGTCACAGAGAGAAGATAACTATGTCTGACACAAGAGAGAGAACACGAGAGAAAGTAGCATCTTTCTGACACCGACAGAGAAGGTAACTATGGTTGTCACGTTGTGATTTCTGAAGACAGAACGTAACTATGGTACACAATTATGTCTGCCACCGAAAGGAGAACATAACTATGTATAACATCAAAAAGGGAATGTTACTCTGATACTGGAGAGACAACATAACTTTGTTTCCAACCGAAAAGAGATAATAATTGACAACGGAAAGAAAATGTCACACTACCTGATATAGAAAAGAGAGCAACATTCCTTATATAATTGTAAGGAAGAACGTTACTCTGTATGACACAGACATGTAACATAACTCTGTCTGACACCAGAATTATAGTGTAACTCTGTCTGTGCTGTAATGCTGGTGTCCTTAAATTACACCCGTTGTCCGTTCCAAACCATTACAACAGATTAACGAGAACCGCAATTCAATGTCAATTAAATAACGGCAGCAAACAATGATAATTCACGTCATATTTTCCTTTAATATTGTTGATTAGTCAGACATGTTAATAATAAATAATTATATGACGGTTCCCATACGGCTGGGAGGGCCCGTCAGAATATGATAAGTAAATAATGATTGCAACATACCGTTTCTTCTGACAAATCCCATCTCCTCACTTTGATAATTAACAGATAACTACTTGATCGTGGTCAATCATTACCCGCTGATATTTAAGTCTTTTGACTGACGTACTAACCCTATGACCTTTTGCCTACAATTCGATCGGCCAGTTGTGACGCCAAATATTCTCTTCATTTCCTCTGCGCCATGCATTCATTCTTGGCCGTCCTTCATAATCTCCATTGTACCGTTGTTCTTCATCTTGAGTAACCATCCTGTGTCATGCCTATTCTGCCATTTCAGTTGAATCTTCTCAATATCGTGATATTGTCCTCTGCTTGCCTTTCTCCATTCTTGTTGTTAAACGCTTCTCGCTAACTATATTAACATAAAGTAGTCCCCGTAACGTCATCTAGTAACTATGTATTATGTCGCTGTACGGTGACTTGCTTTATTTGTGTACCACTATTTTCTTATCCAATCTAAATATTGACTCTTGCCACAACCGCTACGTGGCAGTCTGACTCCAGAAATATAGTGTAGATCTGTCAGACACCAGAAAGATAATGTAACTGTCTGACACCAGAAAGATAATGTAACTGTCTGACACCAGAAAGATAATGTAACTGTCTGACACCAGAAAGATGATGTAACTGTCTGACACCAGAAAGATAATGTAAC
Source organism: Cepaea nemoralis (assembly GCA_014155875.1). Taxonomy (NCBI): domain Eukaryota; kingdom Metazoa; phylum Mollusca; class Gastropoda; order Stylommatophora; family Helicidae; genus Cepaea; species Cepaea nemoralis. The sequence goes on from JACEFZ010012190.1 coordinate 134,493, forward strand.
TGTCTGACACCAGAAAGATAATGTAACTGTCTGACACCAGAAAGATAATGTAACTGTCTGACACCAGAAAGATAATGTAACTGTCTGAAACCAGGAAGTTAATATAACTGTCTGACACTAGAAAGATAATGTAACTGTCTGACACCAGAAAGATAGTGTAACTGTCTGACACCAGAAAGATAATGTAACTGTCTGACACCAGAAAGATAATGTAACTGTCTGACACCAGGAAGGTAATATAACTGTTTGACACTAGAAAGATAATGTAACTGTCTGACACCAGAAAGATAGTGTAACTGTCTGACACCAGGAAGGTAATATAACTGTCTGACACTAGAAAGATAATGTAACTGTCTGATACTAAAAAGATAATGTAACTGTCTGACACCAGGAAGGTAATATAACTGTCTGACACTAGAAAGATAATGTAACTGTCTGATACTAAAAGATAATGTAACTGTCTGACACCAGGAAGGTAATATAACTGTCTGACACTAGAAAGATAATGTAACTGTCTGACACCAGAAAGATAGTGTAACTGTCTGACACCAGAAAGATAATGTAACTGTCTGACACCAGAAAGAGATTGTAACTGTCTGATACTAAAAAGATAATGTAACTCACTCTGTCTAAACAAGAAAGGTAATGTAACTGTCTGACATCAGAAAGATAACGCAACTCTGTCTGACACCAGAAAGATATTGTAACTGTCTGACACCAGAAATATAATGTAACTGTCTGACACGAGAAATATAATGTAACTGCCTGACACCAGAAATATAATGTAACTGTCTGACACCAGAAAGATAATGTAACTGTCTGACACCAGAAATATAATGTAACTGTCTGACACCAGAAAGATTATGTAACTGTCTGACACCAGAAAGATTATGTAACTGTGTGACACCAGAAATATAATGTAATTGTCTGACACCAGAAATATAATGTAACTGTCTGACACCAGAAAGATAATGCAACTGTCTGACACCAGAAAGATAATGTAACTGTCTGACACCAGAAAGATAATGTAACTGTCTGACACCAGAAAGATAATGTAACTGTCTGACACCAGAAAGATAATCTAACTCTGTCTGACATCATAAAGGTATCGGTACGGCATAAAGATATAGACGTATCTCTGCCTGACACCGAAAAAATAACATTAATCTGTCATCTGAAACTGACGTTAGTTTTGGCACTGGAAAGAGGCGTTAACAGTATCTGATACATAAAAAAGATGGTAACTGTATCTAACACTCGAAAGAGAAAGTAACTGTGTCAAACACCTTATTATATTTCGAAAGAGAATTAGTAAGTGCCAGTCACCCTGTTTCATTTCATTCTGTTTGTCCGCGCTCAAAACTTGCCACAAGCTCATTTGTGTGAATAAACTTCAGGTCGTTATTGGTAATGGTAATTTGAAGTTCATTGTTGAGATCGTCTTATAGTGAACATTGTATCCCACATCATCACACAGATTACCAGACACGGCTAGTGGAATCGTTGGAAAGAAATACGAAGCAGAAATCTTCGCTGGCGTAATCTTACTGGAGCCACTCAAAATAAACTTTGATTAATTTGGGACAAGTTTGGAATGAATTCAAAAGACACACTGTAATGTAGAGCAGAGCAGAGAAGGGAAGAGCAGAGCAGACTGTCCAAAGCGGAGGATAAACGATTGAGATGTTAAGGCCTCTGATGTGTTTATGCTTGTAGCCACATGTTGGACTGGTAGTGCATGGTTCCTTCACCCAGCTACTGATCTAAGTGCCTGGGGCGACACCATGAGCTGTTAATTTTGTGTGGAGTGTTTTTACATCTGAACTAATTAGGTTTGCCTTATGCAGTAATGTGTGGCTGCTGGTTTTCTAGTGACTGCCGCTTTCATCGACGATGAACTGTATTTTTGGTGGTGGACTTTTGTATTAGCATTCTAGTGGCGGCCTTATGCAAAGAAAAACCTTTGAGGGCTTTCCGTTGTCGAGACTCCTGTCTGTTTCACTTTTCACATGGGGTAGTGAGGAGCATTTTGTGTGATATTTACTGGCACAACAACGGATCATTATGGGGGAGACCCTTTGCCTAGAAGTTGAAATGAGACTAACTAACTGACTAACTAACATAACACTACGCAGGAAGTCAAAGAAGATTGATAAACCAACACAGAACTGGCGTCGTTAGCCGCTACACGCTGCGGGATTTGCTGAGGAGGGGATCCGAGCACTTATGGACTGAATGGTTCGATGTGCAATGAGGATGATCTGTCGACTAACTAACTAACATAAAGTACGTAAATTACCCGTTCCCGGGGCTGCAGGCGTACTGTGTATAAGACAAATGACCAGACGATTCAGCTGTACCGGGACAATTCTGATATTTCTTACTTTGTCCCTGTGTGCGTAATTTCTAGGGGATAAAAATCTCCCAGTGTGTGTGTGCTTTTAGATCGATTAATTGCGCATAATAAGAGTATCGGCAGAACACGGTGTCATTACATTATCTCAGTGTTCATGTTCCACTTAAGCCTTTCTCTGATTGTGTTGAGTAATAAAAAGGTAGATAATGCATGGCGAAGAATTCAAATTCTTTGAATGGCTTACTCTTTGGAAGAAGCTTTAATGGAGTAAATTGGAAGGAAAGGCTGTGATACTGTTAAACAAATGTGATATTTATCACAGAAATCCAGGCTGTGAAACTTTATCACAGCCTGGTATTATGAGATAAGTAGCACTTGTTTTAAATATTTTCATTTTCTCTTATCTTTTTTTCACATTTGTTTCATTGTCCTTTGTTCACATCCCGTTTTTATGCATTAATTTATTTTCTGTAGTGTCTTCCTCGTGTTTTTATGCTGTTATTTGTGTATTTGTTTGCTGATGAAGGCTATTCGCCGCAACGTCATATGTTTTCCGTGATTGTGTTCTGTAAAACTGCATTGTTTTGTGTTAATTATATTATTTCAAAATACAAAACACTTCCAGAGCATATCTATGCCAAAAGGGTATTTGTTGAGTTGAGCTAAGTCAAGCTGACATCATAGCCCTTGGGGCATTGCTATAAATGCTCCGACCGCATCTTCAACAACAAGAGAAGAGTCCACAATACTTATGGTACCAGCTGCGGTCTTATTATGTGCCCCTCTGGCGTGTACTCGGAGTAATGAGTGTCGGTTAAATATTCTGGTCATGTCATAGTTTCATTCATTGCACGGTTAACTAGAGGACGTTGTAGCATGTCTGCGAGCCCTTGCAATTGTGAGAAGGTAAATGTGGCCGACTAAGTCTATGTCTGTTATGGAGAGAGTGCAAGCACATCTGTGTCGTTGGACTACCTCTTCAAATTGGTTGAGATTGTGCTGTGTCTTACTAGTAGTCATGCTAACCGTCGAGCGTACATTCAACCTAAAGAACATTTACTTGGGCAGAAACGGGGTTCACTTATTTTACCAAAGGGTGGTTGTGGAAACAAGATGCAATCTATATTTGTCTGTAGGCTTTTATATCTGAATCCGTAATCAGATCTAGTAGTAGTAGTAGTAGTAGTAGTAGTAGTAGTAGTAGTAGTAGTAGTAGTAGTAGTAGTAGTAGTAGTAGTAGTAGTAGTAGTAGTAGTAGTAGTAGTAACAGCAGCAGCAGCAGTAGTAGCAGTAGTAGTAGTAGTAGTAGTAGTAGTAGTAGTAGTAGTAGTAGTAGTAGTAGTAGTAGTAGTAGTAGTAGTAGTAGTAGTAGTAGTAGTAGTAGTAGTAGTAGTAGTAGTAGTAGTAGTAGGCCTCTTTCAGTTCTGAAGGACTATAGATTTGTGCCGCTGGGGAGGTACCTGACAGCACCGCTGATGACTGTATAGTCCGATGCGAGAGTGACAATCTCTGTCAGTTTCCGCATCTGTAAGACGAGGCAGGTTCCGCAGTAAGTGACTGCGTTTTAAGCCTGTGCCGCCTTTCCTCAGATTGCACTCAAAGAGCACCAGTCCGTTTCGTGCATTTCTTCTCCGCAAACATATGTCTGTTGCAACTCTTTCCAACGTGTCTGGATCTATGCCAAGGGTTTTCATATCTTGTTTACATACTTCTCTATATCGCAATTGGGGTCTTCCTGTTGGACTCTTTCCTGTGGCTAGTCCTACGTATAGGAGATCTTAGGGAATACTTTCATGCTCCATTCGAGATGCGTAGCCCAGCCACCGGAGGCGTCTCTGCTTGAGGAGGGAGTGCACTGTGGTAATATCTGCTCTTTCAAGTACATGTTTTATTTGTTATGTGGTCTGTCCATGATATGCCCAGGATACGTCTCATACATCTCCTGTCTTGAGTACAGGGTCCAGGATTCAGACACATAGATTAGTGTGCTAACAACACAAGCTTTATATACTTGAACTTGTGTACGCTCTTTTAGTCTATTATTCTTCCAAACGCTTTTAGCTAGCCTGGAAAATGTTGAGGCTGCCTTTCCAATGCGTCTGTCGATTTCTGTCTCTAATGAAAGATTATCTGATGTTGTCGACCCCAAATACACAAACTCGTGGACGACCTTCAATTCATAATTAGAAATTTTGATTGACGGAGGCGCACCAGCATCTTGTTTCATCACCTGTGTTTTATTTAGGCTGATGGTGAGCCCAAAGCCTTTGCAGGCGGCTGCAAAACGATCTATGAGCAGTTGGAGATCTTCTGCTGTATGAGTAGTCAGTGCTGCATCATCTGCAAAACGTAGTTCTCTTATGCATTTTGATCTTATTTTGGTCTTTGCTTTGAGTCTTGATGGGTTAAAAAGTTTGCTATCAGATCTTGTATGGAGGTATACGCCTTCATTGGCAGTCCCGAATGATTGCCTTAAGAGAACGGCGAAGAAGATACCAAAAAGTGTAGGAGCACGCAGCCCTGCCTCCACTGCTGATGCTGAATGACTGGGATGTTGAGCCGTCAAATAAAATGATTTCACGAAACTAAGAAGGATGGGTGGACATCCTATCTTTTCAAGGACCTTAAAAAGGCCGTTTCTGCACACGAGGTCAAATGCCTTTGTGAGGTCGATGAAGGCAATATATAATGGCTTCCTCTGTTCTCTGCACTTCTCTAGGAGCTGCCGGAGTGAGAAAATGATATCGATGGTGGACCTGTTAGGTCTAAATCCGCACTGTGATTCGGGCTAGATTCTTTCAGAAAGAATGTCTAGCCTTTTAAGGATTACTCGAGCAAAAATCTTGCCTGTAATGCTGAGTAGGGAAATGCCGCGATAGTTGTTGCAGTCGCTTCTGTCGCCTTTGTTTATTTTTATAAAGGGTAACAATGTTTGCGTCTTTCATATCTTGTGATACTGATTTTTCTTTCCAGCAGAGCTGAAATATTGCATACAGTTCTGGAATGATTGTTTCTTTGCTACATTTTAAAATTTCAGGTGGAATACTAATTTTTCCTGGTGCCTTGCTGGATTTGAGAATGTCTAGTGCTTCGCTGAGATCTGTGAGGCATGGTTTATTATCCAGGCCATGCATGGTGGACTGTTGATCGATGGCTTCCGGAGCTTCTTCTCCGACATTGTTCTCCACTGAGAATAGCTCTAAGTAGTGTTCTACTCAGCGATCCATTTGTTTCGCTCGATCTTTGATGATTACCCCCTCTGTTGATCGTAGAGAGGCCATCTTATTTTTTTGATAGACCGACAGCTTGCTTGATGCCCTCGTACATTCTTATTATATTTCCAGTGTCTGCACAAGTTTGAATTTGAGAAGAGAGCCGTAGCCAGTACCTGTTCGCACATTTTCTTGCCATCTGTTGTACTCTAGTTCTGGCCGTTCGCAATGCCTGCATTGTTTTCTCTTAAGGTGATGTTTTATACACTGAGAATGCATGTCTCTTTATCTCCAGGACTGTAAGCATCTCTTCAGAGTGTGCTTTAAACCAGTGGTTGACTTAGTTTGCTTCTTGCCAAATGTTGATAGAGCTGTATTGTAGATGGTGTCGCGAAACTGACTCCATCTCTCGGTGGCAGTTCCGTCTGTGGGGCCAGGCAGAGTCTTCGATAGAGCCTGGGTGAATTTGTTGACTTTTTCTTTGTTTTGGGTGCCGCTGGTGTCAATGCGTGGTCTTCCTTCTGTTCTGCTTTTGTAGATTCTCTTGGGCTTTATTTCTATGTGACAGAGAGAAAAGAAGGTAGAAGAAGGAGAGAGGAAGGGAGGAGAGAGGGAGAAGGGAAAGAAGAGGATGAGGGAAATGATTGAAATAGTGTGAAGCCTAAGCGGTCATTCCTCAGTCGAACTCTGCCTACAACGCACTATCTTTTGATAATAAAGAAAGAGGGAGAGAGAGAGAGAGAAGGAGAAAATGAGATAAAGGAAGATAGATAAGGGATAGGACAGATTAGGCCCGTGTCTCCGGCTGAGAACAATAGTTAATTATACTATTGCACCATCAATGTCTCGCGGTGTATGTTAGGTTATAGAAGAGATGTACAGCCTCACAAGGTCTCTAAGCTACTCTAACTTATATTACCTCAGACTGACAAGTCGAAATGAAAGGCAACTCAAACATATATTTATTTCCTTCTGAACAGTAACAGAGTGACAAAGCATAACATAACCAAATAAGGTGACCATTACATCTGTTACAGACAAATATTGTATAACCAACGCAGAATACATTAATGCATGACCTCACAAGGGAGAGGTAGATAATATAGTAGGCCATGCAACTGGATGTTTGGGAAGTGCTACCTATTACACCTACTAACCGCTTGAAGCAAAGAACTAGAGCTAGGATTTCCACCGGCCTTCTGTCTATCTCGTAGTAACCGTTCTGCAGGCCTATAAGTGGCCCATTTACTTAGTCCGAATACCCAGGGAGTTAATTCGCTCCCATCCAACTTGTTCAGCGGGTAACTGTTTATTGGGGTAACGCCGACTTACCCAGGCAAATGCCTGAAACATGAGAAAAACAATACCCGTGAGTGTTATGTCAAAATAAACCTTAGTCTTTCACTACCTACAGAGTCCCTAGCATCTGTTGCTTCTTTATCTATACTAGTATTCAGCCTTATCAGCAACATCATCATTATGTATAGCCATAACATAAATTAACAACAGTATTTTAAACACAGTAATTTATAGTCTATTTATATTTAACCAACGTTATTATTTCCTATCTCCCAATACGACGACTACAGTCAAACCCAACCTAAATGTATTTAACCATTTACCCGGACTTTCGTGTAGATTTGAACTCACCACCTGTACTTCGCAAGGCCAGCCTTTCGCCGCCATAACTACACAGCAACAGAAACGCGACCTCGCTTCACCTCCGTCCAGCGAACAAAAGACACACATTCCTCCTTGTGCCCGCCCCGTCTCCGGCCGACGATCTCACCTGTCCTTATTGTCTGGTTGACCTAGTGGCCGCGAGTGCATTCATACTTTATTCTGTCCGTTTGCAGTGTTTGGTCGCCGTGTTTATATCTTGTAGTACGGCTTTCGTTTCATATTTACAGACTGTGTTGACCCGCCAAGTTATCATTAATTTTGTAGTCTAATTGCTAAGTTTACATGTACATATATAGTTTATCTACACTCTGCTTATCTAATCGATTAATTTGACTCCTATCAATCTAGTTCAGCCAGTTAGATATGGGTTCTTTACAGGACGTCGCACTCAGTCCTGACATTTGTCGGTCGTTCAGGATTACTCGGTAAGTTCACCTACGGTAGTTTGCTATAGCTTTCTAAACTAAGATACCTGATTATAGTCTAACAATTATACTAATTAGGTCTAAATCTTACGCAACTTACGTTCAGCTTCTGCCGTCCCGTTGTCCTTCTGGGTTCCACAGTTGAAATATAATTGCTCTCTTCAATCTCTCGTTTATCGTGGATCCCACCAGACGTTTTCTAGTCGTGTTTGACCTTAGTCTCCAGTGTGATTCCGATTGACCTTAGTCTCCTGTGTGCTTCCGACCGCAGTGTCTCTGGCTAGTGGCTGTCCTATCTGACGTTAGCCATCATCTGCAACTAATGAGCTGTTTCCTTAGCCAACAGTCCCTCTCAAATGGCTTGCACGCCATTTTGTGATCCTCGGAATTTGCGTTCCACCCCGTCAGGCCTAATTACCTGGAATAAATGGTCCACAGATCCTTGATCATCTGCTTGTCCGGCGGTCCAGACGGAACTGTGATATGTGCATCTTTTCCGTCTTCAATACCACCTCATCATCTTTCTGAGACACTAAACAGCCTGGATATGGACATCACCATCGCCTGAAGTTCCGAACCTCATACCTCCTGGGACTGGGCGATAGCCCAGCCCTCGGCCCACTGGGCCCTGTTGCTAAACCGTACTCTTGCTCGTTCCACACTGTCCAAACTGACTGGATCCTAAAGTATGTATCACTTCTCGAGTTGGCGCCTTTCTGGAATCACGTGACCATTAGCTCTCTCATCCCGCGAAGGTCCTCCAATCTGTACCTCGCGTACCCTGCTTAATTTGCATACTCTGCATCATATCATTAACCCAAATCCTCTTCACCTGCTACGACATTGTTTCTGGGGTTCATGGTCCTGAGTTCACGTACTTTTCCCAGCTGCCATAAATTTGGAGTATGGCGTTCCTTTCCGACAGCCCGGGTCACTTCCGATCCCGCCTTGTACTCATAAATTCTGCTGCCTCCAAAGTTCACCGTTGTCCTACCTGACAGCTTGAACCCAAAGTGTAGATTACATCCGGCATTCCTCTCCCCGAGAAGCCACTAGTTAACAATGGAAGTTGACCTTGCGGCTTTTCGGCCATGCACTCCCGCTCAACCTCTGAATATTTTTAAAACAATCCTGGTCCTTGAACTTTCTGTTTCACAAATATTGCAGTCCATATCCCCCGGTAAGCTTGGGCGATATGTGAAAGTCATTTCCCATACTGTCTTATCTACCTTGCTGGAGACGAGTGAATGGTTGGTGTCGCTGTCAGCACTATGATAGCTTTGAGTCAGCCGCACATTGCGGAGATTGCTAGCGTTTAGTGAGCACCAGGTCGAGTTGGTGCCAGTTCTTTGATCTGGGGTGCCTCCATGACACCTTGTGTTGAGGTTTCGTGTCAAAGAAGGTGTTGGTCACACAAAGATTGTTGTGGCTGCAGAATTCCAAGAGACGTTGTCCATTGCCATTGATCTTCCCAACGTCAAACTGTCCTAGACATGAAGGCCAAGATTTGTGGTCGGAGCCAACCCTGGCATTGAAATCCCCAAGGATAAAAAGATGTTGTTTCTCTGGTGTTTCACTGACTTCTTTGCTAAGGTCGTCATAAAACTTGTCTTTAGATTCTGATGCTGCAGTTAGTGCTGGGCCGTAAACGCTTATAATACAAACTGGACCTGCCTCTGTCTGGAGTTAGCTTCAGTATTCTTTCAGTGCCATCACTTGGTGGTGTGATGAAATTAAGCAGCTTGTTTATGATAGCGAAGCCAACTCCATGCTCCCTTGTCTCTCTGCACGGCTTGCCATGCCAGTAGAAAGTGAAGTCCCTCTCCTTGATGTTTCCAGATTCTTGGAGTCTGGTCTCTTGCAGGGCAACAATGTCTATCCCCAGTCTCAGTAGTTCGTTGATTATCACTGCAGTTTTGCAGGCATCCACAATCTATGTTTAGATCGTCTGAGATGCCAGGAGTCATGGTTCTTCGGTTCCATGTTCTCAGCCTTAGGGCCGGTTTTGTTTTTCTTGTTGCTAGGTGTACAGATTGCGGTCCATGTGTCAGGATTTTCCCCCCTAAGCTCCACACACCCTCAGGAGCAGATGAACAGTAGCGAGACAACACCTTATTGACTGGGGCATGTCCAGCTTAGGCGGGCGGTAGCTGTCTAGTGAGATACGATGATCTCTCCCACCGTCGGAAGTAGCCCCTGGCGCCTTGCTCTACGCCAATCGAGCATTAAGACTTATAACCGGCAAATGCTCCTTCCCGTGTTGTGTCACCGCTTTACACGGTGCTGAAGTGACCTCTCCAGGGCACAAGCCTGGGCAATGGAAATCGGAGAACCAGCTGTAATCAGACCTAACTGTTGTCTTAAATGCACTACTCGTTACACTAACTGTTACACTACACGTTACACTACCTGATACACTACATGTTACACTACCTGTTACACTACCTGTTACGCTAACAGTTACACAAACTGTTACACTACCTGTTACACTACACGTTAAACTACCTGTTACACTATACGTTACACTAAATGTTACACTACCTGTTACACTACAAGTTACACTACCTGTTACACAACACGTTACACTACCAGTTACACTACACGTTACACCACCAGTTACAGTACACGTTACACTACACGTTACACTACTGGTACACTACCTGTTACACTAGATGTCACAATACCCGTTACACTACACGTTACACTACACCTTACACTATCTGTTACACTAGATGTCTCAATACACGTTACACTACACGTTACGCTACCCGTTACACTACACGGTACACTAAACGTTGCACTACACGTTACACTACCCGTTACACTACACGGTACACTAAACGTTGCACTACACGTTACACTACCCGAACACTACACGTTACATTACACGTTACACTACCCGTTACACTACACGGTACACTAAACTTTGCACTACACGTTACACTACCTGTTACACTACCTGTTACACTACCTGTTACAATACATGTTAAACTACACGTTACATTACCCGTTACACACCCCATTACACAACACGTTACACTGCCACTTATACTACCTGTTATACTACCTGTTACACTACACGTTACACTACCTGTTTTAATAACTGGTAAACTACACGTTACACTACCCGTTACACAGCCCGTTACATAACACGTTACACTACCTATTACACTATCTGTTACACTACCTCTTACAATACATGAAACACTACACGTCAAACTACCAGTTACACTGCCCGTTACACTACACGTAACACTGCCAGTTATACTACCTGTTACACTACATGTTACACTACACGTTACACTGCCTCTTACAATACATGTAATACTACACGTTACACTACATGTTACACAACCCGTTACACTCCACGTTACACTACCTCTTACAATACATTTTACACTACACGTTACACTATCCGTTACACAACCCGTGACACTACATGTTACACTACCTGTTACAATACCTGTTACATTACACGTTACACTACCTGTTACAATACCTGTTACACTACACGTTACATTACCCGTTACCTTACACGTTATACTACGTGTTACACTACCCGTTAAACTACACGTTACACTACCTGTTACAATACCTGTTACACTACCCGTTACACAACCCGTTACACTACACGTTACACTACCCGTTACACTACAGTTACAATACCCGTCACACTACATGTTACACTGCACGGTACACTACCTGTTACAATACCTATTAAACTACACGTTACACTACATGTTACACTACCTGTTACACTACGCGTTACACTACCAGTTAAACTGTTAAAATTGGAATCCTGTACACGGGATCGAGGAGAACATATTTCTAAGTAGGTTATTTTGTTTACAAATCGAAACACTATCTGCGTCTGAACAGTCATGACTGTTTCTTGCTTGCTTGCTTGTGTTCGTTGGCTTGAGCTCCAACGCGAAGTCCAGTATGTCGGATGAAGACATCCTGTTGTCCAACATCAGTGTGATATCATACAGGACCTGAGATTTGCGTGAGTATCCGTTGTCCCATGTCTGGCTTATTGGTGTGCAGACTGGTGGTTCCTCGCCGTACAGGCAGACACTCTCCGACTTCGGAGGAATCGGCGATCCTACTGACTTTAGCCAGGACCCCGAAGGGACCTGTTGCCCAGGACGCTCGACGAGGACGCGTCAATAGGTCTTGGCCAGTATATAACCCGGCCCTGGTGCCTTGGAAACACCTCTGCGTCCCATGACTGTTTCGATTGTAAGAGTCCAACAGAAAGGATCTCAACGTTGAAATTGTAACTAAGCGATCGGCATAAAGATATTTTTCGAATTCAGATTTAAAATTGTTTTTAAAGCTAAAGGTTCAGCTTCATTGCACGAACTCCTTAGCTCCAGCGACGACCCCCAGAAGTATGAGAAATAGGCACTCGAAACGGAAAGACGTAGCCCGGAATCGAACCCATGACCTTCGGTGTGTAAGATAATCGGCGAACCTACCTTGCCACGGAGACACCCACGCATCTAGAGAAAATGCTGGCAAGTCACGTCACGTGCATTGTTTAAGAATGTCCTTGAAATGTACAGAAATAGCTCAGACGAAACGCAAAAATTTGTGATGGTCTCAAGTGGGCTGTGCTTAGAAGGACGCCTGTCTTTCAACGAAGAGCTATTCTCATTCAGGGGCATCAGGCAGGAACTACGGTATGTCATAAGCGCAGTCGGACGAGGGTCAGACGTAGGTGGTCGACGTCTCCCCAGTTGAGTGAAAGAGTGGTTACTTGTTCCTCCGTGTTTAGTTAGTTAGTTAGTCAGTCAGTTAGTTAGTTAGTTAGTAAGTTAGTTAGTTAGTTAGTTAGTTAGTTAGTTAGTTAGTTAGTTAGTTAGTTAGTTAGTTAGTCGACAGATCATCCTCATTGCACATGGAACCATTCAGTCCATAAGTGCTCGGATCCCCTCCTCAGCAAATCCCGCAGCGTGTAGCGGCTAACGACACCAGTTCTGTGTTGGTTTATCAATCTTCTTTGGCTTCCTACGTAGTGTTCTTGTTTGGCCACCCCTCTTTTAATTTGCTGTTCTCACAGTCTGGCCATGGTTGTAGATTCACAGTCACCACTTGATTCTCGCAAAAGTCTTATTTCTCGTAGAGCATTCAGAATGTCAGCCTGGTCCATGGCGCGTCCGCCCTCCACAGTAGCCTCACCTGCGAGCTTGTCAGCCCGCTCATTTCCTTGTACTCCCGCATGCCCTGGCACGAAGATGAAACTAATCTTTGCCAGCCGAGACCGCTCCAGAGACAGCAACCATTCTCTTCGGATCCACCCAATCTCTAACCTCTTGAGCATGCTCATTGAGTCGCTAAGGAAACATGCCCTAGTGAATGTCTGTGTCTCGAGCCATGCTATTGCTTTACTTACTGCCATGACTTCCATAGTCAGGCTACTTGTGGTATCAACAAAAGCACCAGAGTCCTCCTTCACAATTCTCCCTCCGGCCCGAGCCGTAAAGGCCCATGAGCTTCTCACATGTCGGACGACCGACCCATCTGTGTAGATGACAGCATCACCGTCTAGCGAATTCTCGAAAATCAACGCTTGTACTTCAGCCTCCACAGCAGCCGGATTTTCATGTCTGCATTTTCTAACTAGGTGGATGCAAACTGAAAAGGATGTGCAGAAATCTGTTGGCACTTGTACCCATTCCTTGCCAGGCTCTAAGTCCTCAAGTGAACACACCTGTTGAAGAATGTCTTCGGCTTGACCCATCCACGACCGTCCTATTTTTAACCTGCTGCCCTTCACCTTCATAATTTCACTAAGCAGGGTTCTCCGTGTGTTCAGAAGTACGGAATTGGAAGTGCTTACATGTGTGTGTGTTTATTTTTTTTTTTTACAATTAGCAATTCACAATCCCGTATAACGCTTTCGAAAAACGGTTGCGAGCGATTTGGAAGCAAACCGCCTCGCGTTGGTTTCATACAGTGGTATGAGTGCCGATCGTATACAAAGCAATAGCAAACTAGTGAGCATCAAGAAATCTCAAACAGTCAAACAATACTGGAGTTGACTGCGACGTCCTATAAAGGATATACAAGTAACTTTGTTTAAATCACATAATAGATTTATACCAGGTTCCCTCTTCGGGACAAATTGAATTAATTCATTAATTATGACACAGCTTGCAATGTTTATATTAACCTACAGTATCCTCTAAATTCTACTTCTTCTTTTACCTCCATGATTGCCAATTTGCAAGTGTTAATGTAATTCGTAAGCTCACAGCTGCACAGTGTACGCTGATGTAATTGTTACACTCAAAATAACGCAAAGACGTTACAAGAAAAGTGACTACAGCAGTGTTCGTAGACATTCAGATGGATGTACGGATATAGTGGATATGTTATAGATCTTGCTTTATATCATTCATTCATTGGCACCTTTCCGTCTTGACAGACGATATAGACGATATTTGGTACATTGTGCTTCAAAAAGGCTTAATAACTACGATCCATGGCGGTGGCGAGTGTGGCTGGTAAGGCCAATTCTTGCTGCAAATGTTTGCCCACAGTAGGTGCATGTGAAAACATGGTCACTTCCACCATTTTGCACCATCTTACGTCTCTCACGCTCTATGTGTGCTTTATCTGCAATCATTTTCTCCTTTGTCTTTATTCCATTTCTGATAGTTGCCCTCCATGCAACACGTTCAGCGGCGACGTGCTCCCAATGTGCATTATCAATGCCTGTATCAATCATGTCCCGCTTACACACATCTTTGTATCGTAGTAGAGGCCGACCCTGAGATCTCCTACCCGTCTGTAATTCCCTCAAAAAGATGTCCTTTGGTATTCTACCATCATCCATCCTCCTAACGTGTCCTATCCATCTAAGTCTACGAAGACTGAGCATGGAATACACCGTCACACAACCTGATCTTTCCAATACTTCAGTATTTGTGATTTTGTCTTGCCACTTAATACCAAGTATTCTTCGCAGACACCGCATATGAAAGCTGTTTAAACGTTTTTCTTGGCGTGAGTAAGTTGTCCAGGTTTCACTGCCATAAAGAAGAGTACTAAGGACACAGGCTTGGTAGACGAGGACTTTTGTTTTGGCAGTAAGCTTCCTGTTCTCCCAGACTCTTTTTGCTAACATGTTCATTGTTGTTGCTGCCTTGCCAATCCTGATGTTGATTTCCTGATCGAGAGATAATTTGCTATTTACCTCTGATCCTAGATATGTAAAATGGTCTACTATCTCCAGTTCGGCGTCGTCAATAAAGATTGATGGTACACCATGTGCACCTTGTGACATAATCTGTGTCTTCTTTTTGTTAATTGTTAAACCAAATTCAGAACAAGCATTGGAGAATGCAGATAGTAGATGTTGTAATTCTTCCTCAGAGTGGGTCGTAATCGCAGCATCATCCGCAAAAAGCAACTCTCTGATTAGTACCCTGCTAATTTTGGTCTTGGCCTTCAATCTCTGAGCATTATAGAGGCCACCATCTGAGCGTGAGTGAATGTATATACCGTCATCCTGATCACGAAAGGCATATTTCAGTAGAAGTGAAAAGTATATCCCAAAGAGGGTGGGGGATAGTACACAACCTTGCTTAACTCCACTCTTGATTTCAAACTCTTCTGAAGTTGAGCCATCAAACTTGATTATACCCTTCATGCCTGTGTGGAACGATTCCACAATGGACAGAAGAGTTGGTGGGCAGCCAATCTTCTTTAGTGCTTTGAACAGACCCTCACGACTGACCAAATCGAATGCCTTTGTGAGGTCGATGAAGGCAATAAACAGTGGCTGATTTTGTTCCCGGCATTTTTCTTGCATCTGTCGCAATGAGAATAGCATATGAATGGTAGACCGGTTCTGACGGAAGCCGCACTGTGATTCGTGGTAGACTTGATCTCCCAGGACTTGAAGTCTGTGCAGGACAATTCTGGCAAATACTTTCCCAACAATACACAGTAGTGAGATACCCCTATAGTTGTTACAGTCGCTCCGATCTCCCTTGTTCTTGTACAGCGTTATGATGTTTGAATCTTTGAAATCCTGTGGGACTTGTCCTTCTCGCCAGCATAGCTCTATTAGCTGGTGGATCTGTAGAGCGAGTGTGTCTTGCCCACTCCTGATCACCTCTATTGGAATCCCATCCTTACCTGGAGCCTTGCCAGATGCAAGCTCATTTATAGCACACTTAACTTCTGTTATAGTGGGAAGTGTGTCCAGGTGGTCAAGAGTTGGCAGCGCCTCTATGGCGTTGAGGGCATCATCCGCTAGCTTGGTCTCACTTGAGTAAAGCTCTAAATAGTGCTCGACCCATCTATCCATCTGCTGTTTCTTATCAGTGATGATTTCTCCAGTCAAGGTTTTCAGCGGTGCACTTCTTTTGATCATTGGACCACAGGCTTTCTTTATCCCTTCATACATGCTTCTGATGTTTCCCTTATCACTTGCGATTTGAATGGACTCACATAACTTGATCCAATAGTCATTCGCACACTGCCTGGCAGCCTTTTGTACATCCTTCCTCGCTTGCTTCAGCTCACTCAGAGTGTTACGCGTTGGTCTTTCCTTGTTTCTTAAGAGAGCTATCTTCTTTTTATCAATCAAGGGCTGCAGTATCTGGCTGTTTGCCGCAAACCAGTCCTGCCTCTTATGATCCACAGTGCCGTAAACCCCTACCGCTGTTTTATAAATAGTTTCCTTAAGTTTACTCCATTTATCATTTACTATACAATTTTCTGATGTACCATTGAAAGCGTCTTCAAGTTGCTGTTGAAATTCAAAGCACTTTCCAGGATCGTGAGTGTTAGTAATATTAATCCTGGGGCTAGACTTGTGTTTAGCTGTGTAGATTCTCTTTGGTCTCAGTCTAACCCTTGCAACAACCAAAGAATGATCTGTATCACAGTCAGCACTGTGGTAACTTCGAGTTAATGATGTATGGTTCAGATGTTGTCTCCGTGTGATAATGAAGTCCAGCTGATGCCAATGGCTGGATCTTGGATGTTTCCATGTGACCTTATGCATCTCTTTTGTTTTAAAAAAGGAGTTTGTAATACATAGGTCATTTCTAGTGCAATGCTCCAGCAGCCTTTGCCCATTATCATTCATGCGACCGATGTTGTATTTTCCAAGGCACACTGGCCATGAACTCGAGTCCCTGCCCACACGAGCATTGAAATCACCGAGCATATAAATGTAGTCGGATTTTGGAACTGCCTTGATCGCAGAGTCTAGCTGCTCATAGAACGTATCCTTTACATCATCAGAGGAAGCGAGTGTCGGTGCATATGCAGTGATAATGGTGGCAAATCCACAAGAGGTTGCCAAGCGCAGTGATAATAATCTTTCATTACCTCCAGCTGGGATATCAATCATTCCCAGTAGCGAATTCTTCACTGCAAAGCCCACACCATGTTGCCTTTTTTCTGCCTGCCCTCTTCCCTTCCAAAAAAAGGTGTAATTGTTTTCCCTGAGTGACCCTTCCTCAGCGAGGCGAGTCTCCTGCAGGCCAGCAATATCAATGTTAAGACGATTGAGTTCAGCATCAATCACAGCCGTTTTTCTCACATCGTCAATATTTGTCAAGTCAGTGGAAAATCCTGGACACATGGTTCTCACGTTCCAGGTTGCAAGCCGTAGCTTGAGGTTTCTATTCTTTTTATTAGTACCTGGTGCATTGGTTTTACAGCCTGCGATTCAGATTTTGTCCTAGCCCCAAGCACCCATTGAAGCAGGCAGGCTGTGGCGGATCAGCACCCAATTGGCTGGGGGCTGCCCAGCTTGAGGCGGGCGGTAGCTGATCAGTGACACCTGTAGGTGTCTCCCACCGTCAGAGGCAACGCGTGGCGCCCCATGTCTACGCCAACTGACAAGGACTTATAACCCGTAACAGTTGCCTCTCGCTTTGATTCCGAGACCGGTTAAGACCAGGGATGGAGTTATTGCCTCTCCATAGCACAAAGCCTGGGCTAAAATAAAGAAACCATGTGTTGCCCATGCAGCATGATCCCTCTCTCGGCCTGCCTAGTTCACTCCAGAGGAAAGTTGACACCTAAAATCTGGAACAAGACAAGCTGCAGAAGCTGCCGGATCAGCAAAGCAATGCTCTAACTGTCCGCCTGTCGGAGCTTCGATCCTAGACCAGCTGCCAACCAAGGCTTAGGGCCTGGTCTGCCCTGCCATGACTTATTTTGTCTTTGGGTTGCATTTCCTCGCACCAGGATAAGGATAGTACCCTCCCAATTGCGCTCTTCCGCCCGAAGCCGTTGGCACAATTTGGGGTGTCGGGTTTGGTAAGCGCCGCCCAACATTCGGCGCTGACAAAAAGCAGGTAGTACCGTCTACTGTCATCCGGTAGCTCAGTCATATCTGACAAGACCTAACTAAATTGCTTTATAAAACCATAGTTAAATTGTTCTAGGAACCGACACCACAGCACTCTGGGTCTCCTCATGCATGCTTCGTCCTCATATTCAACAACCGGCGAATAGTACCAGTATTGGCGGTACCAGATTCAGTCTTATTATATGTACGTTTGACCTTTGCTTGGAATATTGACCAAATTTTCTAGTCTCTTCCTGCTTCGCCATTCATTCCAGGCCAAGATAATTTATAAAAGAATGTGTATTTTCATAAAACCAGACTAAACGATTTATTTAGTTGAGAACGATCTTTACTTTAAAATTTAAAAAAAAAACAACAACAAACATAAAGAGTCAACAAGACAGGTATAAAAAAAATTACAGAATGAAAGTAAAAATTGATGAGGAAATAGTAAACATATAGGAAATATGAACAACATAATATAACACAAAGTAATGCAGCTTTACCTAACAGAATTACGACATATACAGGACTAGCCTTCATCAGCAAACAAATACATGTACGAAACACAACATATAGTACAGGAGAAGATCCCCCGTTGACTACATTAAGGCGTGAGGACGGGTTGAGAAGAATAAAAAGATGGGGAAAAAAATGAGTGATATGAAGAGAAGATAAAAATATGGAAAAATGTTGCTACATAACTCAGAATCCGAGGCTTTAACATAAATAAATATACACACAGATTTAAAAATATTGATTCATTCATTTAGTAGATTGTCGTTTGCAGAACCTCGCTCCTATAACAACTTTCCGGAAAACCTCTCGATCATAAGCAAGATGTCCCGCGTCCGATACACCCATCTGGAGATCACCCGCCACATCCTGCACCCATCTTCTCTTTGCCTTCCACTTCCTCTCGATTATTTCTCTCTCCAAACTTTCGTGACGTTTCAAGTGACCAAAATATTTTAACTTTCTTTGTTTTATTGTCTTTAATAGCCAACCTTCTTCAATATTCAGCTCTTGAAGTATAGCATGTATTTGTTCTTTTCTTTATCAAAGATATTCATACAACTCGTCTATAACATGTATATTCAACGGCATTTATGCGCTGTTCAGCTTGTTTAGTAAGTGTCCAGGTCTCACAGGCGTGTTTTGCAATGGGAAAAATGCATGCTCTAACAATTCTAATGTTTGTAGTTCTATCTGTCCCACTCCACAATTTATTCAGTTGTTTTAGTCTTTGAAGAGCAATAGATATTTGTCTTTTAATTTCTTTCATTATGTCACCATTGTTGGTAATCAATGACCCAAGATATTCGAGAATATATATATATATATATATATATATATATATATATATATATTATATATATATATATATATATATATATATATATATATATATATATATATATATATATATATATATATATATTAATGAATACCATGAGCAGATGGAAATGGTTATGTAAAATGTTCATTGATGATAAATAAAGGAACAGAAATAATAAATTAAGAAGTATACAATAGATAATGAACACGATTTAAAAGGCAAGAGGATCCACTTCATTGCACCGGAGTATATCCCATACGGATCGGTCTCTTTACCCAGGGCGACCTGCCGAAAGCATCGCACAAAGCATGAACTCTGCAGATCCAGCAACGACCCCTAGGATTCTCCGAGAAAACTGCACTACTGAATCGAACGACGTAGCCCGGAATCGAATTCACAACCTTCCGAGCGCGAGGCAGGTCGCATAAATACGTCGCCACAGAGGCTATTGAAGATGTAGACCCAGTACTATCATCACCATATAACGGAAACTTCGCAGACTGGTGCTCTCGTCATCATATAACAGGACCTAGGACCTATTACAGGACCTACTCTGAAAATCTCACTGAAAGCTTTTGGAATTCATCATGACACATGGGAGACTGCTGCCAAAGACCGAAATTCGTAGCGTACATCATTACGCAAGGGTGCAGTCAATTGTGAAACAACCAGGACCGCAAGAGCCGTGAAAAGAAGGCTGGTCAGAAAAACCACTTCCGGAGATCCCCCTCCTGTAACGTCAAACATTCTTTGCCCACATTGTCAAAGAACATTTCAAGCCAAAATAGGCCTTATCAGCCATCTTAGAACCCATGGCTCCATACCTTCAACCCCACTGGATGAAATGAATGGTCATTGTTATTCTTGATGGACAAACAACAACACAGGACCTAGGCAAGCTGGTGCTCTCATCATCATATAACAAAACCTTCGCAGTCTGGTGCTCTTATCATATAGCAGGGCCTTTGCAAATTGGTGCTCTTATTATATAGCAGGACATTGGCAGATTGGTGCTCTCATCATATAGCAGGACATTTGTAGATTGGTGTTGTCATCATATAGCAGGACATTGGTAGATTGGTGCTCTCATCATATAGCAGGACATTTGTAGATTGATGCTCTTATCATATAGCAGGACATTTGTAGATTGGTGTTGTCATCATATAGCAGGACATTGGTAGATTGGTGCTCTCATCATATAGCAGGACATTTGTAGATTGATGCTCTTATCATATAGCAGGACATTTGTAGATTGGTGTTGTCATCATATAGCAGGACATTGGTAGATTGGTGCTCTCATCATATAGAAGGACATTTGTAGATTGGTGCTCTCATCATATAGAAGGACATTTGTAGATTGGTGTTGTCATCATATAGCAGGACATTTGTAGATTGGTGCTCTTATCATATAGCAGGACATTTGTAGATTGGTGTTGTCATAATATAGCAGGACATTGGTAGATTGGTGCTCTCATCATATAGAAGGACATTGGTAGATTGGTGCTCTCATCATATAGCAGGACATTGGTAGATTGGTGTTGTCATCATATAGCAGGACATTGGTAGATTGGTGCTCTCATCATATAGAAGGACATTGGTAGATTGGTGCTCTCATCATATAGCAGGACATTTGTAGATTGGTGTTGTCATCATATAGCAGGACATTGGTAGATTGGTGCTCTCATCATATAGCAGGACATTTGTAGATTGGTGTTGTCATCATATAGCAGGACATTGGTAGATTGGTGCTCTCATCATATAGAAGGACATTGGTAGATTGGTGCTCTCATCATATAGCAGGACATTTGTAGATTGGTGTTGTCATCATATAGCAGGACATTGGTAGATTGGTGCTCTCATCATATAGCAGGACATTTGTAGATTGATGCTCTTATCATATAGCAGGACATTTGTAGATTGGTGTTGTCATCATATAGCAGGACATTGGTAGATTGGTGCTCTCATCATATAGCAGGACATTTGTAGATTGATGCTCTTATCATATAGCAGGACATTTGTAGATTGGTGTTGTCATCATATAGCAGGACATTTGTAGATTGGTGCTCTCATCATATAGCAGGACATTTGTAGATTGGTGTTGTCATCATATAGCAGGACATTGGTAGATTGGTGCTCTCATCATATAGCAGGACATTTGTAGATTGGTGTTGTCATCATATAGCAGGACATTGGTAGATTGGTGCTCTCATCATATAGAAGGACATTTGTAGATTGATGCTCTTATCATATAGCAGGACATTTGTAGATTGGTGTTGTCATCATATAGCAGGACATTGGTAGATTGGTGCTCTCATCATATAGCAGGACATTTGTAGATTGATGCTCTTATCATATAGCAGGACATTTGTAGATTGGTGTTGTCATCATATAGCAGGACATTTGTAGATTGATGCTCTTATCATATAGCAGGACATTTGTAGATTGGTGTTGTCATCATATAGCAGGACATTTGTAGATTGGTGCTCTTATCATATAGCAGGACATTTGTAGATTGGTGCTCTCATCATATAGAAGGACATTTGTAGATTGGTGCTCTCATCATATAGAAGGACATTTGTAGATTGGTGTTGTCATCATATAGCAGGACATTTGTAGATTGGTGCTCTTATCATATAGCAAGATATTTGTTTATTGGTGCTCTTATCATATAGCAGGACATTTGTAGATTGGTGCTCTCATCATATAGCAGGACATTTGTAGATTGGTGCTCTCATCATATAGCAGGATATTTGTAGATTGGTGCTCTTATCATATAGCAGGATATTTGTAGATTGGTGTTGTCATCATATAGCAGGACATTTGTAGATTGGTGCTCTCATCATATAGCAGGATATTTGTAGATTGGTGCTCTCATCATATAGCAGGATATTTGTAGATTGGTGTTGTCATCATATAGAAAGACCTTTGTATATTGGTGCTCTCATCATATAGCAAGATATTTGTTTATTGGTGCTCTTATCATATAGCAGGACATTTGTATATTGGTGCTCTCATCATATAGCAGGACATTTGTAGATTGGTGCTCTCATCATATAGCAGGATATTTATAGATTGGTGCTCTCATCATATAGCAGGACATTTGTAGATAGGTGTTGTCATCATATAGCAAGACTTTTGTAGGTTTGTGCTGTCATCATATAGCAAGACTTTTGTAGGTTTGTGCTGTCATCATATAGCAAGACCTTTGCATATGGGTGCTGTCATCATACAACAGAACCTTCGCAGATTGGTGCTCTCATGACGGCGCACGGATATCTGGCCACTTCTCCCACCTCATACACCCTTATACCCAATGTGTCAGTGGAGTCCTGTGTCCATCTTCGTGCTGGCCGACCCCTGCCTCGTATTCTAGAAACCAAGATTTCCTTTAGTGTTCTTTACAAGGCACTTTCAGTCTAATATGGCCAAACTATTTCAGTATCCGAATAATGATGTTGTTTATGGTCCAGTCTTCTTCGATGTTGATATCACGTAGAATTTCCATATTTTTATGTTCTTATTTGAGAAGTTTTCTGTAACATTTGGGCTCAAAAGCCCCAGTTCTCTGCATTAGTCATTGAGAAATAGTCCATGACTCATATCCATACTTTGCTGCAGGGTAGATCCATGTTCTCGACAATGTTACTTAAACAACCCGTGTGCTGATGCCGAGCTAGTTGGTTCAACCCTAACACCAGTCAGTTGTACTAAAATGTTGACTTCTCGTCCTTGACTTGGGGGCGTAAATTAAAAGTACCTGATGGCGAGGGACACTGGTAATATGGAAAGCGAATCCACACACAAAATGTAGCTCAATGCAATAGAGGTAGTAGCACGTGTATGGACTACGCTTAAGTTCAAAGTGAGGGAGCTCCCAAAAAAGAAATTACTTCAGCTTGATTGCTCATGTTGTGCCATTAATTCTTAATATTGTTTAAACTCTGCATTTCTATGGCAGCCTGCGTCAGAATTGTTGTTGGGTGTGGAATTCAGATATTCAAAATTCATGAGATTTTCAGTTTCACCTTCGTTAATTGTGACCTTTGGATGGTTTATAGTTTGAGCCGTAGACATTATTTTTATTTTTATAATTGTTGTCATCCACATGTGCCTTGCCGAATGCCGTGAGCCATCATGCTTCTCCACTTCTTGCGACGTCCAGCGACGTGTATCAGTTCGTGCGATTGACTCCTTTCTGTGCTTTCTCTATCACTCTTTCCACAAATCTTTCCAGTTGTCACATGTTCCAGTATAACCATACAGCTGTTTACATACACAGTTATACTATAAACAACGTGTTCTCTCTCCCTGTTTCTCTCTCTCTTTCTCTCTCTCTCTCTCTCTCTCTCTCTCTTTCTCTCTCTCGGATGTGTGTGTGGATGGGGGGGGGGGGATGTGTAGTTGAGGGATGTGTGGTTAGAGGATGGGTGATTGGGGGGAGGGTGTGAGTGGTTGGGGGATGGGTGGGGGATGTGTGTGTGGGCAGGTGCGGGATGTGTGGGTTGGCGTAGAGTGGATATGTTAGTGTGTGTGTGTGTGAGCGCGCATGTGTGCGAGTGTGTGTATAAAAGAAGCGAGAGAGAGAGAGAGAGAGAGAGAGAGAGAGAGAGAGAGAGAGAGAGAGAGAGAGAGAGAGAGAGAGAGAGTTGAGTGCACGCATGTCATGTAACATGCTATTCAATATTTTTTGTGAATTCTCATCTTTCATATTATCATTTTGAATGCCACTTGATTTTATCATGCATAATATGAACACATGTACTTTATTGTAGAGTAAGTGAGAGAGTGAGTGAGTGTGAATGAGAGAGAGAGTGGGTGAGTGTTAGAGTGTGTGAGTGTGTGTGTGTGTGTGTGTGGGTGGGTGGGTGGGAGCATCACTATGTTTTACCTTACACAATGTACTATTTTTCTCAATTTTATTTTTTTACATTTTGTGAGATGCTAACGGTAATCATCAGTGTATGTGTGTGTGAAGTGTGGGAGATTTTTCATATTAGTTTCAGTGATTATGTGAGGAATCATGTATGTGTCTAGATGTGAGGATGTGTGTGTGGGTATGTGTGGGATGTGTGTTGGGGATGTGTGTGTGTGTCTGGGGAGGTGTATGTGGGTGGGGATATCATGTATGCGTCTAGATGTGAGGATGTGTGTGTGGGGGGTGTGTGTGGAGGATGTGTGTGTGTGGGTAGGGAATGTGAGGGGATGAGTGTGGGGATGTGTGTGTGTGTGTGTGGCTGAGGAGATGTGTGTGGGTGGAGGATGAGGGATGCGTGTATTGGTGGGGGTTTGTGGGTGGGTGGGGACATGTGTGAGTGAGGGGTGTGTTTTTGTGTGGGGGATGTGAAATTGGGTGTGCAAATGTGCGGTGGGTGGAGATGCGTATGTGGATGAGGGACGTGTGGGTGGGGGATGTGTGTGTGGGGATATTATTTGGGTGGGTGTGTGTGTAGATGGTGTGGGGGATGGGTTTAGAGGATGTGTGTACGGGTGGGGGATGAGTGTGGGTGGGTGGGGGTGTGGGGTGGGTGGGTCGGGGGATGTATGTGTAGGTGGTGGGTGAGTGTGGGTAGGAGATGTGTGTGAGTGGTTGGAGGATGTGTGTGTGAGTGGGGATGTGTGGGTGGTAGATGTGTGGGTAGGGGATGTGTGTGGGGGGATGTGTGTATGGGTGGATAGATGTGTGTGTGGGGATGTGTATCTATGGGTGGGGGATGAGTGTGTGTGTGTGTGTGTGTGTGTGTGTGTGTGTGTGTGTGTGGGGCATGTATGGTTAAGGGATGTGTGGTTGGTTGGGGCATGGGTGGTTTGTGGGAGGGGTGGGTGGTTGGAGGATGTGTAAGTGGGTGAGTGTGTGTAGGTTGGGGTATGTGTGGGCGATGTGTGTGTGAGTGAGTGCGGGATGTGTGGGTGGGTGGGGATGTGTGTAAGTTGGGAATGCGTGGGTTGGTGCGGGATGTGTGTGTGTGGGTATATGCGAGATGTGTGGGTTGGTGGGGGATGTGTGTGTGGGTGGGGGATTGTGGTTGGGGGATCTGTGTTTGGCTGGGTGGTTGGGCGTATGTGCGTGGGTGGTTGAGGATATGTGGGTGGGTGAGTGTGTGTATGTTATGGGTGCGGGGATGTGTGTGTGGGTGGGGAGATGTATGTAGGTGAGGAATGTGTGTAGGTGGGAGTGTATGAAGGGGAGGGGTGGGTGGGGCATTTGTGGGTGGGTGAGTGTGTGTGGGTTTTGGGATGGGTGGGAGATGAGTGATTGGAAGGGCCGAATGTAAGACGGGCCTGCGTGCCCAATTTGTTACCCTTTGAAAATAAAGTTCGTTCGTTTGTTCTCTCTCTCTCTCTCTCTCTCTCTCTCTCTCTCTCTCTCTCTCTCTCTCTCTCTCTCTCTCTCTCTCTCTCTCTCTCTCTCTCTCTCTCTCTCTCGAAATATAACATAGCGTCTCTGTTTGTATTTCTATATTGGGGATGTGTAACATGTTGGTTAATTGCGTACTTCTTTTTGAATTACTTATCCTCACTCAAGTTAAAGACGTGAATCCATATTTATTCTAGAATGGTAATGAAAGTAATAGCATTAAAACGCACATTGTTACAGTTCACCGGTTTGTCCTAGCTCTGATAGACAAATATAACAAAGTTAAAGTACACAACGCAACGCTAATACCGCTGGTACGTCAATGAAATGGCCATTTGCCTATAGTTCTAGACGGGAGAATATCGGATTAAATGAGTGCACAACTCTAATAAAATAATTATTTATAAGGTGGGGGAAAGCAGCATGTTCAGCCTACAGGTCGCCATGATGTGTTTCCAACAGTGTTGTTGTGTAATCAGGCTTCGTTCGATGTCGTCTGTATCTGTCGGCGCCTAGATGATTTGCAAATTAGTAAGGGTCAGGTACTCGTCAGTATCTGACGCTTTTGCAAGAAGCCTATTGCAGTGTTGTTTGTCCATCAAGAATGATGATGACCATTCATTTCATCCAGTGGGGTTGAAGGTGTGGAGCCGTGGGTTCTAAGATGGCTGATAAGGCCTATTTTGGCTCGAAATGTTCTTTGACAATGTGGGCAAAGAATGCTTGACGTCTCTGGAGGAGGATTTCCTGCAGTGGTTTTTCTGTCCTGCCTTTTCTTCACAGCTCTTGCAGTCCTGGTTGCCTCGCATATGACTGCACCTTTGCGCAATGATGCACGCCACGAATTTCGGTCTCTGGCTGCAGCCTCCCAGGTGTCATGATGAATTCCAAAAGCATTCAGTGAAATTTTCAGTTTCTTTAAAACGTTTCCTCTGGCCACCTTGGGAGCGTTTACCACAACGCAGTTCGCTGTAAAAAATTCGTTTAGGGAGCCTGTGATCTGGCATGCGAGTCAAGTGACCAGCCCAGCGAATCTGATTCTTCATCAGTAGAGTGTGGATACTGGGCATGGATGCTCTTTCTAGGACTTCAGTGTCTGGAATCTTGTCTTGCCATTTAATCTTCAGTAGCTTCCTTAGGCAGAATGTGTGGAAGTGGTTTAATTTCCTAGCGTGTCGCTGATAAACAGTCCAGGTTTCACAAGCATATAGCAGTCTGGATAATACAACTGCTTTGTAGACTTTTAGCTTTGTTTGCAGGCTTATTCCAGTTCTGTCCCATACATTCTTGTACAGTCTGCCAAAGGCTGCACTGGCCTTGGAGATTCTTGCATTCACTTCGTCATCGATTGTGGCAACTTGTGACACGGTGCTGCCAAGATAGGTGAATTTGTCCACAACACTTAGTCTATGATCATTCACTTTGATATTCGACACAGTGTGATTATTCCCTGGAGCTGGCTGGTACATAACTACAGTCTTCTCCAAGTTGATATTGAGCCCAAAGTTGGCACAGGCATGTGAGAAAGCTGAAACATTATGTTGCATGTCCGTCTCTGAGTTGGCGTATAGAGCGCAATCATCAGCAAACAGGAGCTCTCTGACGGTGCCGCTGTTAATTTTGGTTTTAGCTTTCAGCCTTCTGAGATTGAATAACTTTCCATCCATACGGTAGTTGATGTCTATTCCAATGTCGTCGTTCTCGAAGGCATTCATCAACATGGCTGAAAACATGAGGCTGAACAGTGTTGGTGCCAGGACACATCCTTGCTTCACTCCATTGGTGACAGGAAAGGGTTCAGACAGTTCACCATTTTCCTGTACTCTTGCCTGTATGCCGTCATGACATAGCCGCACTATTTGGACAAACTTTCGTGGACAGCCATATTTTGCCATAATCTTCCACAGTCCTTCTCTGCTAACTGTATCAAAAGCCTTGGTAAGGTCAATGAAAGTGGAGAACATTTCGCAGTTCTGTTCCTGACATTTCTCTTGCAGCTGCTTTGCAGCGAAAATCATGTCAACAGTTCCACGTTCTTTTCTGAAGCCACATTGCCTCTTAGGAAGAAGACCTTGATCGAGATGGGCTGTGAGGCGATTGAGAAGAATTCTGGCGAGTATCTTCCCTGCAATTGAAAGCAAGGAGATGCCTCGGTGGTTGTCACAGGATTGGCGGTTTCCTTTACGTTTGTAAAGGTGGACTATTGACGCGTCCTTAAAATCTTGTGGCATGGTCTCGTTCATCCATATGTTTGTGAAGACTTGGTGAAGCTGCTCTGTTAGGACCGGCCCACCTGCCTTGTATATCTCTGCTGGGATGGAGTCAGGACCAGGTGCCTTGCCGCTGGAGAGTTGCTGGATGGCTTTGTTTATTTCCACTATGGTTGGCAGGGCAGGTCATCAAGAGTCTCATTGGTGGGAACTTGAGGAAGGCAGTCCTATTGCAGTAATTGAGCATGTTTAGTTGATGGAGTTATTGAGATCATAGTGTTTTCGCTGCCTGAGTGTTTCTAGATCTTTCTTAATTCATTGAGTACAACAGTAATTATTTCATGTTTTCGCTTACTTGGTGTTTCTAGAGCTTTCTTAATTAATATGATTTCACTATGTTTTCGCTTTATTTGTGTTTCTAGAGCGTTCTTAACTCGCTGAGTACAACATAAATGATTTCATTATATTTTCGCTTTCTTTGTGATGTTAAAATATTCTTACATTGTTGATATTCATAACTGAAATAACTGAAATAAAAATCAAAGGTAAATATCATATAATATACAATATAATGAACAGAAGCCATATTTATTTTGTTAACTGTTTAGTTAGTTAGTTAGTCGACAGATCATTCTCATTGCACATTGAACCATTCAGTCCATAAGTGCTCGGATCCCCTCCTCAGCAAATCCCGCAGCGTGTAGCGGCTAACGACACCAGTTCTGTGTTGGTTTATCAATCTTCTTTGACTTCCTGCGTAGTGTTCTTGTTTAGTCACCCCTCTTTTGATTTGCTGTTCTCGCAGTCTTACCATGGTTGTAGATTCCCAGTCATAACTTGGTTCTCCCAAATGTCTTACTTCTAGTAGAGCATTCAGAATGGCAGCCTGGTCCATGGAGCGTCCGCCCTCCACCTTAGCCTTACCTACGAGCTTGTGAGTCCGCTCATTTCCCTGTACTCCCGCATGTCCTTGCACGAAGATGAAACTAATCTTTGTCAGCCGAGACCGCTCCAGAGACTGCAACCACTCTCTTCGGATGCAACCCATCTCTATCCTCTTGAGCATGCTCACTGAGTCGCTAAGAAAATATGCCCTATTGAATGTCTGTGTCTTGAGCCATGTTATTGCTTTACTTACTGCCATGACTTCCATAGTCAGGCTACTTGTGGTCTCAACAAAAGTACCAGAGTCCTCATTCACAATTCTTCCTCCAGCCCGCGCCTTGAAGGCCCATGAGCTTCTCACATGTCGGACGACCGACCCATCTGTGTAGATGACCGCGTCACCGTCTAAAGAATTCTCGAAAATCAACGCATGTACTTCCTCCTTCACAGCAGCCGGATTTTCTTGTCTGCATTTTCTATCTAGTTGGATGCAAACTAAAAAGGACGTACAGATGTCGGTTGGCACTTGTACCCACTCCTAGCCAGGTTCTAAATTCTCCAGTGAACACACCTGTTGAAGAATGTCTTCGGCTTGACCCATCCACGACCTTCCTCTTTTCAACATGCTGCCCTTCACCTTCCTAATTTCACTATGCAGTGGATGTTGTGTGTTTGGGTTAACTCTGGGGTAGGCACGTGCCCTGCAAATTTGTAATCTGTCTTCAATGGTTGGAAAATCAAGAAGGTAGCGCATCGCCCTGCATGCTGTATCTCTTGTACATCCAAGAAGATTGCGCATAGCTTCGTTTTGTGTCCTTCCCATCCCTTCTATCTGCTTACGGCTGAGAGTCAGGATTGCCACCGCATACTCAAAAACAGACATGACCAGCCCCTCATATAGGAGGCATAGATGGCGCTGCTCACAGTTTGCTGCTGCCATCATCCGCATCGCAGCCAAACCCCGCTTGGCCGTTGTTATCACCTGGTCTATGTGCTCATTATAAGCAAAGCTTCGATCAAAACGTACCCCCAGGTAATTCATTGCCTGAGTTCTTTCCACTGTCTCTGAACACAGATTAACAGTTGATGTTGGAGTGTTGACAATATGATTATTCAAAGAGAACCATGTCACTGTTGCCTTTGTTGGGTTGACCATAGCCCCAGCTTCAGCACACCAAGTACTTATTCCATTCAGTTCGGTTTGCAGTTCCACAGCAACCTGATCTCTATCCTTACCCTGACGATACACTAAAACATCGTCAGCATTTGACAATGTCCTTCCCGGTCCAGTGATCTGCTCACTGGTTATTCTCACTGTGTAGGCGTTGAACAGCACCGGAGATAATGATGATCCCTGTGGTAGGCCATGATATATTGCTGTTGGTTCCGAAGTCCAACTGCCACATCTAAAAACTACTTTCAGTTGGAAGAGGGCTGTAGCGATCCAACTAAGGAGGAACGGACTTATCTTGAGTTCAAGAAGCTGAAGCATTAGAAAATCCCATGGTACTCTGTTGTACGCATCCTCAAGATCAATCGCTGCAGCAAAGGTTTCCATGCCTGAGTGGAAACCTTCATAAACATCATGGGCAAAAACTGCTGCGTTGGTCCAGGCTTCTCTTTTGGGATGGTACCCTCTTAGGTTAGGTGGGAAAACACCTTGTTTCTCTAGCTGGCTTGATATTTTTCTGGCAATTAACTTCTCCAGCAGCTTGCCTATTGTATTCTGCATGGTGATTACTCGATATCCCTGAATATTTGTGTGGTCTTTGCCAGGCTTCGGCAAGGAAATCAGATAGCATTGTAACCATTCCTCCTTGATGCTAGCACTCCCTATCCTGTTGTTGTACATGTCTGCTAATTTTTCTAACTCGTTGTCGGTACACCTATTGATTTCGTCGTATCGTATGCTATCTGACCCTGGAACGCTGATTTTTAATGGTCGAAGCACAGCTTTGATTTGTTTCACTGTCACTATGTCTCAATCCGAAATTTATGGGCCTTGCACCTGTCTGAGGTGACCTCCTTGGCAAGATTTCGGTCTCTCATAACTGTCTGGTTGCTCTGCTCTTTCAATGCTAAAGGCAGATCATGGGGAAACATTTCCTCCAAAACACAGGGGGAGGAGCTCGAGACTGCACTTGAAACGATTGACATGGTGTGTATCAAATGGTGTGTTCTCGTCCGCCAGATGAGGTCAGCACCTTGGAAGTAAAAAATTCTTTTATTCTTGACTACCCCACTCATGCATTTATGTAATCGCCAGAACAATTTCAGTGACTTGTCTGTGCTTACTCTTTGAGATACCTCTGCCAATTTTTCATCTGTAAACCTTAACCAGTTTTTTTTTAAATAGCTTACTTTTGTGTGCATCTCTCTTTCTAAGTGCATGCAGGGACCAGGATGGGCAACTCTGTTCTTCTTGGCTTTTTGCCATTTTCTTACAGCACTACGCTTATCCATCCAGGCCTTCTCCACCTCAAAATTCCACCAAGGTGGCTGCTCTCAGCTATCTGTCCTGCCCTGAAACTTTCTGCGCTTGTCGCGTCTTATTTTACTCACCACATCTTGCCCTGTATTGTCATACTGGAAAGTCTTGACCGTTGACTTATGCTGCCTTGTTCTGCCTTTCTATACCAATATGCTGCAAGGGTGGTGGTCGCTGCCGTGGTACCCTAAGACATCCCATCTACATACTGTAGTGAGTGAAGGAGAAACCAGCGCCAGATCAATAGCACTGTCCTCATTACCTGGTCGGCTGGCTGTCCTGGTGACACAGCCACTGTTAATACACACCATGTCAATCGTTTCAAGTGCAGTCTCGAGCTCCTCCCCCTGTGTTTTGGAGGAAATGTTTCCCCATGATCTGCCTTTAGCATTGGAAATTGAAAATGACATTTTTTTTCATGACCTAATAAGTCACTTAAGCACTGCCACTTCTGGGAATCCACACACGCGTTCCGGGCATAAACATTAACCAACACCAATAGTAGACCAGATTGAACTCTAACCGCCTGTATTTGTATGTCGTCATTGTCCCAGCTAGACATGTGTAGCACTGAAGCAACCATACTATCGTGGATGAGAATCGCCATTCCCAGATGTTGCCTGTTGTAGAAACATTTGAAGCCGCCGTTTTGAGTAGCTGATCACCCAGCCTCGTCTCCTGGAGTGCTATAATGTCGTTCCTGTAAACCAGGTTTTCGAGAATTGGGCCATGTTGTTTTACGCTGGCGCAGTTCCAATATAGGATGCGAGTATACCTAAGGCCCAGACGGTTACATTTAAGTCTAAAATGCCTTACCCCTCCACGCTTGCGTCGCTTGCGGCCACCACGTTGGCCCCGCCGTCTTGTTTTGTTGACTGCCGTTTCGCCATGTTGAAAAAACCGAACACAACAGAACCACACACGCTGCGAAAATTCACTCAAGGATGCTTCGCTCAATGCACGAAACTCTGTAGCATTGGCGCAGATATTGAGAAAAATTCCTGGTTTTACACCATGGCACACAAATTAGGAGATTAAAATATCCATCTCCTACGCGAAAAGGTAGCGGTCAGAAAAAACAACACAACCGTCCTTCGCCATCTTGACCGGAACTCTCTTGTTAGCTGTTTATTATGAGTTAAAAACTGTAAGCGGTTTACGATGAGTTAGGTTTCTGACCATCATTTAAGTCTTTAATTATTAGTCTTGTAATGTTGTTTGTATGGGTGTATTTTCTTTACTTTGACAGCTCTTCTGTGAATATTATTAATATGTATTCAGTCTGGTGAAAGATTGTTTATGCTTTAATACCCCCCCCCCCTCTTTTTTACCGTTTCCTCTCTGTTTTTATAGATATTATCAAGTTTAAGTCAGATATGACTGAGCTACCGTATGACAGTAGACGATACTACCTGCTTTCTGTTAGCGCAGAATGTTGTTCGGCGCTTACCAAACCCGACATCCCACATTGTATCAACGGCTTCGGGAGGAGGAGCGTAACTCGGAGGGTACAAGTCTTATCCGTGTGCGAGGAAATGAAAACCTAACGATCAAATGTTATGGCAGGGCAAACCAGACCCTAAGCCTTGATCGGCAGCTGGTCTAGGATCGAAGCTCCGTCAGGCTGACAATTAGAGCATTTGATTATGTGGTTGTTTCGGGATTTGAAATTTAAATATATATTTATTTGAAATTTTGATATTTGATTTGATATTTTGAGATTTGAAATTTAAATATATATTTAAATTAGAGCATTGCTCTGCTGTTTCCGCAGCTTCTGCAGCTTGTCTTGTTCCAGATGTATTGGTGCTACCTTTTCTCTTTGGTGAACTAGCAGGCCGAGAGAGGGATCATACTGTATGGGCAAAATGTGGTCTCTATATTTCAGGCCAGGCTTTGTGCTATGGAGAGGTGTAACTCCACCCCTGGTCTTAACCGATCTCGGAATCAAAGCGAGAGGTAGCAGTTAAAGATTATAAACCTTTGTCAACTGGCGTAGACATTGGGCGCCACGGGTTGCCTCTGACGATGGGATACACCTGCAGGTGTCACTGATCAGCTACCTCCCTCCTCAAGCTTGGCAGCCCTCGAAGAGTTAGGTGCTGATCCGCCACAGCCTGCCTGCTTAAATAGCTGCTTGGGGCTAGGATACAATCTGAATCGCAGGCTGTAAAATCAAAGCACCGTGTACTACTAAAAAGATAAATAGAATCCTCAAGCTACAGATTGCAACATGGAATGTGAGAACTGTGTGTCCAAAATTTTCCACTGACCTGACAAATATTGCCGATGTGAGAAAAACGGCTATGATTGATGCTGAGCTCAGTCGTCTCAATATTGATATTGCTGGCCTGCAGGAGAATCGCCTTTCTGAGGAAGGGTCACTCAGGAAAAAAACTATAGGAAAGGTAGAGGACAAGAAGTAAACAGACAACGTGGATTGGGCTTTGCAGTGAAGAATACGCTATGGGAATGATTGAATTTCCAGCTGGTGGAAATGAAAGATTATTATCCCTGCGCTTGACAACCACTTATTGTTTTGCCACCATTATCACTGCTTATGTACCGACACTCACTTCATCTGATGATGTGAAGGGTTTAGTCTATAAGGAGTTAGACTGTGTGGTCAAGGCAGTACTAAAATCTGACAACATGTATATACTGGGTTATTTTAATGCTCGTGTGGGCAAGAACTCGAGTTCATGGCCAGTGTGCCTTGGAAAATACAACATCGCATCACATGAATGACAATGGGCAAAGGCTGTTGGTGTATTGCACCAGAATAGAACTATGAATTAAAAACCAGAATAGAACTATGAATTAAAAACTCCGTTTTTAAAACAAAAAGAGCGGCATTAGGTCACAAAGAAACAAATAGGTCTGGTCATTAGCATCAGATAGAATTCATAATCACTCGGAGACAACATTTGAACCACACATCATTAACTCAAAGTTTCCATAGTGTCAAGAGCCGGACCTCACTCACTCAATGTCCGACATCTTGGTTTCTGTCTAGGGTTTATAAGATTTAGCAGAAATATCTCTGTGGGCTCGTATCAATACTGTACAAGTCTTTCGTGCACACAACAACGCTCAAAGCGTCCTTAGAGTACAAGATCACTTTATTACAGCACAGTTCTCACCGTGGTTGCCATCGTACACCGCCAGCCATTGCCTTTCAGCGTTCTGTGTACGGCCATCCCACACACTGTCTGTCCATAAAGAATAACTGGAACAACTAATCGGTATTTGTTCATGCTGTTGCTGCACACTATAGACTATTGCTACACTTCACTGCTAAACGATAGTATCAGATTTATTTACGTACTTACACTGGTGGACAACGTGTCACGGCGTGTATCTCGCTCCGCCATTCTTGTCAGCTTGTTCAAAACACGGGGTCAGCTCCCTCACCCCAAATGGTCGATATTTGCTGGCCCATCGTCGGTTGTTAACTTCGGGGTACTGCTTCTTCACTCACAGCTTTTGTAAACAAGAACACTCTTTCACAGTTGACTGCATCTGGAATAACTACAACCATCGCCAAACACTTTTAAACGCAGAACTTTCTCCAAACTCAACTGTCTTGTCTCACGTCCCAGCTCGGTCTGTTCGAGCACCGTTTTCCGGCGTTGACCTGGGCGCGTCATGTGACCACATAACTCCGCCCCTTTCGTGCCCCGGTGTGTCGGGTTGGGTTTTCAACTCGTGTCTTAGTGACATCAGTTGAACTTGCATCGTTTCTCTTATCCATCTCATGGCACATAGTACTGATTGTGATACTGATCATTCTTTAGTTGTTGGAAGGGTTAGATTGAGACCAACGAGAATCTACACGACTAAACACAAATCTAGCACATGGATTAATATTATTAACACCCACAATCCTGTTAAGTGCTTTGAGTTCTAACAGCAACTTGAAGACGCTGTTACTGATACATCTGAAAATTGTACAGCAAGTAAAAAAGTGGAGTGAACTTAAGGAAATTCTTTATAAAACAGCGGTAGGAGTTTATGGCAGGGTTGCCAGATCACTGTGATCAAATACAGCCAAGTCATGAATTATTTTTTTTTAAAGCCAAACAAAAACCTAAACATTACCTAATACAAATATCTATTAAAAATATGTTTACATCACATAAAAACTTCTTCTTTAAATAAGTATTCCTCTTCATTGTTGAGAAATTCAGTACATGATTTCTTAGAATATAAAATGTAAGCTTTGAAATCATTCAACATTTTGGATGAAGGAACAAATTCCTTACAGCACTTGTTTGATGATAATAGTTCTGCTCTAATTCTAATAATTGCGTCTAAAAGAAGCAGCTGAAATCTCTTCCTTGCTTTGGTTTTTGTGCATATTAAAAAGAGAGAACATACTCTCCACTACAGCATTGCTAATAGGTCTTATTAAGCAAGTAATAGCAAAAGAAGCAAGCTCTTTAAATTGGCGATGTTTCATGACTCCTTGCCAGAACTGCTCTTTATTTTGGGGCAGTCCATTTTCTTTAAATTGTTCTTCTTCCTTCCATTCCATAACAGGCAATTTTCTGTATTGCTCTTCAATAGTAGTGTTATTTTTTTTCAGCCAAATCCCAAAAGAGCAATTTTGAAAATAGTGGTCTAGAAGCTTGGTTTAAGATTATTCCAGGGCTAAAATTGGTTAGATCTTTAAATATATTTCTTGCTGAAGGATGCCGATTTCTAATTTGATCAAGTGCTTTTTTCTACTATGGATAAGCATCTTTCTTTGAGATCTAAGACCTCTTGTTGGCAATTTACTTTCGTATCTGAACATTTCTGAATGTAGTTATCACACTCTGACAGGAATTTGATGCCAAAATCAACATTAGAAATATCTTTTTTTCTTATAATTGGTATCATAAATCCTACTATTAAGACTTTTATAATGCAAAAATAGTTCTTCGTGTAATTCGTGAGGATCTGCCTTACTTTTCTTAAAAAAAGGCTATTTAACCTTTCGAATTCCTGCAAAATAGGGGTTACAAAATGAAAATAAAGATAGTTTTTTTTTATCTAGAAGCATTTGCTTTATAAGTCGTGACTTAAATTCAGTGTCATAATTTGCTAATTCAGCAGAAATAAAATAAGCGATGAGTTCTTCCCAATTCATTAGAATGTTGAACATTACTTTTCTCCCAGACAAGCCAGAGAGTAGAAGAAATTTTCTCAAAAGGAAGTGGTGCAGTTCTAGCTTGCTGAATTTCAGTCGATGTGTTCATAATTTTGAATAAATCTTTAAATGCTTCTCGTCTTAGATTGCAATGTCTAAACCAATGTGGTATTTCTGTCAGCTAAAATCAAATTTTTGAAGGTAGTTTTGACACTGCATATTTGATGCACAATGCTAATGGATGGCAAACATACTTATACTGAACACATAAAGGAGATCTGTCATTCTGGACCAAACTGAATTGTTGCATCCAACAATATTGGAATTACCATCTGATGCAAAACATATGCAATTTTTTAAATGTTTGATTACATTGTTCAGTTTCAGTATTAATCAATTTAAATATATTCTCTCCGGTAGCCTCCTGAACTGGAATCAAACCTAGAAAACTACTAGTAATGACATTTCATTTATCGCTGAGGTATCTAACTAAAATGCACACATACTTTTGGGTTGAGACATCTGTGGACTCATCAATGATGAGTGTATACTTCTTGTTTTGCAGATCTAGAATTAAATCAGATTTTAAAGATGGTGAAATAATATTTCTTATTAGTGATATGCACTTCGTTCGGTGCAATTTTATCTGACCAAGAGTGCTGCCACATCCATGGGATACCATTATTTCACCTAAGTGATCGATGGTGCGTATGGCACTATGGCAGGCCATGCTAACAGCAATTTGTAACTCTGCTAATTTAACTTTATCATCAATTTTCTTACTTATTTTCATCACTGAAAAAGGTTTATTTTTTGTGAAGAAGATGGCGCACTCCGCTTGTGTTTTTCTGTTGTTTCATGATTTGCGAGATTTGAAAGTCTTGGAACAATATTACACCGGCACAATTTGCAATATGCCGATTCAGAACCATCCATGAATTTCTTGAGCCACACAAATGTTTTTCCTATTGATCATTATATTTCCGATTAGTATCTTAAGATGGTTTCCACTTTGGCATGATAATGGGTTTAATAATAAAAAAATACCTGCCATGAAGGTATAATGAATTTGAAAACTTTAACTGAACAATAAGGTGGCTGCGCAGTACGTGAGTGCGTATTGAACAGTACACGGTACAAGTACAGTACGCAAACCATACGCGTTTAATACTTGTTAGTTACGTTCGCTCTCGAGAATGAACCAAAAGGCAGTATAAGCTAACCTTATTGTTTTGCATATGTGTTAGCTAAAAAGTGTCAAATCAAGATAAAAATTAACTAGACCAATTCAAAAAAGAGGCATTTATAGCTAACTAGCTGACCCGGCCCGGCTTCGACCCGGCCCGGCTTCGCCCAGTCCCTGGTGGGGAGCATCTCATTTAATTCATATAAGTAGTCATATAAGTTCCCGTTCCCGTTACCGACTGTCTGTCTGTCTGTCTGTCTGTCTGTCTGTCTGTCTGTCTGACCCAACCCGGCATCGCCCAGGCCTTGGTGGGGAGCATCTCATTTAATTCATATAAGTAGTCATATAAGTTCCCGTTCCCGTTACCGACTATCTGTCTGTCTGTCTGTCTGTCTGTCTGTCTGTCTGACCCGGCCCGGCTTCGCCCAGTCCTTGGTGGGGAGCATCTCATTTAATTCATATAAGTAGTCATATAAGTTCCCGTTCCCGTTACCGACTATCTGTCTGTCTGTCTGTCTGTCTGTCTGTCTGTCTGTCTGTCTGTCTGTCTGACCCGGCCCGGCATCGCCCAGCTCCTGGTGTGGAGCATCTCATTTAATTCATATAAGTAGTCATATAAGCTCACGTTCCCGTTCCCGACTATCTATCTGTCTGTCTGTCTGTCTGTCTATCTGTCTGTCTATCTGTCTGATCCGGCCCGGCTTCGCCCAGCCCCTGATGGGGAGCATCTCATTTAATTCATATGAGTAGTCATATAAGTTCCCGTTCCCGACTGTCTGTCTGTCTGTCTGTCTGTCTGTCTGTCTGTCTGTCTAATCATTTATTGGTTGCAGTTAGAACAACCTTAGATAAACGAAGACCAACTTACAAAAAGCATTAGAAAGAGCACTTGAAAGATCTTTACATCTTCCCCAACAATTAACTTGGGTAAATGGAGCAGCGGCAGCAGCAGCAGAAGAAGAAGAAAAAGGAGGAGTAGGAGCTGGGAGGAGGAAGAGGGAGGAGGAGGGAGGAGGAGGAGAAAGAGAGAAGAGGAGGATGGAGGAGGGAGAGGGAGGAGGGGGAGGAGAAGAGGAAGAGGGTAGGAGGTGGAGGAGGGGAGAGGAGGAGGAGGAGGAATATAACGCATATGCCTGTAGATTTAATAATGGCTGAAGTTGTTCCATGTCTTCTTAGAGTTGGCGACAGTGTAAAGAAATATAAAATCTTCAAACTTGATAGAGATAAGGTAACTATTATTTATTCATTCTTTAAGCAAAAAAAGATGAGTTACAATGTTATGCATTATGCATTATTTTTATGAAAACTTTGAAAATGCCTTACAGATTGTATCATTATTTATTATAACTCATATGCCGGTACATAACTATGGACAAAGAGTTTATAAATCTTTGAAAACGATGCCACAATATGACTATAAGTTATACAGAAAAGTTATGCCCCTTGAAATAACTTTTACAGAGTTAAGGTCCCCTGAGATATATGAAATTATAATGAAAAATGAAAAATGAAATAATATTGGGTAAGCAGCCGATTTCACACTAAAAAAATATGACAGTGGGCTGCGCTGGAATGAAAGGAAGACGTGTAGAAAATTTCATCTCAATCGGATGGGCCGTTCGCGAGCGCATAAAGGACATAGGGACATACAGACAGACAGACGGAGATCGCCTTTTATATATAAGACTAGCTGACCCGGCCCGGCTTCGCCCAGTCCTTGGTGGGGAGCATCTCATTTAATTCATATAAGTAGTCATATAAGTTCCCGTTCCCGTTACCGACTATCTGTCTGTCTGTCTGTCTGTCTGTCTGTCTGTCTGACCCGGCCCGGCATCGCCCAGCTCCTGGTGTGGAGCATCTCATTTAATTCATATAAGTAGTCATATAAGCTCACGTTCCCGTTCCCGACTATCTATCTGTCTGTCTGTCTGTCTATCTGTCTGTCTATCTGTCTGATCCGGCCCGGCTTCGCCCAGCCCCTGATGGGGAGCATCTCATTTAATTCATATGAGTAGTCATATAAGTTCCCGTTCCCGACTGTCTGTCTGTCTGTCTGTCTGTCTGTCTGTCTGTCTGTCTGTCTAATCATTTATTGGTTGCAGTTAGAACAACCTTAGATAAACGAAGACCAACTTACAAAAAGCATTAGAAAGAGCACTTGAAAGATCTTTACATCTTCCCCAACAATTAACTTGGGTAAATGGAGCAGCGGCAGCAGCAGCAGAAGAAGAAGAAAAAGGAGGAGTAGGAGCTGGGAGGAGGAAGAGGGAGGAGGAGGGAGGAGGAGGAGAAAGAGAGAAGAGGAGGATGGAGGAGGGAGAGGGAGGAGGGGGAGGAGAAGAGGAAGAGGGTAGGAGGTGGAGGAGGGGAGAAGAGGAGGAGGAGGAATATAACGCATATGCCTGTAGATTTAATAATGGCTGAAGTTGTTCCATGTCTTCTTAGAGTTGGCGACAGTGTAAAGAAATATAAAATCTTCAAACTTGATAGAGATAAGGTAACTATTATTTATTTATTCTTTAAGCAAAAAAAGTTGAGTTACAATGTTATGCATTATGCATTATTTTTATGAAAACTTTGAAAATGCCTTACAGATTGTATCATTATTTATTATAACTCATATGCCGGTATATAACTATGGACAAAGAGTTTATAAATCTTTGAAAACGATGCCACAATATGACTATAAGTTATACAGAAAAGTTATGCCCCTTGAAATAACTTTTACAGAGTTAGGTCCCCTGAGATATATGAAATTATAATGAAAAATGAAAAATGAAATAATATTGGGTAAGCAGCCGATTTCACACTAAAATATATGACAGTGGGCTGCGCTGGAATGAAAGGAAGACGTGTAGAAAATTTCATCTCAATCGGATGGGCCGTTCGCGAGCGCATAAAGGACATAGGGACATACAGACAGACAGACGGAGATCGCCTTTTATATATAAGACTAGCTGACCCGGCCCGGCTTCACCCAGTCCCTGGTGGGGAGCATCTCATTTAATTCATATAAGTAGTCATATAAGTTCTCGTTCCCGTTACCGACTGTCTGTCTGTCTGTCTGTCTGTCTGTCTGTCTGTCTGTATGTATGTATGTATGTATGTATGTATGTATGTCTTTCTGTCTGTCTTTCTGTCTGTCTGTCTGTCTGACCCGGCCTGGCATCGCCCAACTCCTGGTGTGGAGCATCTCATTTAATTCATATATGTAGTCATATAAGCTCCCGTTCCCGTTCCCGACTATCTATCTGTCTGTCTGTCTATATGTCTGTCTGTCTGTCTGTCTGTCTGTCTGTCTGTCTGTCTGTCTGTCTGTCTGATCCGGCCCGGCTTCGCCCAGCCCCTGATGGCGAGCATCTCATTTAATTCATATAAGTAGTCATATAAGTTCCCGTTCCCGACTGTCTGTCTGTCTGTCTGTCTGTCTGTCTGTCTGTCTGTCTGTCTGTCCGTCCCTCCCTCTCTGTCTGTCTGTCTGTCTGCCTGTCTGTCTAATCATTTATTGGTTGCAGTTAGAACAACCTTAGATAAACGAAGACCAACTTACAAAAAGCATTAGAAAGAGCACTTGAAAGATCTTTACATCTTCCCCAACAATTAACTTGGGTAAATGGAGCGGCGGCAGCAGCATCAGCAGAAGAAGGAAAAGGAGGAGTAGACAACTGCAGCGAAAAGGTGGGTCTGTCTATCTATCTGACCCGGCGTGGCTTCGCCCAGCTCCTGGCGGGTAGCGTCTCATTAAATTCATACAACAAAAAAAGTAACTTAAAAGAATGTATATATATATGTTGTGTGTGTGTGCCTGTCTGTCTGTCTGTCTGTCTGTCTGTCTGTCTGTCTGTCTGTCTGTCTGTCTGTCTGTCTGGCTGTATAATTGTATATATAAACCACCAAATTAAATTAAATCAAATATATTATAGGGATGTGAAGCGTGGACTAAACAGACAAGCTTTAAAACATCTGATGGTTGTGGAAATGTGGTTTCTGGGGGAAATGCAAAGATTACCAAGGATAGACAGAAAAATCAATGACCAAGTCCTACAAGAAGCAAATGAAAACTAAATTTATTAGATAAATTAGACGTAGACCGTCACACATACTTGGCCACGTTATGAGAAGAAAAGAATTGGAGAAATTGGTGAAAACTGACAAGGTCGAGGGGAAGCGATCAAGGGGAATACAGAGGAGTAAGTGCCTAGATGTCTTGGCCACTTGGTATGGTCGAGAAGGAACATTGAGCTGATCCAGGACTACGGTGATCTAGTTAAATGGCGAAACATGACCGCCCGAGCTTATCGGCATGGTACATGATGATCATGATAATATAGGACCTGTCGATTGATTTAATTTACTATTATATACGTGATTGCAGGTTACCTAGGTGACATAAAAGGGAATTGCCTGTTATTTGGATGCTAGAAAAGTGTGCCTGTTCAGCATCAAGTGCCGTGTCGATTTGCGTGGCGTTCATGAGACTCTACATGTCGATCTCCCACAGCATGGATCATTCCATTTGTTGACGTATTCCGAGACATGACAATAGATTGTCAAAGATTTTCTCTCTGTGTGTTACTCAGTCTCTCTTTCCACAATCTTTTCTGTTGTTCAAGCTTTGTCATCTCATAATGTGCCCCCCCCCCCCCCAACAAAATGTTGACTGCCCCTTTCTGATGTTTGTGATAAGTTGTCTGTGCGACTTAACCTCCCTCAAAATGTCCAAATTACTCCTTTTGGCTGACCAATCAATTGTACGTTTCCTTCTATAAAGCCACTTCTAAAAGGCGTGTATAAATATTGGCGCTTGTTTACTAATTATTCAGGATTCACAGCCTATGTTAGAACTGATTGTAAGTAACATGGAGGGAATTATGTTTTTACTTCAAATGACAAGGATTTATTGCATAAAATGTTCTTCATTTGACAGCATGCAGTTTTTGCTTGTCCAACTATGTTGCGTTAATCTGTGGTATATCTTGCATCTGATGTTATCCATGTGCCTAGATATCTGAATTGCTGCACGTGCCCCAAACTAATGTCATTTACTTTAATTACACAGTTAGACACCATATGTTTCTTTGATATCACCATGACTTCTGTTTTCATGTATTTTTCAAACAAAGGCCCATTTTTGTGTTCCTTTCTGCAATCACCTGCCATCCATTTCCTGTAGTTCCTTCTGATTAGTTGCCATCAAGACGGTGTCATCAGCATAACGCTCCAGTTACACGCATTATATTTAAGTCACTTATTGGTTGAATATTGTAAAAGAGAGTCGCGACTTTATCAAGTCTGGCTGTTTACGTAAATTTACATCGTCGAGACTAAACAGAGAGCTGGAAGATTCTGAAGGCATCGGTCAGCCACATGGTTTTCGATACATGTTAGTGTTTCTTGCTCTCCAACACAAACTGGCTTCTTTCTTATTACATCGTACAATCTGCTGGTGAATCTGATTCACAACATGGTATTCTAATTCTTCTTCTGTGTCGGTTGACGGCGGATTAACTGTTGTGTGCCTTGGGGGATTTATGAGAGAGAGAGAGAGAGAGAGAGAGAGAGAGAGAGAGAGAGAGAGAGCATGCTTGCGTGCGTGTGAGAGAGTCTGCGAGTGAGACAAAGTGTATGTGAGCGAGTATGTGTGCATGAGCGAGAGAGAGAGAGAATGTGTGCGTGTGTGTGTGACCGAGAGAGAGAGAGAGAGAGAGAGAGAGAGAGAGAGAGAAAGCACATGTGAAAGAATGTGTGTGTGTGTGTGTGATTGTGTGTGAGTGAGAGAAAGTGTGTGAGCGAGTATCTGTGTATGAGAGTCCATGTGTGTGTGTGTATGTGTGTGTGTGTGACAGAGAGAGTCTATGTGTGAGAGAGAGTGTGCATTATGTTAGAGAGAGTGAGAGAGAGAGAGAGAGCGAGTGTGTGCGCTTGATAATATTTGATAGATAAGGAGAATGTGTTTGTGGGAGCGTGTGTACGTGTGTGAGAGAGAGTGTGTGTGCATGTGAGAGCGTACCAGATGTTGTGCGTGATAGTGTGTGTGGTTGAGAGAGAGAGAGAGAGAGAGAGAGAGAGAGAGATAGAGAGAGAGAGAGAGAAAGAGGTGGGGAGAGTGTATGTGTGATTGTCTGTGTGTATATGTGTGTGTTAAAATGCCTGGTAAGAGAATACTGGTAAGGGAATACTGGTAAGAGAATGCTAGGGTTTACTGCGACGTCCTGTAAAGCATATGCAATTAATTTTATAGTTTGCAGTTGCTTTCTGAACGAGAAGTCAAAGTTTAGGTCCAACTGACGGAGCTTAGAATGACCAAATGGATAAGAGTTAGCATGGACTAATTGATAAGGATTAGCATGGACCAATTGACAAGGGTTAGCATGGACCAATTGATATAGGTTAGCATGGACCAATTGATAAGGCTTAGCATGGACCAATTGATAAGGGTTAGCATGGACCAATTGATACGGGATAGCATGGACCAATTGACAAGGGTTAGCATGGACCAATTGACAAGGGTTAGCATGGACCAATTGATAAGGGTTAGCATGGACCAATTGATAAGGGTTAGCATGGACCAATTGATAAGGGTTAGCATGGACCAATTGATAAGGGTTAGCATGGACCAATTGATAAGGGATAGGATGGTCACATTGAAAAGGGTTAGCATGACCGAGTGGATAAAGGTTAGCATGACCGAATGGATAAGTTTCAGCATGGCCCAATGGATAAGGGGTAGCATGGTCCAATGGATAAGGGGTAGCATGGACCAATGGATAAGGGTTAGCATGGACCAATTGATAAGGGTTAGCATGGACCAATGGATAAGGGGTAGCATGGCCCAATGGATAAGGGGTAGCATGGACCAATGGATAAGGGTTAGCATGGACCAATGGATAAGGGTTAGCATAGACCAATTGATAAGGGGTAGCATGGCCCAATGGATAAGGGGTAGCATGGACCAATGGATAAGGGTTAGCATGGACCAATTGATAAGGGGTAGCATGGACCAATGGATAAGGGTTAGCATGGACCAATTGATAAGGGTTAGCATGGACCAATTGATAAGGGCTAGGATGGTCACATTGAAAAGGGTTAGCATGACCGAGTGGATAAAGGTTAGCATGACCGAATGGATAAGTTTCAGCATGGCCCAATGGATAAGGGGTAGCATGGACCAATGGATAAGGGGTAGCATGCCCCAATGTTTGTTAGTTAGTTAGTTACTTAGTCGACAGATCATCCTCATTGCACATCGAACCGTTCAGTCCATATGTGCTCGGATCCCCTCCTCAGCAAATCCC
Source organism: Cepaea nemoralis (assembly GCA_014155875.1). NCBI lineage: Eukaryota > Metazoa > Mollusca > Gastropoda > Stylommatophora > Helicidae > Cepaea > Cepaea nemoralis. Next base: position 179,385 of record JACEFZ010012190.1, read on the forward strand.
GCAGCGTGTAGCGGCTAATGACACGAGTTTTGTGTTGGTTTATCAATCAATCTTCTTTGGCTTCCTGCGTAGTGTTCTTGTTTGGCCACCCCTCTTTTAATTTGCTGTTCTCGCGGTCTGGCCATGGTTGTAGATTCACAGTCATCACTTTTAGGCTACGTCTAATTGCCATAACCAGTTATTCCAAAAATCTGCTCATGAAAAACACTTTTAATGACATACGTACATTGGGAGTTATGTTATGCATAACGCAGTCCTGGCTGTAACAGTTTTGCTTCAGTCGGGTGAACGTGTTAAATTATTTATCTATGTTAAGTCTTACGCCGCATTTATAGACAGTGCCCTTGCGAGTCTCTGCTGACGTGAAATTGTTCAGGCTCGCATTGAAGTTCACGCGCACACTGCACTTGAAGACCAAAATAGAATAGTATATAACGCATGCGTTGGCTGAACGAAATTACAACATACTCGACAGACATTGTCGTCCGTGGATTACAGTCTGTAGGAGCACTTACTGAAAGTGAATATATATATATGTGTGTGTGTGTGTGTGTGTGCGCGCGCGCGAGCGTGTGTGTGTGTGTGTGAAAGTGTGCACATGTCTATGTGCGTGTGTACGTGTGTGTGTGTGCGTGTATGTGATAGTGTGTGTGCTTGTCTGTGTTTATGGGGAAATGTATGTATGGTGGTATGTGTGAGGAGTGGGGACGAGGGGGGGAGAGATAGAGAGACGGGAAGGAGATAGCGAGAGAGTCATGTTTCGCCATCTCATTCGATCATCAGAATCGTGGATCAGCTCAGTGTTCTTGCCTCGACGATGTCACATGGCCAAGCCATCCAGGTATTTACATCTCTGCCCTCCCTTTGTTCTCTTTATCTCGATCTTGCCATTTGTCACCAAGTTCTCCAATTTATTTCTTTTCATAGCATGACCAAAACATTATGACTGTCTACGTCTAATTTATTTAATCAGTTTAAGGTTTTCGTTTGTTTCTTGTAGGACTTGGTCATTGGTTATTCTGTCTATCCATTGTCTTTGCATTTTCCTTAGAAACCACATTTCCACAGCCATCAGATGTTTGCTCACTGTCCAGGCTTCACATCCATACAAAAGCACAGGTTCTATGTAGCACCTCAAAACTCTTTTTCTCTCGCTGCATATGACACATTTTTATTGGGTAGTATGCTTTTCATCTTGCAAAAGGCTACCTTCGCCATGGTGTTTCTTGATCTAATCTCTTCATGGCATCTCCAATCACATGTTATGGCAATTTCAAGATAATTGTACCGATTCACTTGTTTAAGAATATTCCCATTTATATGTATAATATTACATTGTGGTATTTCCTTCTGCCTTTGACGACCATAATCTGAGTCTTCTTACAATTTAATTCTAACCCTAGTTGGTCACTGTGCGCAACAATCGCATCTACTAAATGTTGCAGAACGTTCTCATGGTCTGCAATCAATACTGTATCATCCGTATATCTATTGATATGTCGTCCACCAATGATGATTCCTTTTCATATCTTCTACAATTATTACAATATTTTCACCGTACAAGGAAAACAATATCTGGATACATTACACATCCATGTCTCACACCTCTCTTGATAGGCTGATATTGGCCTACTTCATTATTAATCCTTATGACAGCTGGTTGTTTCCAATATATGTATTTTATAAGTCTAATGACTTTCCCATCAATATGTAGATCTGCAACCATCTTTATCGTGTTAACAAGTCTTACATTATCGAAAGCCTTTGTGTACTCAGTAAAGCAACGATGCAGGTCTTTGTTTCACTTCTAAAGAACGTTAAATTAATGTTCTCAGCATATATACTGCATTTACTGTACCCTTTCCATCTACAAACCCACATTGTTGTTCTCCTATTTCGGGTTATATTTTCTTCCTAACTCTTTGCATGATAATTCTTAGCAAAATCTTCATGATGTTGCTCATTATACTAGTTGTTCGATGTTGATCACATTCTAAGGCTGGTGATTTCTTCGGGAAAGCAATATTTATAGAATTACATAATGCAGGTGGTTTATCTCCAGTATAATGTATTGCGTTCAGTAGTCTGGTGACCTTGTCTATTCCATATTCTTTTAGGGCATTGATCAATTCTGTTGTGATGTTATCTGGACTCGGTGTCTTGCCAGTTTTCATGTGGATAAGAGCATTCTGAACTTCCATCTTCAAAATTAATTGTCCTTCATTATTATTCCGAATATCAGACTGTTCTTCTCTTATATCATTATAAAGGTGTTTCACATAATCTAACCATGCATGTAAAATCTGATGTTTTTCTATAATGATTTTGCCATCATTGGTTTTTAGGCAACCTGTTGATGTGTGTGTTCGTTTGTTAGTTATGTCATTAATTCTTTTATGCATTATTTTGGTATTCCGGCTGTTATGTTCATTTTTAATTTCCCTGCAATTTTCCATTTTCCTCAAGCCATGCTTCTTTTTCCTATTTGCATAGTGTTCTAAGGTTCATGTGAATTTCTTCATATTCTGCTAGGTTATTTTTGTTATTTATTGCTATTTCCGGTGAGTTTTACGATGTCTTCCGTCATTCATTACTTAAGTCCCATCATATTTTATTTATTTATTTATTTTTTTTTTTTGGGGGGGGGGGGGAGGGGGTGTCTTTGTTTCTGCAGCTTGGTTGATGGATTTCTTTAATATTTCCCATTGGTTGCTGACATCTTGAAATAATATTTCCATGTCGGACAATGTATCAAATCTGTTCTTTACTCCTACGATGAATGTATTTTTTATCTCCTCACTCTTCAGTGCCCTTGGATCAAAGTGTGTGGTTCTTGGTGTATATTTGACTTTGTTTAATGTTATATGTATAATGTTTATGATTAATCTATGGTCGCTGTAGAAGTCTACGCTTGGTATAGTTTTTGCGACTTTTAAGGAATGTCTAAATCTTATGTTAATGAGAATGTAATCAGTCTGATTTCTGATATTATGACCAGGACTCCTTCATCCCCCTTATCTCCTTGGGTGATGTCGATACCAGGTGTTTTTAAACATCATATTATGCTTTTTGCCCACTGTACAAGTCTGCAACCTCTTTCATTCTGTTCCCCAAGTCCATGCTTGCCTACTATGCATCCGTTCTGTTTATTTCCAACGTTGGCAATGTGTGTGTATATATATATATATATATATATATATATATATATATATATATATATATATATATATATATATATATATATATGTGTGTGTGTGTGTGTGTGTCTGTGTGTGGTGTGTGTGTATTCAACATCATCAAGTGCCCTGCCAGTTGGCGTAGGTATGTAAGACTCTCCACAGATCGCGGCCTTGGATGTTTTGGGTAAACTCTACTTATGATATTTTCCCATGCCATTGTCTCAGTCCATCCAGCATCATTTTTCTTGATAGGCCTCTGCCTTTCTTCCCCTTGATCTTTCCAGTCGTCACGATGTTCTCGAATGCTTCTCTTCACATCACATGGCCAAAGAATATATATTTATTTCTTTTTCTGTGTGTGTTTCTGTGTGTGTCTGTGTGTGTGAGTGTGTGTAAGAAAAAGATCCATTTGATATCAAATCGAAGGGATATAAATACTTGAACTGCTATATCCCCATGACACAGTATCATATTCAACATGACACATGGGATTTGACATTTTAATAACCTCGATGCAGGAGCACAGCGAAAAGCAAAATGTGTATCTCAATGCAACACGAACACACACACACACACACACACACACACACACACACACACACACACACACACACACACACACACACACACACAACGGATAAATACATATGTCAACTGATACATTTATCAACGGTGAGAAATTGCTGAAAGCGGAAAAACTACATTCTGTCAAATGAAAAACATTCTATGCAATAAGCCCATGTCATTGGAAGATAGTAAAAATATTCTTGCATGTTACAAAGAATCCGTTCTATCATACGACTGCAAATCCTGGACAATTAGTAAACAGACATAGAAACCTTCGAGATGTGGTTTTATAGAAGAATGCTAAAATTCACTGGACAGCCAAAATGAGCAATATGGACATTTTGAGGTGAGCTAAGTCGCAAAGACAACTTATGACAAACATCAAAAAGAAGCAGTAATCATGTTTTGGCCACTATCGAGAAGACAAACACTGGAACATATGGTGACGACCGGACAGATTTGTGGAAAGAGAAATAGAGGAAGACAGCGTGAGAGAATTATTGACAGCCTTGTGTCATGACACGGAAATGAGTCATCACATGAATTTATCCATGCTGTCGGAGATCACAATTTGTGTAGAAGAATGATCGCCCACGCCAGCTGGCAATGCTTGTGGGTGATGGAAATGTGATAACAAATTATAAAACAATAACAAAAGCTTCAGCAAGTAATACCTTTATTGTATTAAACAAATAAAACAACAAGAGACAGTGTTCCTGTGGCAATGTTCGACTGTGAAGATTGGATAATTCATGGCCGAATGGACTAGAGAGCTTTTTCTTAGACATGCGGTCTAATGATGCCGAGGTGTCGGGTTCAATCCCTACACCGGACAGTGGACTAAAATGTTGACTTCTCGTTCTAGACTGGCGACGTAAATTACAAGTACCTCTGAAGTCAGAGTGGCCACGCTGATGGCGACGGACATTGGTAACTGGGAAAGCTAATTCACAAGCACAAATTAGTTTAGTGCACTACAAATAGTTGCACGTATATGGACTACGCTTGAGTTCAAAGCGAGCGGATGAAACAAAACACCAAACAAAAAAAAACGTAACTACCCATAAGCCCTTTGAGCATAAATGTTACAGGAGAGTACTAAACCTTCATAGAAGGGGAAAAGGGTGTTAAAGAAGGTAGGTTACTGTGGTATATAAAATTGAGAAAAATTAAATATTTTGGGAATATAAATTAGGCACACATTTATGAAAAAGATAGTTTAGTTTAGTCGACGGATCAACTTCACGGCACACGGGTGTAACCCATAAGTGCTCCGTTCTACTCTTAACTAAAGCCTGAGTCCAGAGAATCTCATCTCAGTGCACGAACTCCGTGGCACCGGTGAGGATCCTGAAATACTTTGGGTAGATTTTTAACTCGAAATTTTGCCCGGGAGACAGCGTTAGGCTACTCTTTTTCGATTTCCAATTGCCAAGGGATTTTTGTTTTTACGTCCCCAACAATACACACGGGCGTCCGATCTCATTACCCAGAAACAAGGGAAAATTTTGTTATTAGAAGTCCACGTGAAAAAGTCTTGAATCCGGGACCTCCAGCACTTGAGGCGGACGCTATACCTCGAGACCACACAGCCCCCCCCCCCCCTCCCCACCCTTTATGAAAAAGATGATTATGGGGAGGCATATACAGGGAAGCGGAAAAGAGGAATACCACTTCAAAGATGGAATGAAGACGTGATAGATAATTGATGCATGTGTTACATTGAGACAGATCAACTAGCTTGTGATAGAGAGGAATTTCCAATCACTGTTATGTACAAGAACATCTGCCAAGGACGAGATATTTGATGATGATGATGATGATGATGATGATGATGATGATGATGATGATGATGATGATGTTGATGATGATGATGATGATGATGATGATGATGATGATGATGATGATGATGATGATGATGATGATTTGGTTACTTGGAAACTTGACGGTAATACGGAGTTCGTGCACAGTGCTAAGACTCTCTTGTGTAATGGGAGGAGACTGAAGTACTTATGGAGGATCACACTGCACAGCAGAATAATGACAGTCACAATAACAGAATTCATATGTATGTTTGGAATTCTACTATTCAATGTGCAAATAAATTATAAATTCTTCCTTTTCCTTCTTACAGCACTCTCTGCTGGTTGTAAAATGGTACAATAAAGTGTCCCGTGTCACGATTATAAACTACTGCTTCCTTCCTATCTGCAGAACTACGTACATATGTGGCAATGCTGTGCAATGCCCACTCTTTCTTGTTTTTTTTCTTCTTCATAATAGATGTTTACAAAATTTAAAGCTTGATTGCATCTATAATGAGTGGGTGATTTGAAAAGGTGGCATTATTTGTGACAAGGAAGATCTTTTCAGATGTCTGGATAGGACAGCCAGAGATGAGGAAATTATACCGCATGGATAATAGATATGGAGGTTAAAATGCACATCGTTCTTTCAAGTCTTATTATTGATAATAGTAGAGTGGACAGATCCTTTTGATTTTTTTTTATTCTTCGTCTTCTTCCTCTTGCTGTTGTTGTTGTTGTTGTTGTTGTTGTTGTTGTTGTTGTTGTTGTTGTTGTTGTTCTTCTTCTTCTTCTTCTTCTTCTTCTTCTTCTTCTTCTTCTTCTTCTTCTTCTTCTTCTTCTTCTTCTTCTTCTTCTTCTTCTTCTTCTTCTTCTTCTTCTTCTTCTCCTTCTCCTTCTTCTTCTTTTTTCCTACTTCTTACATCTTACTTCTTCTTCTTCCTCATCTCCCGTCTTTCTTATTCTTCGTCTTCTTCCAAATATCTAATACAAAGCCTGTATAATCTTTGTTCTTGCAGTTGCTAGAATGTAAATGTATTGTGCATGTTTGCATATTGTGCATCAGTCGCTAATTTTTCTTTTTCTTGATTATTTTTATTAAATTGTCGCCTTATTTATTTCAGTGTGTGAATTAAAGATGAAAGACTTTTTGCATAACTTTATATTTTGAAGAATAATAAATATCTTAAGCATAATACAATGTGAAACAAGATGACATGTGCATAAAATAACTAACTGGAAGAGTGGAAGTAAAAATAACTACATGTAAGCTCTGGAGTGCTTGCTTGCTTGCGTTCGCTGGCTGTGAACTCCAGCGTGAAGTCCTGTATGTCGGATGAAGACATCCTGTTGTCCAACATCACTGTGATATCATACCGGACTGAGGTTTGTGTGAGTATCCGTTGTCTATGTCTGGCTTATTGGTGTGCAGACTGGTGGTTCCTCGCCGTGCAGGCAGATACTCTCCGACTTCGGAAGAATTAGCGATCCTACTACGTTAGCCAGGACCCCGAAGGGACCTGTTGTCCAGGACGCACGGCTAGGATGTGTTAGTAGGTCTTGGCCAGTATAGAACCTGGCCCTAGTGCCTTGGAAACACCTCTGCGTCCCTGAGGGGGAATACATATAACTAAATGGAAGAGTGGGGGTAAATATAATTAAAGGGAAGAGTGAGAGTAAATATAACTAACTGGAAGAGTAGAGTACATATAAATAACTGGAAGAGTGGGAGTAAATATAACTAAATGGAGCAGTGGAGATAAGCACAGCTAAATGTCATGTCAGATTGGAGCTAAACATTAAAAATGTAATAGCATAGGTAAATATAACTAAATGGAAGAGTGAAGATAAAAGTTTCTGAATGAAAGAGTGGAATTAAACATAACTAAATGGACGATGAGCTAATCATAATTAAATAGAATAATGAGGCTAAACATAGCTAAATGGAAGATGGGCTAATCCTAATTAAATAGAATAATGGAGATAAATATAGCTAAATGAAAGATGGTCTAATCCTAATTAAATAGAAGAATGGGACTAAACATAGCTAAATGGAAGATGGGCTAATCATAGTTAAATAGAAGCATGGCGCTTAACATAGTTAAATAGAATATGGTCTAATTATAATCAAATAGAAGAATGTTGCTTTACATAGCTAAATGGATGATGGGTTAATCTTAATCAAATAGAAGAATGGGGCTAAACAGATTTAAATGAAGAATGCATCTAACTAGAAATAAATGAACAAGCAGATGTAAACATATTAGAATTTAAAAATGGAGGAAAACTAAACAGGAAAGACACAGAGGGTAACATAACTGAATGGAGGAGTGCAAGTAAGCATAACTGAATAGAAGAGTGGAGGTAAAGATAATATAATAGATGCGTGTAGTAAACAACTAATTGAATGGAAAATATGGTTACAATTGCTAAACGAGGTTGGTTTGACTAAATGGCTGCAAACATGATTAAATAGGGTCACCCTGGAAAAATTAGGGGTAACCTTGTCAGACAGATGTAAACATGAATAAATGGAATTAGCAGCAATGAGAACATCAAAAATTAGATTCCTGAGAAGACTACTTAATGTATCAAGAAGAGAGAAGATCAGAAATGAAGAAATTAGGACTAAAGTGGGGGTTATAGCTGCGCTAGATTTTATTAGAAGCCAGCAAGTTAAATGGTTTGGCCATGTAACTAGATTACCAACTAATAGTATACCACAACAAGCAATGATGTACAGACCAGATGGAAGCAGAGGAAGAGGCCGACCACGTAAACGATCGACGTAGGGAATAACAGAGTCCATGGGAATATCGATACATGAAGCCCATAAGCGGGCACTCTCACGATGTTTATACTTCACCTCGACACCGCAAGGTACGAGGGGAACATGATGATATGAGATGAGATGAGCAGTATCGAGATGCTTACCCCTGGACTGGTATTCATAATGTCTAAACATTGGGCCTAGTTGCTCACCAATACTTTGGATATGTCCTAATTAACTTGTCTCGATATTTCTGGGTATGGTCGTTTCTGCTGTTGGTGGTGATGGTAGTGTTGTGGTGGTGGTAGTGCTGGTGTTGTTAGTGATGGAGTTGTTGTTGTTGGTGATGGCGGTGTTTTGGTGGTAATGGTTGTGTTGTTGTTGTTTTGAGTGGTGGTGTTGTTGATGGTGATGCTGGTGCTGGTGTTATTGTTGGTGGTGCTGCTTTTGTTGGTGTGGTGTTATTGTCGCTGTTGCCACTGTTGTTTTTGTTATTAATATTGTTGCTGTTCTTCTTGTTTGTTGTTGATGTTGTTGTTGTACTTGTTGTTGTTGTTATTTCTGCTGGTACAGCTACTGTTGCTATTGTTGTTGTTGTTGTTGTTGTTTTTGTTGTTGTTACCATCCTCGTCATCGTCTTCGTTGTCGTTGAAAGCTATAAAATTGAGTTTTTCTCTCTTGCAACACACGATGATATTATGGATTTTCCCAAGTATCCTCAGCTCTCCCTTGCAACCAACACCCCTCTCAAAGTATCTCTCCTCACTCTTTCCATGAGAACTTTGTTATGATACCTCCTCTCTTGAACTCGCAGACGGCAGCAATGTGCATAGCCAGACATTACTCCCTGATAGTGTATTTGGGCTCGCCATGCGTCTAGTCAGTATTCGTACTTCGCTGGCATTATCGCCCTGTTCACGCTTCCTACCGTTTGTATGGACTCAGTGTTTGCCAGCTGGTTGTGCACGTATTATCCTTTACAGCGGCATGTCCGCATGCGTACAAAGAGGTGAGTGATGTAAAGCGCGACTTTCGAATGTTCTCTATCCATTCCGAGTGGAGACTGCCGGTTACGATTTTCTGTAGCATGTTCATGGAGCGTGATATGATAACCTGCATTGCATCTGCTTGTAATGCCCTCGAGGGTGCTATGGAGGCAATGGTGATCTACACAGTCCTGCTTGTTATAATTACCTGGATAGCAGCGCTAGTCCTCTTCAACTGTTTTATCCATCATTTCGACTGTGTATGTCCACGCTGAAATTGAATCGCTTTTCCAGACACAGCTTAAAGGATGATAACGTCATCTGGACGTGAATGCGATCTCACCAACGTTTTTATCTGAGTTTAGTTTAGTTTAGGTTAGTTTAGTCGACGGATCAACATCAAGGCACACGGGTGTAAACCATAAGTGCTCCGTACACTACTCCTAACTCAAGCCTGAGTCCCGAGAATCTCAGCTCAGTGCACGAACACCGTAGCACCGGCGAGGATCCTGAAATACTTTGGGTAGATTTTTAACTAGAAATGTTGTCCGGGCAGCACCGTTAGGCTACTCTTTTTCGATTTCCAACTGCCAAGTGATTGTTTTACGTGCGCAACAATACACATTGGCGTCCGATCTCACTACCCAGAGACCAGGGGAAAATTTTTTTACTAGAAGTCCACGTGAAAAAATCCCGGCCCTCACTGGGGCTTGAACCCGGGACCTCGGGACAGACATAACCAAAATTGGGTTCATTTTGTCATGACCGGCTAGCCTGGACTTGTCTCTCATTGTTATGTAGCATAGTAGTCACGTGGACACAGGAATACGACACAGTAACGTCAACAACCCTGCGGCAGAATATAGGAACCCTGCATTCAACTACAGACCGTCTCTCACTGCTAATTATATTTCTGAACATATTGAGCCATGTATCATTTTAAAATATATGACATTATCACATTTCGTCCAAGTGCATGTCAATATAGCTTTAAAACATATCACATTTCAAAAAATAAAAATAAAAGTCGCTTAAAAGTCGACAGGGTCGACTTCATTGCACCGGGTTTTATCCCATATGGCTCGGTCTCTTTCCGCAGCGCGGAAAGCGTCGCACAAAGCACGAACTCCGTAGCTTTTAGCGACGGCCCACAGGAGTCTCCGAAATATTTAACTCGTGAACCGAAGGGCGCGGCCCGGAATCGAACGCATAACCTTCGGAGCACGAGTCAAACAGCTTGACCACTTCGCCACAGAGACTCCCACATATCACATTTCATCCAAATGCATGTCATATAACTTTTTAACATATCATAATTTATCGAAGTGCATGTCAAGTATTAGACAGCCAAGGAAGTATGGTGGCTAGACGCTGGCCTGTTAAATTGGGAGTCATGCATTCGAATCCTTATCGGAGAGGAGTTTTAAATTGGCCGGGGCTCCCAGGTGAACCCAGCCTGAAATGGGTACCGGAACATATGTTGGGCTGCCGGTATGATACTGACCAACCACATCACGCACAGACTGGCGCATGGTTTATGCAAAAAAGACTCTAGCACCATAAGCTCAGTAAGCTTTATAGTCACTTAAAAGAGTCCTTACTACTACTTTTACTACATCGAGTAGAACTTCGCATACTTTATTAATGTCTTATACCAAGTCTAAAGTTATTACGTTTATTATAATTGTTTTCGTTCAGCCTTTTGCATCAATAGTATCTTACACATAAATTACTTACTGTGCCGAGTGCCTTATCTCAACATTCTTTACCTAGAAATATACATCCCCTAATGCTACATCGCATGTGGTGAAGGAGTTACGAATGCGATTCGCAATCCCACATTCCGCATTCGTAATCAGTTACGGGCGCTTTGGAAGCAGACCGCCTTAGTTGATTTTTAGAATTGTATGAACATTGAAAGTTGTGGAATCGGTATTAAAACCTAGAGAGATTAACAAAACATTAAAAATTATAATTGCCAAATGATATATATTTTCAGCACTACTGCGTGGCGCGGAAGCAATTGAACAAGCAATTGGAAAGTCGAATAGCGGCCATGGAGTTGTGGATATACAGAAGAATGTGTCGTATTTCACAGAATCAAACATAATCAAATACAGCGGTTCTAGAAAAACTGGGAATGAAAAGAGAGTTGATGAAAGAAACACAAAAGAGGAAAGTGAGATATTCAACCACGTTACAAGACGTAACACTCTTTTAAAAACCATACTGGAGGGTAGGGTTGAAGGCAAGTGAGCAAGAGGCAGACAACGAAACAAGTGCGAAGATAACATCAAGAGATGGACAAACAGCAAGGGCGAAAGATAGACAGTGTTGGAGATCCATTGCAGTCAACCTTTGGCGGGCAGGCTGGCAGGCAGAAAGGAATAAACGTTACCCATGATAGATTTGCTTGTCTGCATGGTGGTGCCCGGTAAAGAGTAAGGAAGAGCTGGCTAGATGTTTGGCTTGTTTATTTCTTGTACCGGCACACTACCGCGCCCCGGCATCTAACTGGAAGTGACTTCAACTCAACAGGTCATGCACAGTTGATTAATTAGCAACCTTACATAGCGAACTTGAGGACAGTCTCCTCGCTCTCTGAGCATTTTAAGTGATCATTGTAAATGTTAGAATATAATGATATCCTCGGGTCCAGTATCGGTCTATATCGGTCTACATTGATCCCACCCTTAGTTATTTTAAAAAGTTAGTTTTTGTTTTTTGTTTTTGTTTTGTTTTTTGTTTTGTTTACGGCTTTGGTAGAAGATCACTTTTAATATCCTATTAGGTGCTCCAGGCCGCTCCATTGGGAACTCAAGGAGCATTTCAGCACATTGCACAAACTCCATGGCACCGACCAGGCTTTTATTTTCTGTGGCTAAACGCAGTAAACGCAGTTTCCCAGTTGCCCTACATATTGTATCGAGGGATTGAAATCAGCTGCACGTTATTTGGAAGCAGATCGCTTCGTGTTGATTTCGATGGGATGTGAGCCGGCTGTTCAGAAAACAATGATAAACTATTGCAGTAAACTGCATGGTATATCACAAATTTGGATTCAGATTTTAAAAATTGACATCCTCCTCCTCCTGCTCCTCCTCCTGCTCCTGCTCCTCCTGTCCTCCTCCTCCTTCTCCTCCTCCTCCTTCTCCTCCTCCTCCTCCCCCGCCTTCTTCTTCTTCTTCTTCTTCTTCTTCTTCTTCTTCTTCTTCTTCTTCTTCTTCTTCTTCTTATTATTATTATTATTATTATTATTATTATTATTATTATTATTATTCCTTTTCTTCTTTTTCTTCCCCTTCTTCCTTTTCCTCTTTCTCTTCGCCTTCCTCTTCGTCTTCGTCTTCGTCTTAGTCTTCCTCTTCCTCTTCTTCTTCCTCCTCTTCCTCTTCCACTTCCTCTTCCCCTTCCTCTTCCTCTCCGTCTTCCTCTTAGCCTTCCCCTTCTCCTTCCTCTTCGTCTTCGCCTTCGTCTTGGTGTTCTGCTTGTTCTTATGCTGCTTCTGCTCAACCCCACAATGGGACATATGCCCTCAACCACCTCACTCCAAGCCCCTCTGTCTTTAGCTATCCAATACAGCTCTGATCGTGTCCTGCCTATATCATTCATTTCTGTTTCTTCTTTTCTTCTCCGTCTATGTTTAGGTTTTTCTCTATTTCTTTTGCCCTGTGGGTTCCAAACCAAGATTTTTCTACTTAGACTATTCTCGGGTTTTCTCAGTGTATGACATATCCAGGGTTAGTGTCTTTCTTCACCTAATGGTTCATTGGTATTCTTTACCTCTTGGTCCATTGGTATTATTCATCTCTTGGTCCAATGGTATTATTCATCTCTTGGTTCATTGGTATTGTTCACCTCTTGGTTCATTGGTATTGTTCACCTCTTGGTTCATTGGTATGCTTTACCTCATGGTTCATTGGTATTGTTCACCTCTTGGTTCATTGGTATTGTTCACCTCTTGGTTCATTGGTATTGTTCACCTCTTGGTTCATTGGTATTGTTCACCTCTTGGTTCATTGGTATGCTTTACCTCTTGGTTCATTGGTATTGTTCACTTCTTGGTTCATTGGTATGTTTTATCTCTTGGTTCATTGGTATTGTTCACGTCTTGGTTCACTGGTATTGTTCAACTCTTGGCTCATTGGTATTGTTCACCTCTTGGTTCATTAGTATTGTTCACCTTTTGGTTCATTGGTATGCTTTACTTCTTGGTTCATTGGTATTGTTCACCTCTTGGTTCATTGGTATGCTTTACCTCTTGGTTCATTGGTATGCTTTACCTCTTGGTTCATTGGTATTGTTCACCTCTTGGTTCATTGGTATTGTTCACCTCTTGGTTCATTGGTATGCTTTACCTCGTGGTTCATTGGTATGCTTTACCTCTTGGTTTATTTGTATTATTCACCTCTTGGTTCATTGGTATTATTCACCTCTTGGTTCATTGGTATTGTTCACCTCTTGGTTCATTGGTATGCTTTACCTCTTGGTTCATTGGTATTGTTCACCTCTTGGTTCACTGGTATTGTTCAACTCTTGGCTCATTGGTATTGTTCACCTCTTGGTTCATTAGTATTGTTCACCTTTTGGTTCATTGGTATGCTTTACCTCTTGGTTCATTGGTATTGTTCACCTCTTGGTTCATTGGTATGCTTTACCTCTTGGTTCATTGGTATGCTTTACCTCTTGGTTCATTGGTATTGTTCACCCCTTGGTTCATTGGTATTGTTCACCTCTTGATTCATTAGTATGCTTTACCTCGTGGTTCATTGGTATGCTTTACCTCTTGGTTTATTTGTATTATTCACCTCTTGGTTCATTGGTATTGTTCACCTCTTGGTTCATTGGTATTGTTCACCTCTTGGTTCATTGGTATGCTTTACCTCGTGGTTCATTGGTATGCTTTACCTCATGGTTTATTTGTATTATTCACCTCTTGGTTCATTGATATTGTTCACCTCTTGGTTCATTGGTATGCTTTACCTCTTGGTTCATTGGTATTCTTCACCTTTTGGTTCATTGGTATGCTTTACCTCTTGGTTCATTGGTATGCTTTACCTCTTGGTTCATTGGTATGCTTTACCTCGTGGTTCATTGGTATGCTTTACCTCTTGGTTCATTGGTATGCTTTACCTCTTGGTTCATTGGTATGCTCTACCTCTTGGTTCATTGGTATGCTTTACCTCTTGGTTCATTGGTATTCTTCACCTTTTGGTTCATTGGTATTGTTCACCTCTTGGTTTATTGTTATGCTCTACCTCTTGGTTCATTGGTATGCTTTACCTCTTGGTTCATTGGTATTGTTCACCTTTTGGTTCATTGGTATTGTTCACCTCTTGGTTCATTGGTATGCTTTACCTCTTGGTTCATTGGTATGCTTTACATCTTGGTTCATTGGTATGCTTTACCTCTTGCTTCATTGGTATGCTTTACCTCTTGGTTCATTGGTATGCTTTACATCTTGGTTCATTGGTATGCTTTACCTCTTGCTTCATTGGTATTGTTCACTTTTTGGTTCATTTGTATGCTTTACCTCTTGGTTCATTGGTATGCTTTACCTATTGTTTCATTGGTATTGTTCACTTTTTGGTTCATTTGTATGCTTTACCTCGTGGTTCATTGGTATGCTTTACCTCTTGGTTCATTTGTATTATTCACCTCTTGGTTCATTGGTATGCTTTACCTCTTGGTTCATTGGTATTGTTCACCTCTTGGTTCATTGGTATTGTTCACCTCTTTGTTCATTGGTATTGTTCACCTCATGGTTCATTGGTATTGTTCACCTCTTGGTTCATTGGTATGCTTTACCTCTTAGTTCATTGGTATGCTTTACCTCTTGGTTCAATGGTATTGTTCACCTCTTGGTTCATTGGTATTGTTCACCTCTTGGTTCATTGGTATGCTTTACCTCTTGGTTCAATGGTATTGGTCACCTTTTGGTTCATTGGTATGCTTTACCTCTTGGTTCATTGGTATGCTTTACCTCTTGGTTCATTGGTATGCTTTACCTCTTGGTTCATTGGTATGCTTTACCTCTTGGTTCATTGGTATGCTTTACCTCTTGGTTTATTGGTATGCTTTACCTCTTGGTTCATTGGTATGCTTCACCTCTTGGTTCATTGGTATTGTTCACCTCTTGGTTCATTGGTATGCTCTACCTCTTGGTTCATTGGTATGCTTCACCTCTTGGTTCATTGGTATTGTTCACCTTTTGGTTCATTGGTATGCTTTACCTCTTGGTTCATTTGTATGCTTTACATCTTGGTTCATTGGTATGCTTTACCTCTTGCTTCATTGGTTTGCTTTACCTCTTGGTTCATTGGTATTCTCCACCTCTTGGTTAATTGGTATTGTTCACCTATTGGTTCATTGGTATTCTTTACCTCTTGGTTCATTGGTATTCTCCACCTCATGGTTAATTGGTATTGTTCACCTCTTGGTTCATTGGTATTGTTCACCTCTTGGTTCATTGGTATTGTTCACCTCTTCGTTCATTGGTATGCTTTACCTCTTGGTTCATTGGTATTGTTAACCTCTATGTTCATTGGTATGCGTTACCTCTTGGTTCATTGGTATTGTTCACCTCTTGGTTCATTGGTATGCTTTACCTCTTGGTTCATTGGTATTATTCACCTCTTGGTTCATTGGTATGCTTTACCTCTTGGTTCATTGGTATTCTTTACCTCTTGGTTCATTGGTATGCTTTACCTCTTGGTTCATTGGTATGCTTTACCTCTTGGTTCATTGGTATTGTTCACCTCATGGTTCATTGGATATGTTCACCTCTTGGTTCATTGGTATGCTTTACCTCTTGTTTCATTGGTATTGTTCACCTCATGGTTCATTGGTTTTGTTCACCTCTTGGTTCATTGGTATTCTTTACCTCTTGGTTCATTGGTATTGTTCACCTCTTGGTTCATTGGTATTGTTCACCTCTTGGCTCATTGGTATGCTTTACCTCTTGGTTCATTGGAATTGTTCTGTTCACCTCTTGGTTCATTGGTATGCTTTACCTCTTGGTTCATTGGTATTCTTCACCTCTTGGTTCATTGGTATTGTTCACCTCTTGGTTCATTGGTATTGTTCACGTCTTTGTTCATTGGTATTGTTCACCTCTTGGTTCATTGGTATTGTTCACCTCTTGGTTCATTGGTATTCTTTACCTCTGGGTTCATTGGTATTCTTTACCTCTTGGTTCATTGGTATTCTTTACCTCTTGTGTCATTGGTATTCTTTACCTCTTGGTTTATTGGTATTGTTTACCTCTTGGTTTATTGGTATTCTTTACCTCTTGGTTCATTGGTATTTGTCAGGGTCTTAAACTTGGCTCGTTAACCTAACACATGTGAGACAGTACAAGTACAACGTGATTTGACTTAAGACTCAACGACACAACGTTCAATGGATTTATTTACAGATCATATACAATACGATGATCACTACAAGATATACTTGATACTTCAAGACACTTACATACACAATACAGCTCACAGTCTATCTCTCAAGATGTCCAGACACTCGACTTTCAGGCACAGAAACCACACAACGCCTTTCTCTCATCATGCGTCCAGTCGAGTCAACGTCCCAGAGCTGTCTGCCTATAGCTCGCAACTTGCCTCCCCACCTGAAGTGGCTTCACGAGGCATGCGTGCGTCTTGCGTCGTCCTTGCCTGACCGCTGGCCGTCTCGTCAGCCAGCAACCTCGCAGGCAGGTAACTACTACTCGCCTAGCGGCGTAACGAAGTTACGGCATCCCTGCTGGGGACTAAGTCGCCTGGCGGGCGTAACGATGTCACTGCATCACTGCGCTACTCTAGACTCTGACATGCTCCCCGGGCAACTTCATGAAAGATGTCATCTTTCATGTATAATATATGTACATACTGGGTTAATATTTTAACCTTGTCAGAGTCGACCCTTCTGTTGTTATATACATTGGTATCAGAATACATAGAAATACACATCTGCCATAGAAACATATAAGAAATGGAAGTTGTATTCAACGACATGTGGTGTTCAACCTTTAACACTTGTCAGGTTTCATCCTCTCGATGGCTGATTACCTCAATTGCATTATTGACCCAGTCAGATCGGTAGTAACAGCTTAACAAGCAACTACCTCGCAGCCTCCAAAAAAAACGTAATAATATGGTTCTTGAAACAAAAACCATCTGGCTAGACCGAAATACGGCTTTTACATAAGTCGCATTAAACGCTCAAACCCTGACCTCATTTGGCCAGGAGCTCTTGTGTTGGTCTGCAATGTCGGTAACCCTCTACCATGCTCAGTAGATGGCTTCCTGGTGTGTTAACAATCTGGCAACAACATGGCTATTTATATACAACACATAACCGCATACATTTCACATTATGGCCCTTTGTGTAATGATGTAATAACAATTAAATGAAAGGGGAATAATTTCAAAATTTATGAAATATAATATTTTACAATAATTATTCTATTTCTTAGCGTCATCGCTTGATGTTTCTTCATAATAACGAGAAAAAGTCGGTAGTATGAATACATTAATCAAGATATGATTCTAAGATTACACTACATAAATATATAAACACACAATTCGTGTATTCAAACTTGTTGATTCCTAAAGATTTTAGAATCGTCATAGCTTTTTGAACTTGTATTTGTCGTCTGCTAATTTTGAACTAAATTCCTAACTAATCCGGAAGTACACACGAACACTAAACAGCTGATGTTGAAACTAGTAGAACACACCTGTTCCGGTCTGATGTAGTTACGGAATGTACAATGTTCTAATCGTTCATGTGTTGGATGTTTCACTGTAAAACCTTCTGGATTCCGATTGACTGCAGTGGTGTAGCTGTCAATGTTTAGGTCACACTTTCACACACGGATTTAAAATATCAATGGAATGTTCCAAACGCAGATACCACTGTCAAATTGGATAGTTCGCTTACGGTAAGTTTTGAGCGAATGTGGTACTGTTCTTGTTTCGTAATATATACAATTAATAAAGTTCGCTTTCTACCACACACTACACAATTATACACGACAATGACTACATTAATTAATAAAATAAGAACACTATATATATTGGGAGTAACCCCTATCACATCACATCGTAGACGTTACACAGCTTTTTGTGAATGGAAAAAAAATATTCACTGATGGATGGCTGTGTTGATCTGAGTGTATTTTACACACTGCACTCAGACATTGGTGCTTACTGGGTCGGTCGGACAACGGGACAAAAGATCGGCAATCGTGTTGGTTCTGCCTGGGATATGTCGAACCTCGAAGCTGTAATCTTGGAGCTTAAGAGACCAGCGCGCTACCATCTGGTTTGAAGGTACACCTGAATTTATAAATCGCAACGGGCTGCTGTCAGACTCCACAATGAAATGGCGTCCTAGAAGGAATCTGGACAATTTAGTTATACCCACCACTAAAGCTAGGGCTTCCAACTGAGGTATTGACCAAGCCCGTTCTCTGGGTTTCAATTTCCTGGATACGAAGTACACAGGATGAAGGATGTTATTATGCTCTTGCAACAAGACTGCTCCAATCGCCACGGAGCTTCGCGTCTGTACGCAATCTGAAAGGTAAATGAAGATTGGGCAATTTCAGGATAAGATTATTTAAGCTATTATCAGAAAAACACGCTAATACTTTTTGGAATGCAAATTTTAGGCATTCATTGCTTACAATTTTCTCCGGTTTATCTTTTGTTAGTAAGTTAGTAAATACTTCGGTCAGTTCAGAAAAATCAGGGATGAACTGCCTGTAATAATTTATAAGTCCCAACAAACTTCTGACTTGCTTTTTCGTAGTCGGAAGTGAGAGTTTTAGTATCTTGGACACAATGTTATCGTCTGTCGTGACAAAGCCATTGGATATTTTGTACCCCAAGAAGGATATTTCCTGGTAGGCTATGTCTACTTTTGCAGGCTTTACCGTCAGTCCGTGCTGTCTAATACGTTCAAATGTCTGTTCTAATGTCTTTATGTGGTCTGTCATCGTCTCTGTGTGAACACAAATGTCGTCTATATAGCAAATTATGTTAGGTATATCTACTAGTAGAAGTCGTGTCATACGTACGAATGTTGCTGGGGCATTGACAAGCCCAAATGGAAGTTTGCACCATTCGTACAGTCCCCAAGGTGTGGCAAATGCTGTCAGATGTCTACTCTGTTCGTCTACTCCTATTTGCCAATATCCTTTAGTCATGTCTACCTTCGTAAAGAACCTAGCGTCTGTCAGTTCTGTCAGTAGATCGTCAGAGTTTGCCATTGGCTCCAGATCTAGAAGAGTTATCTTATTTAGCTTTCTATAGTCGACACAGAGTCTTATTGTGTTGTCCTTTTTGCGTACTATGACCATTGGAGATGAGAAGTCTGATTGGGATCGTCTTATGATGTTGTTTTTCTCTAAGTTAATGATCTCCTGATGTAAGTGTTCTTTGTAATGTAATGGAATGGTGTATGGTCTGCATTTTATGGGTGTGTTTGACGTGAGTGTGATGTGATGCTGTACTAATTCTGTTTGTCCTGGGTTGTTAGAGAAGATGGTGTTGTACTGTTGTATTAGATGTTTGCAACTGTCTGTTTCTGCTTGAGTTAACTTTGGGTTGATTTTAATCTCCTTCAAGCAGTTTGTCGTGTCTAATGCAGGTGTTGGAATTTCGTCACTAGCCTCGTCATCTTCATGGTCTATTATCACTGTACAAGCTGTTGTATCGTCTTGTTCGTTGTCTCTGTTGTAGTATGGTCTTAGCATATTTATGTGGAATATTTTGTGTTTGTCTTTTATTTGGATCTCGTAGTCTACAGGTGAAATCTGTCTCGTCACTTTAAAAGGTCCCTGCCAAGAATCAGTCAATAAGTGTCTGTCACTAGGTAGTAGAAGAAGAACGTCCTGTCCAGGTGTCAACGTTATTGTCCTGTTACCTTTGTCAGCATATTGTCTATAAGTAGCACCAGATAATTTTAGTGCATTCTTTGCAATTATACAAGATTTGATGATTCTTTCACGCAATGATGTAACGTATACGTATGATGATATGGGTTTAAGTACTGGAGTGGAGTCAGTTAACATTTGATGATAAATAGTCAATGGGCCACGTGGTTTGGCACCATAGATAAGTTCAAAAGGAGAGAAACCTGTACTAGAATGTGGTACCTCGCGATAAGCAAAAAGAATAGCTGGTAGATATACATCCCAGTTATTGGGGTGCTCTTGCGTGACTTTTGCAAGCATGTGCTTTAAATCGCCGTTAAATTTTTCTATAATTCCACTAGAGTGAGGATGGTACGGGGAATTGAAACATTGCTTCACTCCCAACATTTTGGTGAAAGCTTGGGTAGATGCGGCGATAAACTGAGTGCCCCTATCTGATTGGATAGTGTCTGGAAATCCTATCCGAGAAAATATATGGAAGAAAACTTCCATTATATCATTGGCAGTTATGTTCTTTAGCGGAATCGCTTCCGGCCAGCGGCTACATTGATCAATGACAGTTAGAATATATTTATTCCCTCTAGTTGTTGTATGATTGAGAGGGCCCACTATGTCGACAGATAATTTCTCAAAAGGTTGACTGGCTAAGTCAGTAACTTGTAACTTTGCCTGTGGGTGTTTACCTTTTTTTTACCAGTTTCTGGCAGATGTCACAACTTCTGCAATATTGTTTAATGTCATTGCAAAATTTGGGCCAATGAAACTGTGTCAATAATCTTGATCTGGTCTTAGCGTATGCCATATGCCCTGCAAGAGGTATATCATGGGCAAGATGTAAGGCTTGCTTACGATAATTAGTTGGCAAAACAGTTTGCTCTGTTGTGTTGTCACCTCTGGTATAATACCTAGTGAGGATATCATTTTTCACAGCAAAATGCCATTTTGCATTCTTGGTTACCTTTGGCTTTTGGCCGATCAGATTAAAATATTTTGACAATGAAGGGTCAGCCTTTTGAGCTGTTACAAAAGTCTCCTTCATGGTGTTAGTAGGTAGTGATACTGGGCTAAGCATTTGTATAGCCTCAGTTTGATTACTTTCATCTTGCACTCTAGCAGTAGATCTGGTTACTGCGTTCACACATTCAATGATATCAGATGGTGATGAAACAGTGTTATCAATGATGTCATGAGATCTTAGTGCTACATTAGCTACCATACATTCATTAGGTGGTGTAACATTATCAATGATGACATTTGATGGTGATGTTATGCTATCATCAATACAAAGAGATGTTATGTTATGAGGTTTATCATTCACCTCTGGTAAATTTCCAATTATAATATCACACACCGGGTTTGTTAATGCAGCGCACTTCACTTTCCCAGTGAGGAAAGGTGTTTCAATATATGCCCATGCTAGTGGGTATTTTTCAATACTGCCTGAGAATGTTCTGCATGTTACGTGCCTGCCTGTATAGTCTGTAGGCATTATGAACGTTCTCTTCAGACCAATAAGTGAGCTTCCCGTGTCTCGAAGGACTGTAGCAGACTTGCCATTCACATATCCGTGATGGACGTTTATCCTGCCTTTGGAATCTACTACCAAATTAGCTTCTTCATTGGCAATAGGAATGGAGTGGCCGCATGTTAAAATGCCATCTTCATAAAAGGTGTTACAAACAGTACATTTATTTGCGTTAAACATGTCAAAAGCCTGTGCTGAGTTCACAGGATGTTTCTCTGATTGTTCTTCATCTGACGATGAACTGTCAAACAAGGCGGCATTTGCTTTGTTGGTCATTTGCCTACCTTTACAATCATGGCGATAATGTCCGTACGCCTTACAGAGGAAACATTTACGCAAATTTCTGAAGGATCTACGCTCCTTATCTTGTCTGTTTACCATGTTTTGTAGATAAGTATGATATGCGGGGTTCTTGTCGCACATCTCACCTTGATGATGTGAAATTTTACAATATTTACAGTGATTATACTTCTCAGATGTAGGCTTATGAGGTTTCTGCCTACTATAGGGTTTGTCATAGTTAGCCGATGCTACAAAATTTATGTCAGTAGCTTCACTGGCAAAACAATGTTTGTTGGCTGTGTAATAAGCCGAACCACGTCTCTCAATCTCATCTACACTAGTGCATTCATTCTCCTGCAAAAATTTTGAAAATGCTGATGGAATGGATGAAATGATTTTATCTCTAATGATTAGATCTTCTAATCTTTGATAGTTTTTGTCAATTTTAGCTGCTGAAGTCCATTTGGTAAATATATCTCGGACTAAGCAGAGGTAATCAGAGAACGTTTGAGTCGGTTTTGGGCTCAACTTGCTGAATTGTTCTCTGTAACCTGCCTCATCTAACATAAAATGTGCCATAATCTTTGCTTTCAGATAATGGTAATCTTTTCTGAGGTCTTTGGGGATGGTCTCAATGACTTTAAGAGGCTCCCCTGATAAACTCCTCATATAAACAATATTCCATTCAGACAGTGGAACCTGGTAATGTTCCATTAAAGTCTCAAAATTTTGGGTAAAGGCTGCGATGCAGTCACCCGAGGTATAATTACGTACAATACCTTGATATTTCTTGTACTGGTTTTCTTTCTCCAGTCTCTCAGATTTCTTCGACTCTTTGTTAATGGCAGTCTCAGTATCAAGTTGTTTCATCTTCAACTGTAATTCCAGTTCTTCTCTCTTACTCTGAGCTGCTATTTCAGCTTTCTTCAGTTCACTATCTATCTCAGCTTTCTTAAGTTCACTATTTAATTCGGCTTGTTTTGCTGCAGTTGCTGCCTCTGCTTGCTTTAAGGCTGTTTCTGCCTCTGCTTGCTTGGCAGCCCTTTCAGTCTCTGCCTGCTTTAAAGCTCTTTCAGCTGCTCTTTCTTCGCGTTCATTAGCTTTCTCCTGTACTAGTAGGTATTCAGAGTATTTCTTCTCACTCCACTTTGTTAACTCATCACCTGTCAACTGTAATTTTAACCCCATATCGATGAAATCATTTAATGAAGACATGATGGAAAATGCAAATGAAATACCAGCCACACAATTTGTTATAAGTGGTTAGTAAAGTAAACAATTTACAATTGTGTTCTATTGACAATACGTGCCTAAATTTGCATCCTAAAGTATATGAAAAGAAAAATATACTCAAGTGCCCTGGATGCGGTGAAGAACGGTTGGAAATCGGGCTAGGAACTGTAGGGTCGCTACTTCGAAACACAAATGACCTCTACGGGCAAGGGTTTCAGATGGTACGGAAAACCTGCTTTGTTTTTGGAGGAAATAAATTAGCGTCTATTTGATGTGGTGTGCCTGCTTGTCACTAAGTTTTGATTAGGTTTGTATGGCGTTGAGTGTAATTGTAGGTCGTAATTTTGTCAGTCAACAATTTTTTTTTTCAAAACACAAGTCACTTTCTTTCCCAAAACTTTCTGCTTTCCACAACTCAATTCACAAAGACAATCTACATATATCTCAACACTCTACAACATTGATGACACATCACTTACATCAAGATGACATTCAGTAAGGACATCGATATCAAGTTTACAAGATGGCGACAAGGTCACAATGGCGACAAGATCACAATGTCGACAAGGTCAAAACGGTGACAAGTTCAACAATCACTGATGTTTTACACGTTTACAAGATCAAACAATATGTATGCACTGTACGTTTACAACTAGTCTCCATGTTTAAACAATGTAGTAATATATCAAAATGAGCCTTCAACAATCACATTTACATGTATACTATAAAGTTTGACAAAAATTCTAAGTTCACAAACTCTAGTTTTAAATGTTAATTACATAAACACGTTCATTTCAAAGCCGGACGAATGCCACCACGTCCACACATGTCAGGGTCTTAAACTTGGCTCGTTAACCTAACACATGTGAGACAGTACAAGTACAACGTGATTTGACTTAAGACTCAACGACACAACGTTCAATGGATTTATTTACAGATCATATACAATACGATGATCACTACAAGATATACTTGATACTTCAAGACACTTACATACACAATACAGCTCACAGTCTATCTCTCAAGATGTCCAGACACTCGACTTTCAGGCACAGAAACCACACAACGCCTTTCTCTCATCATGCGTCCAGTCGAGTCAACGTCCCAGAGCTGTCTGCCTATAGCTCGCAACTTGCCTCCCCACCTGAAGTGGCTTCACGAGGCATGCGTGCGTCTTGCGTCGTCCTTGCCTGACCGCTGGCCGTCTCGTCAGCCAGCAACCTCGCAGGCAGGTAACTACTACTCGCCTGGCGGCGTAACGATGTCACTGCATCACTGCACTACTCTAGACTCTGACAGTATTCTTTACCTCTTGCTTCATTGGTATTCTTTACCTCTTGGTTCATTGGTATTCTTTACCTCTTGGTTCATTGGTATTCTTTACCTCTTGGTTCATTGGTATTGTTCACCTGATGGTTCATTGGTATTCTTCACCTCATGGTTCATTGGTATTGTTCACCTCATGGTTCATTGGTATTCTTCACCTCTTGGTTCATTTGTAATCTTCACCTCATGGTTCATTTGTATTCTTCACCTCATGGTTCATTGGTATCCTTCACCTCATGGTTCATTGGTATTGTTCACCTCTTGGTTCATTGGTATTCTTCACCTCATTGTTCAGTGGTATGCTTTACCTCTTGGTTCATTGGTATTCTTCACCTCATGGTTCATTGGTATTGTTCACCTGTTGGTTCATTGGTATTCTTCACCTCTTGGTTCATTGGTATTGTTCACCTGTTGGTTCATTGGTATTCTTCACCTCTTAGTTCATTGGTATTGTTAACCTGTTGATTCATTGGTATTCTTCACCTCATGGTTCATTGGTATTGTTCACCTCTTGGTTCATTGGTATTGTTCACCTCTTGGTTCATTAGTATTGTTCACCTTTTGGTTCATTGGTATGCTTTACCTCTTGATTCATTGGTATTGTTCACCTCTTGGTTCATTGGTATGCTTTACCTCTTGGTTCATTGGTATGCTTTACCTCTTGGTTCATTGGTATTGTTCACCTCTTGGTTCATTGGTATTGTTCACCTCTTGGTTCATTAGTATGCTTTACCTCGTGGTTCATTGGTATGCTTTACCTCTTGGTTTATTTGTATTATTCACCTCTTGGTTCATTGGTATTGTTCACCTCTTGGTTCATTGGTATTGTTCACCTCTTGGTTCATTGGTATGCTTTACCTCGTGGTTCATTGGTATGCTTTACCTCTTGGTTTATTGTATTATTCACCTGTTGGTTCATTGGTATTGTTCACCTCTTGGTTCATTGGTATTGTTCACCTCTTGGTTCATTGGTATGCTTTACCTCTTGGTTCATTGGAATTGTTCACCTTGTGGTTCATTGGTATGCTTTACCTCTTGGTTCATTGGTATGCTTTACCTCTTTGTTCATTGGTATGCTTTACCTCTTGGTTTATTGGTATGCTTTACCTCTTGGTTCATTGGTATGCTTTACCTCTTGGTTCATTGGTATGCTCTACCTCTTGGTTCATTGGTATGCTTTACCTCTTGGTTCATTGGTATTCTTCACCTTTTGGTTCATTGGTATTGTTCACCTCTTGGTTTATTGGTATGCTCTACCTCTTGGTTCATTGGTATGCTTTACCTCTTGGTTCATTGGTATTGTTCACCTTTTTGTTCATTGGTATTGTTCACCTCTTGGTTCATTGGTATGCTCTACCTCTTGGTTCATTGGTATGCTTCACCTCTTGGTTCATTGGTATTGTTCACCTTTTGGTTCATTGGTATGCTTTACCTCTTGGTTCATTGGTATGCTTTACATCTTGGTTCATTGGTATGCTTTACCTCTTGCTTCATTGGTATGCTTTACCTCTTGGTTCATTTGTATGCTTTACCTCTTGGTTCATTGGTATTGTTCACCTATTGGTTCATTGGTATTGTTCACCTTTTGGTTCATTGGTATGCTTTACCTCGTGGTTCATTGGTATGCTTTACCTCTTGGTTCATTTGTATTATTCACCTCTTGGTTCATTGGTATTGTTCACCTCTTGGTTCATTGGTATTGTTCACCTCTTGGTTCATTGGTATTGTTCACCTCTTGGTTCATTGGTATGCTTTACCTCTTGGTTCATTGGTATTGTTAACCTCTTGGTTCATTGGTATGCTTTACCTCTTAGTTCATTGGTATTGTTCACCTCATGGTTCATTGGTATTGTTCACCTCTTGGTTCATTGGTATTGTTCACCTCTTGGTTCATTGGTATGCCTTACCTCTTGGTTCAATGGTATTGTTCACCTTTTGGTTCATTGGTATGCTTTACCTCTTGGTTCATTGGTATGCTTTACCTCTTGGTTCATTGGTATGCTTTACCTCTTGGTTCATTGGTATGCTTTACCTCTTGGTTTATTGGTATGCTTTACCTCTTGGTTCATTGGTATGCTTTAGCTCTTGGTTCATTGGTATTCTTTACCTCTTGGTTCATTGGGATTCTTCACCTCTTGGTTCATTGGTATTGTTCACCTCTTGGTTCATTGGTATTGTTCACCTCTTGGTTCATTGGTATTGCTCACCTCTTGGTTCATTGGTATTAATCACCTATTGGTTCATTGGTATTCTTCACCTCTTGGTTCATTGGTATTCTTCACCTCTTGGTTCATTGGTATTCTTCACCTCTTGGTTCATTGGTATTGTTCACCTCTTGGTTCATTGGTATTGTTCACCTCTTGGTTCATTGGTATTCTCCACCTCTTGGTTCATTGGTATTGTTTACCTTTTGGTTCATTGGTATTGTTCACCTCTTGGTTCATTGGTATTCTTCACCTCTTAGTTCATTGGTATTCTTTAACTCTTGGTTCATTGGTATTCTTCACCGCTTGGTTCATTGGTATTCTTTACCTCTTGGTTCATTGGTATTGTTCACCTCTTGGTTCATTGGTATTCTTCACCTCTTGGTTCATTGGTAGTCTTTACCTCTTGGTTTATTGGTATTGTTCACCTCTTGGTTCATTGGTATTCTTCACCTCTTGGTTCATTGATATTGTTCACCTCATGGTTCATTGGTATTATTCACCTCTTGGTTCATTGGTATGCTTTAGCTCTTGGTTCATTGGTATTCTTCACCTCTTGGTTCATTGGGATTCTTCACCTCTTGGTTCATTGGTATTGTTCACCTCTTGGTTCATTGGTATTGTTCACCTCTTGGTTCATTGGTATTGCTCACCTCTTGGTTCATTGGTATTGTTCACCTCTTGGTTCATTGGTATTCTCCACCTCTTGGTTCATTGGTATTGTTTACCTTTTGGTTCATTGGTATTGTTCACCTCTTGGTTCATTGGTATTCTTCACCTCTTAGTTCATTGGTATTCTTTACCTCTTGGTTCATTGGTATTCTTCACCTCTTGGTTCATTGGTATTCTTTACCTCTTGGTTCATTGGTATTGTTCACCTCTTGGTTCATTGGTATTGCTTCACCTCTTGGTTCATTGGTATTGTTTATCTCTTGGTTCATTGGTATTGTTCACCTCATGGTTAATTGGTATTGTTCACCTCTTGGTTCATTGGTATTGTTAACCTCTTGGTTCATTGGTACGCTTTACCTCTTATTTCAATTGGTATTGTTCACCTCTTCGTTCATTGGTATGCTTTACCTCTTGGTTCATTGGTATTGTTAACCTCTATGTTCATTGGTATGCGTTACCTCTTGGTTCATTGGTATTGTTCACCTCTTGGTTCATTGGTATGCTTTACCTCCTGGTTCATTGGTATTATTCACCTCTTGGTTCATTGGTATGCTTTACCTCTTGGTTCATTGGTATTCTTTACCTCTTGGTTCATTGGTATGCTTTACCTCTTGGTTCATTGGTATGCTGTACCTCTTTGTTCATTGGTATGCTTTACCTCTTGGTTCAATTGTATTGTTCACCTCATGGTTCATTGGATATGTTCACCTCTTGGTTCATTGGTATTCTTTACCTCTTGTTTCATTGGTATTGTTCACCTCATGGTTCATTGGTTTTGTTCACCTCTTGGTTCATTGGTATTCTTTACCTCTTGGTTCATTTATATTGTTCACCTCTTGGTTCATTGGTATTGTTCACCTCTTGGCTCATTGGTATGCTTTACCTCTTGGTTCATTGGTATTCTTCACCTCTTGGATCATTGGTATTGTTCACCTCTTGGTTCATTGGTATTGTTCACGTCTTTGTTCATTGGTATTGTTCACCTCTTGGTTCATTGGTATTGTTCACCTCTTGGTTCATTGGTATTCTTTACTTCTGGGTTCATTGGTATTCTTTACCTCTTGGTTCATTGGTATTCTTTACCTCTTGTGTCATTGGTATTCTTTACCTCTGGGTTCATTGGTATTGTTTACCTCTTGGTTCATTGGTATTCTTTACCTCTTGGTTCATTGGTATTCTTTACCTCTTGGTTCATTGGTATTCTTTACCTCTTGGTTCATTGGTATTGTTCACCTCTTGGTTCATTGGTATTGTTCACCTCATGGTTCATTGGTATTCTTCACCTCATGGTTCATTGGTATTGTTCACCTCTTGGTTCATTGGTATTCTTTACCTCTTGGTTCATTGGTATTCTTTACCACTTGGTTCATTGGTATTCTTTACCTCTTGGTTCGTTGGCGTTTGTCTGGTTCTCTCCATGAGCTCCACATTCACGATTTTATCATGTCATTGTGTTCATTTTATATTAAATTGACCTAAGTCAATCTCGAAAGTATATCATGTCCACTGACATTTATGTGGAGGCTCAGCATTTTGACATTTGTGCCAATCTCTTATTCATGTTGCCGGGCTCGCAAATGAAAGGGGATGATTGCTCGAAAGTGTTGAGATTACACTGAATAATAGATGATAAACACCAGCCAAAAAGCTGTTTACCAGCGACATTGGATAAACACCGGAATGGTTTCATATGCGAATGTCATGATTCCAGCACTAGATTTATGTATATAATTAATGTGCTTCGTCGTCGTGCGTCCGGATATTGTGTGTGTGATTTTGTTTGTTGTTGTGTGTTTTTTTTGCCCCCAGTAAAAATGCAGAAAATAAAAGTTTCACCTTGGCGCACTCCGCATATGGTTCAAGACGCATTATATTTGAGGTCAATCGATGTTCGGGCCTGGTTTGTTCAGTATCACGCCGGCCGCCTTTACATCTCGCGACTTGTTCTGGTACCTATTTAAGCCTGGGTCGACCTGGGAGCCTAGGTCAATTGTAAACATCTGCCGCGATACGGCTTCGAACACATGACCACCCGGTCGACAGACAAGCGTCTAGCCACTTCACTAGCGCGGCTCCAGCAGAACAACATAAGTGTCCATGTTAGAGACACAGTCAAAGTGTTAGCGGGCCATCAAGGACCACTTTTGTTAGTAATGGAACGTCGAAAGTCTGCCTGGTTTGGTGGAATGTGGACAGCCTATCTGGTTTGGTGGAACGTGGACAGCCTGTCTGGTTTGGTGCAACGTGGACAGCCTATCTGGTTTGGTGGAATGTCGATAGACTACAATGGCTGGGGCATATAGAAAGAATTGAAGACAATAGGGAAACAAAACTCGCTTACACTCAGGAAATAAATGACTGCAGACACCGAGGTAGACCAAGAAGACGGTGGAGAGATAATATATATACAGACCTACAAGCACTTGGAATCAACGACCGGCAAGAGAAGGTCAACCAGAGAGACGAATGGAGACGGATTGTATCTGCAGCAAAGAACCGCAATGGCTCGGAAAGCTAAAGATGATGAAGAAGAAGAAGAAGAAGACATTATCCCAATTTGTCCAAGTGTATGTCAGTATAATTTTAAAACATGACAATTTCACAGTTTGTCCAAGTGTATGTCTTTATAATTTTAAAATATGACATTATCACAGTTTGTCCAAGTGCATGTCAAGTATAAGTTTAAAACACGAAAATATCACAGTTTGTCTAAGTGAATGTCATATAATTTTAAAACACGACATTATCACAGTATGTCCAAGTGTCTAAATTGTTTGCATATCCTTTACAGGACAATGATATCAACATCAGCATCTTTCAGCTGATTGTTGATTTCTTGGCACGATTATGCTCAGTAGTTTGCCATTGCTTTCTGAGCGATCGGCTCACATACCCCGTAAGTTACAGATGTGATTCGAACCACTGATGATTCTTACCGTCGTCACGTTACTTACGAGAGTATACGAGATTACGGAGAAAAGTTCCTAACCTCTACAACACGACGTTATCACAATTTGTCCAAGTGCATGTAAAGTATAATTTAGAAACACGACATTATCACGGTTTGTCCAAGTGCATGTCAGTATAATTTTACAACGCGACATTATCACAATTTGCCCAAGTGCACTTAAAGTATAATTTTAAATCACAAAATTATCACAGTTTGTCCAAGTGTATGTCAATATAATTTTAAATCACAACATTATCACAGTTTGTCCAAGTGCATGTCGGTATAATCTTAAAACATGACATTATCTCAGTTTGTCCAAGACCATGTCAGTATAATCTTAAAACATGACATTATCACAGTTTGTCCAAGTGTATGTCAGTTCAATGTTAAAACACGGCATTGTTACAGTTTGTCCAATTGTATGTCAGTTTAATTTTAAAACACGATATCATTACAGTTTGTCCAAGTGTACGTCAGTATAATCTTTAAACATGACCTTATCACAGTTTTTCCATGTGCATGTCAGTATATTTTAATACCTCACATTATCACAGTTTGTCCAATTGTATGTCAGTTTAATTTTAAAACACGACATTATCACAGTTTGTCCAAGTGTATGTCAGTATAATCTTTAAACATGACATTATCACAGTTTGTCCAAGTGCATGTCAGTATAATTTTAATACCTAACATTATCACAGTTTGTCCAAGTGCATGTCAGTATAATTTTAATACCTAACATTATCACAGTTTGTCAAAGTGCATGTCAGTATAATTTTAATACCTAACATTATCACAGTTTGTCCAAGTGCATGTCAGTATAATTTTAATACCTAACATTATCACAGTGTGTCCAAGTGCATGTCAGTATAATTTTAATACCTCACATTATCACAGTTTGTCCAAGTGCATGTCAGTATAATTTTAATACACAACATTATCACAGTTTGTCCAAGTGCATGTCAGTATAATTTTAATACCTAACATTATCACAGTGTGTCCAAGTGCATGTCAGTATAATTTTAATACCTCACATTATCACAGTTTGTCCAAGTGCATGTCAGTATAATTTTAATACCTAACATTATCACAGTTTGTCCAAGTGCATGTCAGTATAATTTTAATACCTAACATTATCACAGTTTGTCCAAGTGCATGTCAGTATAATTTTAATACCTCACATTATCACAGTTTGTCCAAGTGCATGTCAGTATAATTTTAATACCTCACATTATCACAGTTTGTCCAAGTGCATGTCAGTATAATTTTAATACACAACATTATCACAGTTTGTCCAAGTGCATGTCAGTATAATTTTAATACCTCACATTATCACAGTTTGTCCAAACGCAAGTCAAGAATTAGCGATCTGCGGCAGCACAGTGGCTAGTCGCTCGCCAGTCAACCCGATGGTGATGATGGCTACTGAACTGCTCTTCATACTATACATTTCTGATGTTGTTTTAATAATTCACAATGTCAATGTGTCTCTTATTATATGTGAAATTTGATGTAACATTCACAGAGATTCTCTTTGACCCGTAATGGCACTCCCGAATTTGTTCGGCTTCTTTGTGTAAGGTTTCCAAAGTAATTCAACTCTGCCTTTAGCGCTCGTGATTTTTTAAATCAGCAAATCCTAACGTTTTCAGAATTGAATATTCCGTTTTACTTTATTTTAGAACGAAAAAGCTCTTATTTTTATTCTTTCTATTTTGTTGATTGAATTACTGACTTTATACATTGATAACAACGCACAAAGTAAGTTGAAAAAGGTGAAAACATGCGTGATTCGGGCAGTGCCAGGTTTTCATTCAACAATCACAGTTGGAGAGCATCTATTGGATATTTTCCTCAAGATATGCTGGTGTGCTGGACAAGGAGTAGGCGGACAGATTGAAACGTGACATGATCACAGTGTGTCCAAGTGCACATCAAATATAATTTTAAAACATGACATTATCACAGTTTGTCCAAGAGTACGTCCAATATAATTTTAAAACATGACATTATCACAGTTTGTTCATGCGCATGTCAGTATAATTTTAAAACATGACATTATCACAGTTTGTCCAAGCGTACGTCCAATATAATTTTAAAACATGACATTATGACAGTTTGTTCATGCACATGTCAGTATAATTTTAAAACATGACATTATGACAGTTTGTTCATGCACATGTCAGTATAATTTTAAAACATGACATTATCACAGTTTGTTCATGCGCATGTCAGTATAATTTTAAAACATGACATTATGACAGTTTGTTCATGCACATGTCAGTATAATTTTAAAACATGACATTATCACAGTTTGTTCATGCACATGTCAGTATAATTTTAAAACATGACATTATGACAGTTTGTTCATGCACATGTCAGTATAATTTTAAAACATGACATTATCACAGTTTGTTCATGCACATGTCAGTATAAATTTTAAAACATGACATTATGACAGTTTGTTCATGCACATGTCAGTATAATTTTAAAACATGACATTATCACAGTTTGTTCATGCGCATGTCAGTATAATTTTAAAACATGACATTACCACAGTTTGTCCAAGCGTACGTCCAATATAATTTTAAAACATGACATTATCACAGTTTATCCATGCGCATGTCAGTATAATTTTAAAACATGACATTATGACAGTTTGTTCATGCACATGTCAGTATAATTTTAAAACATGACATTATGACAGTTTGTTCATGCACATGTCAGTATAATTTTAAAACATGACATTATGACAGTTTGTCCAAGTGCACATTATTTATATTAGTGAGCAGCGGTAGCATAGTGGCCAGACGCTTGCCAGTTAACCGGATGATGATGATGGTTCCTGACCTGCTCCTCATATTACACATTTCCGTTGTTATTTTAATCATTCACAATGTCAATGTGTGTCTCTTTTTATATGTGAAACGTGATGTAATGTTCATAGACATTCTCTTTTTAATGGCATTCCCGAATAGGCTTGGCTTCGTTGCGTAAGGTTTCTCAAGTAATTCAACTCTGCCTTTTGCGCTCGTGATTCTTTAAATAGGCAAAACCTAACTTTCTCAGAATTGAATGTTTAACAATACTTTATTCTAGAACGAACAAGCTCTTCTTTCTATTCTTTCTATTTTGTTGATTAAATTGCTGACTTTCTACATTGATAACAACGCACAACGTAAGATGAAAATGGTGAAGACATGCATGAATCGGGCAGAGTGGCAGGTTTCCATTCAACAATCAAAAATAGAGAACATTTGTTGGATTTTGTCCTCAAGGTATGCTGGTGTGTTGGAAATGTAGCAGGTGGACAGATTGGCTGGTCTACACCACTCGGTGGTGTATTGGTGCATGGTAAGGAAGACATGGTCGGAGCCCCTTGGAACCACGCGTATAGTACGGGAGAACATGTAGATCAGGAAGGATTGCAGTGAATGGTGCTATAGGAAGTGAGCCGAGGATCTGGCAACACTCAAGATTACGAGGAAAGGACAGACGGATATATACTCAGACGGTTACTGGTGCTTCGCTAGCTGTTGCAGATGAAGACCTGACCACTAAGCCCGAGTTCTGTGGTGAGTTTCGGTTCTTAACTCAATCACTACATTGATTCCGCTAAACTCTACATTGACTCCGCTCAACTCTACATTGACTCCACTCAACTCTACATTGGCTCCACTCAACTCTACATTGACTCCACTCAACTCTACATTGACTCCACTCAACTCTACATTGAATCAGCTCTACATTGACTCCACTCAACTCGACATTAAATCCACTCAACTCTACATTGACTCCACTCAACTCTACATTGACTCCACTCAACTCTACATTGACTCCACTCAACTCTACATTGAATCAGCGCTACACTGACTCCACTCAACTCTACATTAAATCCACTCAACTCTACATTGACGCCACTCAACTCTACATTGACTCCACTCAACTCTACATTGACTCCACTCAACTCTACATTGACTCCACTCAACTCTACATTGACTCCACTCAACTCTACATTGACTCCACTCAACTCTACATTGACTCCACTCAACTCTACATTGACTCCACTCAACTCTGCATTGACTCCACCCAACTCTACATTGACTCCACTTAACTAAACATTGACTCCACTCAACTCTACATTGACTCCACTCAACTCTACATTGACTCCACTCAACTCTACATTGAATCAGCGCTACACTGACTCCACTCAACTCTACATTAAATCCACTCAACTCTACATTGACGCCGCTCAACTCTACATTGACTCCACTCAACTCTACATTGACTGCACTCAACTCTACATTGGCTCCACTCAACTCTACATTGACTCCACTCAACTCTACATTGACTCCACTCAACTCTGCATTGACTCCACTCAACTCTACATTGGCTCCACTCAACAACTCTACATTGACTCCACTCAACTCTACATTGACTCCACTCAACTCTACATTGACTCCACTCAACTCTACATTGAATCAGCGCTACATTGACTCAACTTAATTCTACATTAAATCCACTCAACTCTACATTGACGCCACTCAACTCTACATTGACGCCACTCAACTCTACATTGAATCAGCTCTACATTGACTCAACTTAACTCTACATTGACTCCACTCAACTCTACATTGAATCAGCTCTACATTGACTCAACTTAACTCTACATTTACTCCACTCAACTCTACATTGAATCAGCTCTACATTGACTCAAAGTAACTCTACATTGACCCCACTCAACTGATGAACAGTTACGCTTATTGATGATCCGACTTTCGTTGTTACTATGGAATGGGCATAGACAATTGCACACTATGGAATGTGCATAGACAATTGCAGATGCCATATTGACGGTTAAACCATGGTAGTATTCGCTTTTGCGGTGGAACACACGGATTTGTTCTTTAATTATGTGGTGTAATATTGTTAAAATAAAAACAATATATGCATCGTTGATAGAGCATAGGAAAATACATAGTGATTAGGAAGTGACATAATAGAGAGAATTTACTGACATATTTTAGATTTATGTGAATTCTTTGATCACTAAGAAGGAAAAGACATGGTAAATGGTTGTTTATAGTTAAGCTAGTAATATTATTAGTTTATAAGTGAACTGATATTTATTTTAATGTTATTGTTATAATTTTATCAATTACTATAATTGTCGATATTTAT